>JBAMNC010000649.1:600000-1085000 GCA_037902135.1 Cetoscarus ocellatus
AAAGCGCTGTTCCCCAGTCCATTAGAGCCAAAGGAGGCTAAGAGAGAACCTGCAGGTTTAACAGAAGGAGGGAGGGTCCGGAAACTTTTCAGTTTGTCCACAAGTCCAAGGTTCATCGTGTCTGTTTGCTCATCCTCTGATTGCTCCCTCTCTGCTTCCCCCAGCACCTCCCTCAGGATGGTACGAGCTGGCTTAGAGGCCAGGAAGGTTTCATAAAACGGCGGATCATCATTTGAAGGGCTGAATTGGAAAACTGGGCACGTGGAGGTAGAAGACCCTGATTTAGCTCGGGGGGAGTTAGGCGGGGTGGAGGGCTCGAGGAGAAGTGTGTTTGGACGTTTCCCAATTCGCAGGAGCTCCGTGTCCTCTGATATGTCACTGCTCCTTAGTGCCACTGCTCCTCTAGTGGGTGTCGAAGCTCCACTGGCATCCAATCCTCGGTCCCAGCTGCAGGGGTTATACACCGAGGCGGAGATCCCGTGCTCCAGCAGGAGGCGCACCAGGCCCAAAGAAGTGCTGGTGGTCTTGGTGGAGTCTCTAAGGTTGGTGGAGGACTCGGCTAGAGACAGGGAGAGAGAGAGGCGGCGGGGGGTGCAGCAGGGAGTGTAGGAGGGTGTATGAGGGGCAGAAAAGGGTACAGGGGAGGGAGCTGGGGTAGAGGGGCCGGTGCACGCACTGCTCTGACAAGAAGAGAGAGCTGGGCTGTAGATGGAAGAGGGATAGTTTGATACAGGGATGAAAGAGGATACATGAACAGGGATAGAAAGGACAATGAGAGGTGAGGGGTGTGCAAAGGGCAGGGGGAACAGGATGGAGTATGGGTGCAGAGAGAGAGATGAGCAGACATGAGTTATCAAGACACTGTACTCCTGTTAGTTTATTGAACTTAGGCACAACACTGCCGGACAGACTCAAAACTCAAAGGTTTCCAGACACATTTGACTTTTTTCCACACTGTTAGTTTGTTATTAGAGACTTAATACCTGTAGCAACACACTGAAAAGGACTTAGTACGAGTCATCTTGTCATTATTTCATAAATAGCGTTTACTCAAGTGTCATCACATAACCTAGTAGTAGTCTTTTGGTAATGTGGGTAAAGAGGTCATACACAATTGAGGTGTGATCTCCCTTTCAAAGAGCTGATGTCACTTTTCTTCCAGACCATGTCCCCTCAGTCTTAACACTGAGGATCAATTCATTCTGAATCGCAGCTGCCTGCAGTACAGTAAACTGACAAAAATGGGAGACCATTCTGCTTGATGACGGATACGAGACCTGCACAGAGATCCCTTCTAACTGTGGACAGTGAACATTGGACATTGATCTGGGGCCTGAAATTGGTTTTCCCAGCATTTATTAAAAGTTGTCAAGATATCGTAACTTTAAATTTTGATAGAAAATCAGCACAGAAATTCTATATTTGAAACCTGCTTTGATACCACTGTAAAAAATAAATAGAATAGCAAATTGTCCCAGGAGGAACATGATTTTTTTGTTTTGTTTTATCGACAACCTGTAGTGCAGGAAAAGCAGGTAACTTTACATACAACACATTTGCTGTAATTTCTTAAGTTTCCCTTTTTTGTAAACAACAGCATTGTTTCACCAGTAAACATTACAGTTATTAAAATCATTTTCTGCGTTGAGAAAGTAAAAAAAACAAACAAAAAGAAAAAAACATACACTTTCAAAGCAGGAGATTTCAGGTTGCTTTGGAAGGCTGTCTGCCAAAAGTTTGCCTTAAATCAAGAGATTATTTTAAACCATCTGTTCATTCACATTGAGGAAATTTGTTTATACGGTTTATATATGGACCAGATTAAGGTCCTATTATGACACCTGCATGAGAACTTCAATGGATAAAGATGCAAGAATGTATAAAACTCTAATGATGTTTATGAGTCATTCGAGAAAGCCAAAGTGAACCGTTCTGTGTGTGAGCCATCAATGCACACAGAGCTGTGCAGCTAGTAAACCTTTTAACTGTTTAAGATTAAATAACACATCCTTGTCCACACCCTGACAGACTTCATCAGTGTTCTGAATTAAATTAGTATCTTAAAAACATAACTTTAAATCAAATTAGCATTGTTAGCATAGCACAGATGTAATCAGTCCACACTGCTGCGAATACTTATGTGGTTAATTGCAGATGTAATTTCTGTTTACAAACACCCAAAATCTTTAAGATGCACTCTCATGCATTGCCTCACCCATGTGCAACCAGAGTAAACTCAATGGGTCTGCTCTACTTCAGCCATGACAACCATTTCATACAACTCCAGTTCATCTTCCTCATCACATGATCTGCTGCAGCCAACCAGAGAGCAGGAACAGGGAGAATGAAGTGAGTTAGAAGGGGATCAGTCCCTGAGAATTAGCCAATACAAACTGAGAAGATAGTAGAGGTTTTGTTAAAGTCATGACTATGGCCTCCAGATTAAACTGTTTTTTCATAGAACATTGTAGTCATTGTACCTGACTTCTTGATTTGCCATTCAATTAAGTATGCCACCTACTTTCCCTAGAGGTTTATAACATTGAATTTGACACATCTGAAAATAAACAGATTTTGCCATATCTAAGACTTTTACCTGGGGGACACAGAGGTCAGCTGGTCGGAGGGGTGGAGAATCCTGCAGGTGGTGAAAGTATACGTTGAGCTTGTGTGGGACATACACTTTCCTGGGAAATTGACTGGAGGAGACAAGAAACAAAAAGGGGAGGGGGCTGTAAGTATGGAGACAAAGGCACCAAGCAGCACTGCAAAAACACTGAATGACAAAGAAGAGAACAGAAAGACTGCAACCACAGTGTCAGCGCCAAGCAAGAAAATTGGAAAACATCAGAGAGAACCCAGAGTTAGAAACAAGCAGCATTTCCCACAGAAATATAATCTACAAATTGGGTGGTAGGGGTACCGTGTTGTGGTGGTAGTGGGGTTCCCAGACACCTTATTCTGGATTAATTATTGTGTCTCTGCTCTTTTGACTGTAGTCACAAGCAACTCAGAACACTGAGAAACTTAAATAAAATGGTTTGAGTTTTGATAAGCTTTACTCAACATTCTGTAATCATAACAGATGAACCAGGGTTTTGGAGGCTTACTGTGGGTGAGGTACAAAGTCTTATCAATAATCCTTCAGTGCTGGTGTGCAGGATGGTGTCAACAGCAAGCAGCAGCAAAACAATGTTTAAACACCACAGAAGCATACTATATTCTAAACAATAGATGTTATGGCACAGTAGGTGCATTAAGGATCATTAAGTATTTATCCACATAATAACAGATATTTATATCAAGACTGTTGTTTTAATTAAATTAAGTGTTGGGATGCTAATAGCCTTATGGTTCTGTCTGTGCCCCACATGGGCAGAAGCTCCTTATCCACGTCATTTCCCTTTTTCTCTCTCAATATATAAACAGTGCTAGCAAATTTATTAGACTCCCTGGGCTTCTCTGAGAAGTCAGAAATTAATCAAGAGTGACATACAACCACAAACTAATATTTATGCGAGTAAATAACTATAATTTGACATCTTAATCAATAAATAATAATGTGCTTTACTATTTTTTCTTTTTTTTGTAAAACAGTAAGGGTGAAAATTCATAAATTACAACAATAATAATAATATTTTAGCATTAAAAATATCAGTTCAGTTAAAGAGCTTCTACATACTGGTGTATTAACCATAACATAAAAAAAATAATTTTGGAAATTACCAATGCTGTAAATTAGTGCAGCTGTGGCATAAACCAAATATCAGAACTATATATATATATAAATAAAGAGAGAGAGAGGGGGCAATGGAACCAAAAGACCCATACTTATTTCTAGTAAACATCTTTTGTTGATGTTTTAATAACAATCTACATTGTACCTTAATGAGAATTTGATTGCACCTTTTAAACCAAATAATTGTTTGAAAACCTTTGTACTGGTTTGTCAATTTGCTTAAAATATAGTCACAACAGCTGTTCTTAAATGCTAATTAGTGCTTTTTACTTAAACTTTTTTAATTATCAAAGTTTTTCATTACAAACTCTAACTCTGAGAGGTAGTAGTACATGCTCAGAGGCTTTTGTCACTGAAGCAGTTACAACAGGTTTAAATCTAACCCACGACTTCTTTACTGTGTCACTATCTACATACTCTCTTCCCCACATTATCCAACTCTATCCACTATCCCTAATATACCCTAAAAAACTCTTAAAACAGTAATATCTTAAAACATTTATACTTAAATACAAGTGCTGACATCCACTACTTCTACTATTTGTTTTCACAGTAACATTACCTGTCAGTGATCCATAAATAAATCACATCAGATCATGTGTTCCTGAAGGTGACCTAACTCTAAAGTGTGCAGTCAAATCCAATCTTAGCCCACAGTGAGAGCTGTGTGTTCATGTGACTTGGACAGCTGCACCAATAACACTTGATATATGTGTACGTGACCACATACTGGACACAGGCCATGATGTTTTTGAATGTATAGTGTGCTGACTGAAAGGAAAAGTGAATGAAAATACTTGATTCCCAAAGGTATTAACTAAATAAATATGCGATTGACACCAAAATCTGAAGAAACCCTTCCTGTTAAGAGTTGCTGAGGTCAGTCATCAGTGAAAATTAAAACAGAGATGTAATAGGGTGAATGAAGCAATATTGGCAGTGTAAGAAAATGTGAACAAAGGAGGAAGATAATGAAGATGCAATATGATGAACAAATAAAAGATGTACTCTGTTCTGTTTGGGTTCCAAGACTGCAAACATGGGCTGGCGGAGGGACGGATGGGTGTGCAGGTGTATGCAGGGGGAGATGTCACATTGTTGGATGTCCAGTGTTAGCCTTTCATATCCCCTCCCCTCCCCTTCCTCTCCTCCCTTTTTATCCCCCTTTTGAGGGTTATCAGGGAGGGTGGGTGTGGGTTAGTGAGCTCAGCTAAGTGCTCCCTCACCAGGCGTGTGGTCCACGGTGGCAGGCTGAAAGGCCTTGAGCTCCTTGAGGTCCACGTGTCCATTCATCTCAGAGGAGGGGAGAGGAGCTAATGAAGGGCTGGAGAAGTCGAGTGGCACATTTGCAACATGTCCATCTTTGACTTGTAACACTTCTTTCACCAGGCACATTCCTGCTTCCAATGTTTCTGATTGGCTGTTGATGTTGTCGACATCTCCATTTTTATTGCAGCGGACAAAAGGAGTAGAGGTAGAGCGGGGATCAGACAGATGAACAGGAGTGGAGTTTTCTCCTGACAGGACGGTAAAGGAGCCACAAGACGCTTCGTCTTCTTCTGGTTGGTCAAGCTGCCAGCTATTCTCCTGTTCCTGTTCCTGCTCATGCTCCAAACTGCAGAAGCCCTTAGTGACCACACCAGGCCGATGATCCAGCAGAGCACCCATGTGGGGCTGAGCCAACTGCTGCCATGCATGGAGGGTAGCAGAGCCTGGGAAAGAAGTCAGAAAAACACTCAGGTTATGTAAATCAGTTTAAACTGCTCCCTACTAGGGACAGATCCACAGTTTGTTTTTGTTTTTCTTAATTCCCCTTAAATTCTGGCTGAAATGTATCTTTCACACTGCTCAATACATGAGTGAGTCTCAATTGAAGACTTTGTCATTTGAGATTTAGGTGAACAGAAGAGACCTGACAAACCAAATATGTTTAGCACTAAAACTGCTGTCAGGTAAACTTTACTTACTGCTGCTTTTCAGTTGTGTGTAATCCTTTGTCAATAAAACATTAATATCTGTTGATTTTTTTACTTTTCCAGAAAATTTGTTGCATAGCTCTTCAGGTTGTAAAAACTGTTTCCCTTCATCCGGATTCCTTAAAGAGCATTTGAACCTAAAACCTCCACTGGGTAAAGTTTTTATCTGCAGTTTATTTTGTAGCAAGAACATAAACAACTAAAGTACTCATGGAAAAACCCTCTGTGCAAATCAATCATAACTTACAGCCTAAGTTTATAAATGGATACCACTTAATATTGTAAGTATGAAGCAGGCTGTAGATGAGCTAAATGCATTACAGAGAAAGACCGCGCTCTGTTACAGTCCTGATCCTGGTATTGGTCTGGTTGCATTGGGAGGGTTCTCTTGTTGTGAATGTGTGTGTGTGTGTGTGTGTGTGTGTGTGAAGGGGTGGGTGTGTGTGTGTGTGTGTGTGTACAGGTGTGTCTGTTTGATTAGGTCTGCCTGCCTCTGCCGAACATTTGACTGACAACTCTCTGCTTGAACAGGTGAAAGGCTGCTAAATCGCCATTTAAACAGCAAAGAGACGTCACTGCAACACAGAAGGGAGTCCCCCAAATCTACCAGCCATATCAGCTCTTTGTCCATGCAGCTTGTGTTTTGGTGCTTCATTATTTATTTTGAGTGTTACAGTAATATAAGGAGAATCAGTCACCCTGAGGTAATTCCTCCTGTTTTTCTGTTTGTTGAAATATCTTCCTCATGTTGTGTCTTGGCCACCCCTAGACGGGGCAAAACCTATCAGAGTTGCTGCACGTGTTTTTTTCCTCAGTGAAGGTGCAAAACAAGAGTTACCTATGGATAATATTACTGTTGAAGTATTACTACATTATCACATACTACATCCTCTTGTGAATTGTGCAAAGACAATACAACAAGTATTTTGTTATACTTATGGTGTAAAGGAATAAGTAAACGACTATGTAGCGTGAAAGCTACAGGCAGGTCTAGCATTCATTACAGAGGCTCTTGGAAGACATGCAAGCATCCATTCCTTTGTGATATATTTCCTATGATAACCTCATTTTTGTTTGTCAGGATGTCAAGTAATTCACAGCTATCAGGAAAGAACAGCTAAGTTGTGACAAGAAAAAGGTCCAAAAAGTCAACCAAAAATCACTCATCTACACCACCAAACAGTCTAAAATCAAATAGATTTGGTGTATATCGACATATACGACCTCTGTACATCAGACCTCTTAACTTTATTTTTTTAAGTGGCCCTCCACTTGACCTACTGACCCTCTGAAAATAGCTCTGTGGCCCACTTCAGAGCTCGGACCAACCAGCTAAGAACCACATCATATATACAACAGTCAAGGAAAATTCAAAAAGGCATTTTGTATACCCAAATGATTTCAATCTAATGTAACAGAGCGTTGATAACAACAGGGGCTTTTAGTTGAAACTATTAATAATTGTCATTCTTAAACCAAAATACATTTAACATTTTATCCCTGAAAGTTCAAACATCTAGCCAGAGTGTAACTCTCATTTCAGCATCTGTCCGTTTTCTTCTGTCTTAGTAGGCAGTCATTTAGTTAAACAGTGCTTTACATATGGGGGTCCTTCACTCCCACAGAATATAAGCAGGCTGGACTACAGGCACACGACTATATTCAGTCACACGTCTGCTGGACTGAACTCAATACTGCGACCAAATCCTTATCACTTTAGCCAGACAGGATGGAGCCTCAGCTCTGAGTAATAAGCTTTACATTCTATTACAGTATCAAATGTTGCCCCAATTACTACCACTGTACTGTATGTATAGTCTGTAGTTACATTGACCTATATCTGATGGGGAGCTGTGACTGCTATATTTAAATGTATTAATATACACTACAATTATCCTGATACTTCATGTACACAGAGCAGATTGTAAGGCAAACACTCACATGCAGAAGTGACACATTCATGCAGATAAACTGGAAACATGCCACATATACAGAGCATACATTAACACAAAATTTCAAACATTAAAAGACAAATTATTTGTATTTCTGGAGCAGTATGCAATTTACTGATGTTGCAGTTTAAGTTTCAGTTTTAATGTGCTTCACTAAGTGTTTTGGTTGTTAAAGTTTTCCTTTATCTGGTAACCTGGTTTGATTTCAAGTCAAATGGCTGTTTTCTAATGACAAATGGAAAGTGTTTTTTTTTCTAGGGATGCCAGTGAACAAACTCAAAAGACAACACAAAAGAATGAAAGGAAAGAGAAGGAAATGTGGGAAAATTAGTATGTTTTATTTATGAAATCATAAACAAAGGACAAGAAAAAGGTTGAACAGAGAAGAAGGAAAGATCACAGACAAGACAGAGCCAAAATGATGGAGAAAAGGTAACACAAGAGGAGGGAAAAATTTGAAGAACCACCATTGTAGTGTAAAAAATCTGTACTGGCTTCTTGACACTGAGTGAAAACTGGATTAAAACATTTAAAACATAGAAAATGCATTTCCTTTATGTGCTCTCTTATCTGCTAAGATAAAGAGGAGTATCAGGCCAACAAAGGCAAAACTATTATGTAGTTACATAGTAAGCAGTTGTGGATTAGCAAACATGAGGGATAACTGGATTTATTCGCACATCATAAACATCCATCATTAGACTTGAAATCAAACATTTAAAATATACTTTAAATGTTCTTTAAGATTAAAGGTTTATGTTTACTTTTTAGTTAACTTTTCCATCACCAACACTTCTGAGTGCAGTTGGCACAACAACATAATCAATCAATTCCACCATGTAAGTGTTGTAACAGAGTTTGGACAGCAGGTGGGGCCACAAAACAAGATATTTCCCTGCACAGGTTTATCACTTTGATGCCCTCAGAAGTAAAACCTGAATCACTTTTAAAGTGAAAAAATGAATGCCAAATAAAAAACAGTCCAAATAAAAATCTGCAGGTTTAAGGTGTTGTTGCACTTTTGGCAAATCCAACACCTAGCATTTGATTTTAAAGTGCATTATTGTGTAGATTAAAATGCAAACACCACATCTAACATGGAGAAAACAGAAGCATTTTGTTTGAACATGAAAAAAAAGTGTTCTGATTTCCTGAACCAAAAACAAAATTATCTCAGAATTACTGGTTACAGTTTTATAAAGAAAATCGTTTGCTCTTTCTTTGAATTAATGAGAGAACTATTTCAGAATCCCGCGATATGGTTTTATGAAGATATTTTTCTTTTTTGCTTTGCTATTCTGATTTAAATTAGGGGTTAAAAAGAAGAATTGAACAGTCAGACCATGTTTCCTTTCCTGAACAATCTGCTGTACGTTAATGGTGAATATAAACATTTGAAAACGGAAAACTTAAACCTTTTACAAAACAGAAGCTGCTATTTTGAGAAAATTATGCCACTAAGTAAAAAACAGCACATTTTTCAATTGTTTCATGAATAATATCTTAAAATTCTAAGATGATCACAACATCATCAGAAAGACAGGGCACAAGTTCATTTCAACAAGTAAACATAAAACAGTTCAACGTGGAGGGGACACAAAGATAAAAACGAGGGCAAAAGAAACGGTTTAAAAATACAAAGTGCCACACACTGGAACACTGTGTAAGCTGCTCCCTCTATAATACTTCAGATGTTTCACTTCCTACTAACTACAGCTATCCGTAAGGGACTGCAGACCACCAAGCTTTCTCTGAACTATGTGTGACACATTTTCTTGCATTTTGAAATGTTTAAACATCGAGGGATATGTGAATCTGTTTAAAAATACAGCATACAAACTACGTGAGCTGAAAATGATTTTTCTAAACACAGCAAGTTTCATAAACATCAGATATTCTGTTCATCTATATTTCAAACCAGCAGCGTGGTTGTGTATGCCTGAAGTAAAAGGTGTGCTGCAGGTTTAAATTGCCCTCCTGCTGCTCTAAAAGCTCCAGCAGACCTGTGATTAAGGCCAGTGGAGCGCCAAGGTGAGGCTGTGAGCTCTGCAGGCCACTCAGCTCTGACAAACTGGAGCTCCTCTGCAGCTTGTTAACATCCTCTGAGGCACTAAGGAAGATTTTTGGCGGACTGTTGTTCTGAAATATTAAATAGTGACTTTTCTGCAGGTTCTGAAGAACTTTGCTCTGGTTCTGTGGATGGATCGGATTTCTATGAGAGTGAGGATTAATCATACATGAACTTTTTGAGATTTGAGCCAGGTTATGGTTTTGAATCTGTTGAGATATGTCTTTGTCGTGCAAGAATTTCTTATGACTATCATTTTCACTGTTTTGAGTAGAGAGGGACTTATTTCTCTGAGGAGAATATTCACCTTCCAGTGGCTTTACAATCTGCAGCTTCTCTGGCAGGTAGGACCGTGATGTGAAGGAGTACCCCGACCACACGCTTCCAAAGGAGGGATGTGTGCAAAGTGACAGCAGGCTCTCTGTTGGTGTCCCGGGACCTCCGCTGCTCCCCTCCCCTCCTTTTTCATCCTCTTTGGCCAGATATGCCAGCTTTCTCTCTCTCTCTTCTTCAAAAAAGCGTTTTTCTGAGAGGTAGTTGTCACGGCGAAGGGACAGACGGCGCAGTGCTGCCTCCAAGTCCCTGCTACCCGGGGTCCCTGGGGTGCCAGGAGGACGTTTGTTTGAGTCCTCAGACCTGAGAGGGGAAAACAGTTGACAATTACGGGTTTCAGTATAGATTTTTGTGAAAGCAAAGAGTTCCTATCTATTCAATTCAATTCAACCACTTTATTTATCCTCAAGGGGGCAATTTAAAAAGGCACAGGAGTAGCACACACCAAAAGCACAAAGACAGAAACACAACAAAGCATCAACAAACAGGCAAACAAACAACAGGCAAATTGAATGTTACTGCCCCATAAAGCGCACATATCCTAGAAGTGCTGTTCAGTTAAAGTGACCAAAGAAGTTGCCAATAAAGTGCATAGTGCATTAAAAATGATTAACATGGCCAGGATTAGAGGTGGGTGATAAGAGGTTAGGGGGTAAGCTTTTCTTTTTTGTATTGTAAGGCATTGTCTTTGCAGTTGTTGGATAATATCTAAAATGATGGGGCTAATGTCTAAAACCTTGATCTTATTCAAGTTATAAGTCAGACATCAAGCAGATAGAGCCCTCTTGTAAATAATGGAAACATACAAACAAGCAACAAATCAAGAAAACAAAACAAAAGAACTGACACTGAAAATGACTTTTCCAAAAAGATGTGAATAATGACGAGAAAATAAAAACTACACACAGAGTAAAACAGAAAGAACATTTAAATGCCTAAAAGTCAATGTCAGTCTGTCCATACCCATCATCCGGACCCTCCAGGATACTGCTGGTCCTGTTATCCAGGATGATTCCACTTCCTGTCTCACTCCCATAAATGGAGTTGGAGCAGGGTGTGCCCACCCTGCTGGAGCGCCCTGAGGTGAAGCATGATGTCTGATTGGAGCCCGGGATGTTGAGGGGAGAAGGAGCCAATGATGAACGCTGCTGGCGCATCAGGTTCAGGTTTTTTACTGTTTGGAAAACTCTTTTTGGGTGCAATCTGAAGTAAAAAGACCACAGATACAATGGATAGTTGGATTAGCTGTGATCAGGCATAACACAAAACATGTAGCTTTGTCAGAAATCACTGACAACTCTCAGCTATAGTGGCCATTTTTTGCTGGTTATGGAACAAAGAAAATTTGTAACTGTGGACACACTGTGTATTTTGAACATACTTTTTGGTTTATGTCTTCCACAAAAGTAATGCACACTTTCTCTCCTTCTAAAGGTATAATCCAAACCAAATAACAATGCAACCTCTTCTATAGAATGCATTTATGTATGTTAACTTTGGGTTAGGGCTGGGCAATATGGACTAAGGTTTATATCTTAATATTTTTTAGATAACTGGTGATATCTGTAGTAAATCTCATTTTTCTTCCAGATAAATATTTTTTTGTTGTAAGAGAGCAGGGGATGGGGTGGGCTATTTTGCTTTTGTGAATTTTGATTTGCAGAGGAAGGCGAAGGGTGCCAAACATCCAGAGTCAGTTACCAGAAATGGTGGCTTTCTTTATCCTATTTTAACATATCAACAACTATATTGATATAAAAGCTACAGACTAAACTTACATTTTGTTTGAAAATATATCTTTAAAAAAAAAATATATATATATATATATATATATACGTATACATGTCTGAGCCGCAGTTTGGGTCAAGCCTTTAACAAATACAGTGGCGTACACCAAAAATGCCTAGTTCAGTTTGGGTAACTGAAGTAGATACATACGAGAGTAAATCAATATTTGACAACATTATCTACAGTAAGTATGTTAGTGCAACTTTGAGAAGTTGAGTTCAGCCCCTATAAGTATGACTGAGAAGTTTACATGTATTTTAAAAGCTAAGTTTTAGTTGGACAAACATCACAGTTAAACTCTTTCTAGCTTTTCCCTTGGGGGTGGTGCCCCACTCCTTGAGAAACACTGGATAAATGAAAGGGTGAGATAGTTTTGTTAAATACTCGGAATAGTAAGACATTCAAATTTCTTCATATATTAACATCAGTGTCTTTTACTGTATTTGTCTGTTTAAAAAGGTCTACATGTCAGCTGCCTGTAGCCATGTCAAATGGTGGCATTGTTCTATATTACAATTAGTTCTTTTCCCTTTTACTAAAACTGCACTCAGGTCTAAACTGAAAAGGCTTTTTGTGCTACACCTGACAGAAAAAATGTGGGAAGAAGAACAATGCAACCATTAGACATCATTACACACAAGAGGTGTCCAAAAACTGGTTTAGCATTCAAATTGAATAGTATTGATAAAAGAGTAAGAACTGATCGAAAATGCTAAAAAAAAAACAGTTAAAATTTATTTTTGAACTCGTCATGTAAAATGAACTTCTACCAGCGGCCAGACAACAAACTTGTTTTCTTTGTACATCCTCTCACTCCTTTATCTGTAAGTTATATGCACTTTATCTTTCATGTTAAAGAATTGTTGATTAAGCAAAGAATGTGTTTTTGTTTTGTTTTAGGTTGTCAACAGTGTGTCTACACTGTAATTAGCTGATTCAAACATCACAAATGCATGAGCTGTATATCTTGTACACTTTCATTGTGCTTTTGCGTGTCAAATCACATTTTCCAGTCTCTACATGCACAATGGGCAGAAGCAGATCTTGAATTTAACACATTTTTTGTAATAAATAGAGCTGTGTAAATATGTATTATGAATCATGAACCTGGTTGAACTTAAAACCAATGCTGAATAACATTTCTGAACCCCAGAATCTGAATTGAATACAATCTTTATGGAAGGTTCAAACCCCAACTTCACACAGTGATCATGAACATCTGCATCCCACGTTTTATTTTAAAAATAATTTCAAAATGCAGCAATCAAGTGTATTTCTTTACACAGCATACACATAAAAGCTATTACACCATTATTCAGTCTTATGAAGTAAATATGTCTTAATATGCTGACATGTTTTAAGTAGGTTCTCTTAATACCTCTGCTCTTCTACGTCTGGATCATCCATCTGAAGCTCCTTCCTCATCGTTCCCTCAATCTCAGCTGCCAGGGAGTCCTGGGGAACCAAATTGAAAAGAAATATAATTAGAGCTTTTTGTATGAAGGACCTGCTGTGATATGACATGGTAGTAAATCTGAGCTTACCATTGGAAACAGACCCAAAGAGTGGAAACGTCTTGGCGTGCTGAGTGGGAGAGTTTTATTTCTTAGGTTCTTCAGCTCCTCCTGAGCTTCATGGAGCATCTCCATACACTCTGCATACTTATCCTGTAACTCTCGAAGCTGTAGGAAATAAAGGAGGAAAATGATAAATGTTAGAAAAACAACAGTATAGTGGTATGACTGAAGACACTTTGTATCAAATGTTTATGCTTTGCAGAAGTTTCTGCCTCCAAAGCAGGACACAAATTATCCCCTAAATGTGATTTCTGTCAGCAGGAGGCATATTCAGTGTTATGACTATAAATAACTTGTTGGTGAAAGCCACCACTGCAGAAAAGAAAATGATGCAGCCATGGTCAGCTGGCTGTGAATGGCCTTACCTCAGCAGTGAGTTGGCGCTGGGCATCTTTGGCTGCACCTAAATGCTGAGTCAGCTCCTCATTTTCTACAGCATACTACATAACCCCAGACAAAAAAAGACACCACGTGTGAAAGAAATCCATGTATTGTAAGTATTTAGTCCCTGCATTAAAGACAAAGTTCAAAATATAACATAAAAGTGACTTTAGGGTATTTTACCAGTTTGGCTTTTTTCTGGAGGTCTACTATCTGAGAGAGGAGGTGTGTGATCTCCTCCTGCTGCCTGGAGGCATCTTCACTCTTCCTGGCCAGCTCCTCAGCCAGAGAGGCAATCTGCTGGTTGGCATTACCTGAGAGCAAAAACACAAAAACAGTTGTGCTTCAAAAGTGAGAATTTGTGTTAAAAGACACTGCATCTCCACTGCTTTAGATACATGCAATCTTCAACTAAGGCTGGGCAATGGATGTCTGGATGATGGATGATGTTTTATTTTAATGTTAAACTATTTAGGATAAAAATATTTAGATATGTTATTTGATGAATCCTCCTCAGCCCTCTACTGAACATGCTTTCACAGTGGCAGGTCCAATACTCACGCAGTTCTTTGACACAATCATTGACAAGCTGCTGCTCTTTCTCCTCATAGGAGATTGTTTCTGTCTCCAAATGACTGGCCTGAAAACAAAACAAACAGAAACATTAAACACATGGAAAATGAATTAGGGATGCTCAGTGTAATTGGAGTAATTTCAGTTACTGCAGATAATTACCTAAAAAGCTGATTATCGGTATCAGCAGTGATGAAAATTTCTACTGATATGTACAGCTAATATTTTGGTAGTACATACAGTATTGGGCAAATAAATCCCATGTATTGGCTGTAATACTGTCAGAATGTACAAATGTGCCTTTATGTTTTATCGCAAAAGTATCAAAAGTAAAATTTATTAAAGAATAAAATGTTTTTTCTGGCTTCTTCAAATCTGTTTTTTTACAAATAAAACAGTCAACATGAAAGAAACAGGTCACTTCTAGTAAAACAGAGGCTTTGTGTTCTTGACAAGGAATACTGTCTATAATGAGCTCAAAAATATTAGACTATTGTACATCAGAAAAAAATCAATATTGTTCATCCCTTAAATCATTGCAGTAAAATGCATTTGTGATGCATCAATGTCATGAATAACTTTTATGACTGAATGAACCTATGACTGTGAAACATTCTGATAAAACCAAACAGTATTGCTGTCATAAAACTAAAACAATGTGGCAGTCAAAATGATCAGATATATTTATCTTTGTCCTGACTGGTGCCAATTTGCCTCTTAACCACCCCACTTTATTTGCATGCATGTGGCCAATGCCAGTTTACTCGTGACACCAACCACAGAGAAATTAAAAAACATATAATATGATGTAAATGTAATAGAAAAAACTTTATATGTTTTATTATTGTTTTTCTTGCTGTGAACACTGACATCTGTAAATATGGAATAAATCAGTCCTGAGGATATGTCATGTATATCTGCAGGAGCTTCTGTGTGATAGTGTCAGCGTACCTCAGAACGTAAAGATTTATTTTCTTCCTCGAGATCTTTGAGTTTTTTCTGTAAGGAGTCAAGAGGGAAAAGCGTTGGAGTCGACACACTGGTTTCAGTGGGACGCACTCTGTAAACACAAACAAAAAAGGTCAACTATTAATCATTTACAATGCTTTTAAATATTCAAGATGCCTATTGTATGTACTCCGAGGATTTTTCCCACAAAAAAGAAACATGTAACAGAGGGTTAAACTCTTTGTATACTAAATGGAAGCAGCTCTTTTGCTTATCTATGTCTAACTGAATTGTGTCATATGAAATTGAGAGGAGAACATAAATGACAAGAGAAGGTGAATCAAAGGAGACGTACGGCGTTGTGGTGGCAGACTCCCCCTCACTTTCCTCTGCAGCATTTGTGTAAAACTGAAGCAGCTCATCTTTCATGGACAAGTCATGACGCAACTGAGACACCTGTGTGAGAAAGAAGACAATAAAAAAGGGGAGGGTGAGGTACTGCACCTTAAATCTCTGAATGACAGCTAGATTTGGTTCAATCTTGCAAATTAAAATCCTGTCCAGACAATTAAAAGATGAACACTTTCATGTTTGTACACAGTAAACAGGCCCAACTGGTTACAGGACGCTTATTGAGGTTAGTTCACACAAGTTATTGGCTTTTTGTAGGTCTCCTCAAACAATTTAAATTGTATGTTAGCAAACAACACATATACAGTGAAGATTTCTGATTCATACTCACATGTGAGTCAATAGGGATTGGTGTTGATACGATTTTATTGACATCAATGCCATTTTCTATCTGCTTATTAGTCCAATTCTTTAACGATTCCTTTATCAATTCCTGTGGATTTTCTGTGTGGACTTAAATTGGCCAACATGAGTTTTCAGTGGCAGCAATGTCAAACGCATGGTACTCCTGATATTAAATGCCATGTTGCATAGAGTAATGCCTCTGCAAATGAATTGTGTTTCCACCCATTCTTTGTGCCTGACCTTGATTTACGAGGTATTCTGAGCAAAGTGGAAGGATTTGATAAGGGAATTGTTAAGCAAAGACTCGCTGTTGATTCTTTGAGAGAGCTGTTCTGGATTCTCAACTGGAATTGGTTTTTGATTCCTATCTCTATGAGTCAGTGGCTAAAAAAACGGACTTAAAGGCAACAGTTACATTAGATAGGCATATTTGTATTCATATCAATCAGGAAATGGAATAATAGATTATTTTGATACCTACTAGAGAAGGGATGGGATTTAATAAGTTTGTACTTCTTCCCACTCTTTTTCCAGCATGTGGATGAAATCAGATGGTGTTGTTTTTCTTTTGAGGGTCCTTTGTTTGCTTACTTTTGTATTGGTATTTTGTGACATTTGTATCAATGTACAATGTAAATGTAAATGTAATGTGTAAATAAAATATTTACTTCTTACATGTTTGAAATAAAAACTACACTAACTAACTTTTTGTAAACTTTGTGAGAACAGCATCCATACTGGATAAAAGAGACACACAAATTCTAAAGACACATTACATTTGCATTCCATAGTCAGTCCTAGACATTGGGTTCTGAGATTTGTTTGACAGTTTTTGTATATAAAAGAGCAATTTTCTGCCCATTTAGCATCAAGAACATAAAAATCAATTACGCAAGTTGTACGGAATTGTAAACAAGTCAAACATCTACATACTGGATCTGCATTTCAATAGCTAAATTAGAATTAACTTTCTGAGAATTAATTGATAACCTGTGTAATGTATGTTAGAACAACACAGGTGCTGCTGCGGCTGATGCACAATGAACCATAATCATTTCAGTTTTTCATAGTACTGTTTTTTCCTATTCTGACATCCTATGGACAATACAACATTCTTTCTTAAATGAGGGATCTGGCTATCTTCTCCATTTGCTTCTACTGATATCTACCACCAATATGTGTGTGTAACTGTTGTGATGTAAATGTGACATCTACTCCAACTTTGTGCATAATCTTTTATTCCAGCCTTTCTTTAATGCACCTATTTACCCTTACTACACATGAGATCTAAAACAAACAGCTCAGGTAAAACTATAATCTGTTCTTGAACACACTACAGTCACAAAAGTCAACAGAACATACACAAGTACTGTTAAATGAGGCATTTTTATAAAATAATAAGGGTTTCTCCTAACACTGAATGCAAATACAGGCTGTGTACCTCCTCTCGTATGTGCTCTACTTGCTCCTCCAGCAGTTCGTTCCTCTCACTGAGAGCTTTGTTTTTCTTCAGCAATGACTGTCCGATGCGAGCAGCTAACTCCAGGTCCCGCTCTTTCTGCACAGAAACAGACACGTTTTCTTGAGTGAACGGAAAACAGCAGAAAAAAATCAACTAAAGGGACAATGAGAGGAATTCTTGAGAAACTTGAAAGCTTACTGAGGGAATAATGAATACTTTCACTTTTAACAAGAGCTGTGCTAGCAGTTTCTTCCAGTACGCTAACTGGTTCCCATCCTCAAGTGTAAGCAAATTTTTGAGAATGGTATTTATTTATTTTTTGTGTGTGTGTGTTAATCTGGGCAAATACTTATACCAGTGTTAAAGGTGTCAAGTTGTGCAAAAACACTTTTTAATAGATTTTAATCAGACAAAGAAATCGGTGTCCATGGCCTTTCAACAACCCAACTCTCTTCCTCTTGCTGTGTCTCTTGTTCCAACTTTTGGAAAATGTGTGCTCAAACAGTCCAGTTAAAAAAAAAGAAATCCCCTTATGATGTCATGGAGGGACATGCCCATTTCTTCTGATGGGTCCCTGAGATAGATGTCTGATCAGCCCACAACCAGCTACAGTGGATGGAACATGTCTAAGTATGTCTGTGTGGCCACAGTAAACATTAGCGCACAGTCCTTTAAAGCCAAAGCCACATTTACTTCTTGAGAGAGGAGGTTTGATATAGCTATGAGGATTTACACTAAAAAGCCTGTTCTGTGCAGGGGTGAAACAGAGGGCTTAAATATATGCCTAAATCCAGTATCTAAGTGGGGTTTTTTTCTCAATATTTTATTTTCTTGTTTTCAGGTTTTATAGAGCATACAGACAAAAGCAGCAACAAAACAAAGCACCCCCCAAAAAAAATAAATAAATAAAAAAACAACCAAACAAAAACAACCAAAAAAACAAAAAACAGGGCTCAGACATGTACAGAGAGGGCTCTAAGTGGGTTTTTAATCTAGAAACATGTCAAATATGTACACAAGTCATCTGGAGTAAATATGAGACCTCCGAAAAAACAATGAAGCTAATGTCTAATACTGACTACAATGTTCTTTCTTCATGCAAGACTCATAAAATGACTATTTCTCTTACATTTACTGCAAAAACAGTTTGGAACCTGTCCAACAGGAGATTCTCCTGCCCAGTCAAAAGCTACTCTTTAATTCAGCAGTTAGGTTTCCTGCTTGCCAGCATTAAATTGATTGGACACATAGCAGTCAGCCAGGGACATTGGTTGATTCCACATTAAGGGCTGATAGGCTGATGTTTATCAACAGGGCTGATATTTGCCATCACCAATATTAACGGCTGTATAGGAGTGTTCCTCAGCAACGTAGACAAAAAGAAATGAAGGAGGGTTGACTCTAACACTCAGGACAGAGGACAAAGGTGCAGAAATAGACAAAGAGGCCGACAGACTCCCAACACATTGTCCCCACATTACTCAAGGACAGGAGCCCATAGAGATGTCCTAGCACTGAGCTGCAGTGAACAGATTTATCAACCTGTACAAACCACTGCTGGGCACTCCTGGTCTTTTTCCATTGTGGCTGCTGTTAACTGTATTACAGCTTCACATAAAAGCAGCTGACACAACCCTCAAAACACACTGTGCTCTGTGCTTGACAGATGCAATAGAAAAAAACTCCATGACTGGTACCCTTTCCAGTTTCTGAAAAATGAATTTGCTGGGCTGAAAACAATTAAAGAGGAGGATCCATTTCTTTTATTGCTGCTTTCCTATACTATTTGTACATCACATCACACTGCACTTTGAGGCTATAATCAATGAAAACTTGAATCATTAGGGTTTTGATATCAATGAAAGCCAACTTTGGCCATTGCATTATTATAGATCTTTATGTTGGCCAAGAAAAAACATATTTTATAAGTTTCCTGCATAAAATCGACTCAGATATTGGATTTTGGCATATTGATAAATCTTGATGTTTCATCCCTGCCCAGAGCAGGCTGTTAAAATGTAAATCCTCACAAGATGTGTCAGAACACACCCCTCTCCAGAAGTGACTTTGGCTCTCTAGCGCTGTGCTCTAATGTTTACTGTGGCCACATAGCCATGCCTTGACATGCATCGTCCGCTGTAGCTGGGTGTGCGCTGAACAAAAGCCCAGCTCAGAGAGTATCTCCAATCTGAGGGCGGTGGCATATCCCCTTGTGACACAAATAAGGGATTTTTTTTTTCTCTGGTGCAAACAAGAGAGAGAGAAGGGAGGGATTGTTTAATATTAGGGGGTAGTAAACATGCCACAGACACAAATTTTAGAATAAATTATTAGAGGGTATCTGCATAATACAGGATCTTAAAGACCTGATAGAGCTTTAACAGAGTTTTACAGTTCTGTCAGTTTTACAATTTGGATGATTTGAGTTAGTTTAAAGAAAAATTCTAAAATAGCTTCCAAAATGAACACTGAAATGATGATTTGCAAGATAAAAACAAAAATATTCTGTTGTGATGTTGGTGTTTGTTTGTATGGGGTGACTAGGGATGCATGAAATCAGACCAATATCAATATCGGCAGATATTTTCCAAAAAGTCGATTATCTGTATTGGCAGTTATTAAAAAAACATGCTGATATTTGCAGATGAAAGTTTGACCATACAAATTGACCATAAATATCACTTATATTGGCTGTAATATTGACAAAATGTACAATGTGCCATGATGATTTTCCTCATCATCACCCAGTGTCCACTTTTATGAATTAAAAGTGTCTTTTATTAAAGAACAACATTGTATTTTTCTTGTTTTACATCTGTTTCTAAAACAAATGGACTATAGTCCTGACAGGAACTGGTCAATTTCAGTTAAGGCAAAATATTTTTATCTACATTAGTATCAGCAATAATGACTTTGAAAATATCAGGTCTGCAAAAGTCAAATATTATGCATCCCTAGGCATGACAAAAACAAAACAAGACTTTTTGGTATCAAAAAAGTGACTCTTGGGTGAATCCATTTTGAAGAAATATTTGAAAAAGCTATCTTAATCAAAGAGATAATCTTTGCATTTATCTCAGCCTGTGGACTCATTGCTCATTAGCCCAGTCATCTGGTGTGCTGGTATCCCCTCCCTGTCATTTTTTCAAGTATCTAATACATAAAGAATGGACATGCTCTTTTAGTTGAGCTTGCTATTAGGTGCATTAGTGTGGTCTGAATTTAGTTTAAAGTTCAAACATTAACTATTGTTTGCATTACTTATTTTACCATTAGAAGAAAATAGGACATGAATAGTGCACAAAAAAGCTTATGTCACTCTGAATTGTTAGCAAAATATGTGAGACTTCTTCCTCTTTGTCAGGCCAGGAATCAATAAGCCTCAAGTCACGCCTTACCAACGTGTTCATAATAGTTCACAATGTGACATTTAACATGCCTAACTGGCACTGAATCACTGGACAAACTGAACCAGCTTTGCCAAGTTTCTTTTCCCTAATACTGACTCAACCTAGCACCAGAGACTCAAAAAGCTTTCACAGAAATGGAGGTCAGTGTCCACTCTGTTGATGGTCCGACATCTTTGGAGACCATATGTAGTCAGCATTTAGACGTCTGACTTGCTAACTTCACTAAAACAATGACACCATTTCAGTTTCACAGTTTGTATTTATAGAGGGAGCCTGTCAACACTCTGTGTTAACACTGAGCAGCAGATGAGGATCATCCAGATTTGAATATCATTCCAGGAAACATTTTTATGATGTTGTTTCAGCTAATCTCACTTCTCATGAACTTCATAAAGAGACCTGTGTTTAGACTGAAAGCTTATTTAATAACATCAACAGAAGTGTCTAATGGGCTGAAAACACTTGTGACCTGTGAGTTTGTTTTTTCACAAGCACTTTGACATATTCTCACCTCTTCCAGCAGTCGCGTGACAGCATCAATGTCACTGTAGGTCTTCGTCATCTGTCCCACTCTGTCAGCACACAGCACTGTAGAGACAAAAAACAGGGTCTATAAATCTTCAGTCCCCAAATATCAGTTTACTCACAATCACAACCAAAGCTAACTCATAATGTTTTCATGACTTCAGCTCGTCCATAAAGTATATTAGATGGTTTGCTTGCACTGATCTTCTGAGTGGGTGGGTTAATGTCCTCCTTCTCTTCCATGTTATGTAGAGGCTAATAGACAGAGAGGAGTTCATGCCTCATGATTTCACTTTATCTTACCTCCATCTTAGAACAATTTATCAATACATATGAGGCTAGGATGTATTTGATAGCTGCTAAATTAAGGATATCATACATTAAAAGTGCAGGATTAATGCACTGCATTCACTGCTATTTCATCTTTTTCAATTAACCATTGTCTTGTAACTTTGTTTCATTGTCGATGTGTAATGATGTATTCCAGTTGATCTTGGAACTCAGAATCCATGAGATGCAAAACAGATACGTCACAGGGAACTGTGTTGGACAATCTTTTCATTGACTACGGCTCTACCAGCTCCTAACTGAAACCTGGCTGGATATAACATAAGTCCCACTTATTCCGTCAGAGTTCAAAGGTAAATGGGATGCACCATAATATCATCCTGATGTATTATTCTTTTGACATATATTAATAAAAATATAAATAATGTGTTTCACTCATAAAGTGCTGTTCGAGAACTAAAAGACACTGTACATTAGATGAAAGATATAACAATGTGACAAAAGAAAGCATGAAAGAGATTAATGACAAACAGCATTAATGGACACAGAGCACTCAGGCCAGTCACACACAGCATACTCACACACCCTCTGATATATTAGTCTTACTCATATCATGAGCACAACCACCCTTAGCTCATATAATGAGTCACATTATATCCCCAAGAAGTTCACACCTACAAACTGAACTTGAGTCAGCACACCCACCTTGGGCCCATGTTTATCAACCTACAAACCCAGTTATTAAGAAAAGATAAGATATGTGGAATTTTGTCAGTGTGTAAGGCAATACCGAGGGCTGCCATTTAAACATCAGCTCCTACTTACACAACCTCAATTTTCAATCCAAACAAGCAAGATAAATCCTACCAGAGGTTTTCAATTCATCAATTCTTGAACCAATTTAAGTTTCAACTCTTCTTGTGCACACCAAAACTATAACATCTATAATTTAGTCCCTCTGGGGCGTTTGGCTGCTCGATTAACTTCAGCTTGACGGGTTCATGTTGATATAAAGATGGCCATCTTGCCATAATACGGGCTCTTTAACTCTGGCATCTGTAGAGTATGGGGTTGTTATGTTGAAACTTTTGTAGATTTAATAACTAGCATCTAATTAAGATATGCTTGAAGCAAGAGGTACAGCAAAGTTGATGCATCAGACATCATTATGAAAAAAAACAGTCTAATAATTTGAATTCTTACAGAGCTAATATGCTTCATTCTTGTCTTATCGGGTATGTTCACAGTAGAGCTCAGTCAGAAGCCTCCTTCAATGCAAAGTAGATTTGGCCAATGCAAATGGCACATTTTCATACATCACAAGGTGCCTGGAAACAAACAAGCCTTCAGCTGACTCTGCCTTAGTTAAGAGCTTTCACATCATTATCATACATTATTAATCAAGCTGTTCTTTTCTCCTAAGACAGGGTTGAATGAGCATGCACGTGCTTCTTATTCATATTTACTCAGAGAGCTGTCAAGGATTCTGGGTCTTAAAGCAATAGTAGGGGAAGTAACTTTGGATTGGGAACTTATGCAGTGCAAATACTAAAGAGCCTTCCTGCAGGTCTGTGCAGGTCAAGATTCTCAGTCATAATCATGCAAATGTTGTCTTAAAGAGATACACAACTGTGAATAACTGGCCTGGGCTATGGCTGTTGAGGATTAAAGTTGTTTATCTCTAATGGTGATTTTATTTTGCTTCTTCTGACAGGTTTACCAATGGTTCTTTTAAGATTGGCTCGATGCACTCTCTTACTGCAATGGAACAAGCGAACACATCAAATTATCTGCATGTCCATCAGGGCAACACAAACCAAAATTTATTTTAGCTGAATGGAGAAAGACCTGGATTATCTGAACATATTTTTTACTGCTAGGAAATAGGAAAAAGATATCATCCCAGGGCAAGTCCAAATTGGTCAAAGGGCATATGTCACACAGATATTTTCATCACCAGCCATCTGCACAGTGTCAACATGTTAGTAAAAAAGTGTTTGTGAAAATAAAATAAATGACTAAAATACTCCTAAAATACGATAAAAAAAATACATTAAAAAAAGCTAATACCCACTAACTTTTTTTTCCCCAAAAAAGTATCTTGTGGTCATAAGCATATAACAATACCTACCTTAAATTAAGTTTTTTTTTTCTTTCCCTGAGCATTAGGTCTCACATTTATTTTCATTCAACAATTTCACAAAGACTATATCAGTATAAATAATACTGTCTTAAGCTACAACAAAAAATTCATATAGCTGAAAAAGTCAATATGTTTACAAATGGTGTGCATTGGAAAGAAACTGGAGATATGATAAGTACCCCAAAATGGGGTCATAATGTAATATCTAAAAATATATATTCTGATACTACAAGCAGGACAAAATACCACAAATTATTTTCACAATAGATGGGGTACAAGAAAATTCTGATACACAAATACATTCTAATAATCTGTTGTGCAATACTGCATCTATATTTTTAGTGCAGTATGGTGATATTTTAGAACTTAATAACTTAAGAGATTTGGGACATTCATTGAGTATGTTATTTCAGACCCTGGTTGCTTAGTTGGCATCAGGGATTCAGCCATTTGACTCTTCCTTTCATCGTTATATTTGGTGTTATTTTTTCTGTCACTGGGACAAACAATAAAGTTTACAAATTTTGCAGGGACCAAGCTTTTTATGTAAAAAAACACTGATCATAAAGTGGATTTCTTATGCATACAATTTTGCAAGTAAACTTTAATGTCTGTCCAATACATCCAATAAATGTAAGAGAGGCAGAAGGTCAGGTGGCCGAATGCCTGCTGCCAGGCTGGAGGCTGCAGGACATTCATTCATTCATTCATTTTCTATACCGACTATCCCTTTCGGGGTTGCGGGGGGGCTGGAGCCTATCCCAGCTGTCATTGGGCGAGAGGTGGGGTACACCCTGAGCCAGTCAATTGCAGGGCAGCGTATAGAGACAGACAACCATTCACACTCACACTCATAACTAAGGGCAATTTAGAGTGACCAATTAACCTAATGAGCATGTTTTTGGTCTGTGGGAGGAAACCGGAGTGCCCGGAGAGAACCCACACATGCACGGAAAGAAGAAGGCTGCAGGACAATACAAAACAAATAAAATGGATTTTGATAAACTACCCGAAAATCTTTATTGGACTGTAATATTATTACAGCATTGTGCCACAAGATACCATGCTATGGTGGTATTTGAATATTTTATTAATTTATACCAGCCCCAATCCCCATCTTAACATTGTACTATTGAAGTTTTGAAGCTTGCCTTAGTATACTTAGTTCTACCAACACATTAAAGTTTTACATGCAGTATCCCTTGTCTGCACACAATTTATAAAGAAATCCTTTAAGATGATGTGCCTGTTTTTTTAGATGTTAGTAAAGCACAGCTTTAAGCATTACTTAAATTAAACAAGGCACATTACAGAAATTTGATCATAAAACTTTAGTGGGTTACATACAACAAACATTCAGGTGAAAATAAATACTGTCTGATACCATATGAGAAATAAAGACAAACAGATATGGCATTGCAAAAGTCAAACAAAAAACTCAACACAAACACAACCATTTCTCAAGGGTGAGTCACAAGAGTTACCAAGGGAAAAAATGAGCATGAAGGCAGCGCACACACACACACATGCAGTAAAAATGCTTTGCTTGTATCTGTTTATAATCTCCTCTCTAATGAGATTGTCAGCCAATAGTACAAGGTGCAGCCTGCTTACCTGTCATACTTCATCTGGTTACGTCTGCTTTCTATTGCTTTGCGGGACTGTAACAGTAAAACTCAACCAAGACTGGATCAGCACACCACCAGAACAATTAATGGAGTCTATTTGACAAATTTGTTTAGGTGATTTAGAAATGATAAATACATTGAAATTAACAAAAATATTAAAAATCCCTGTCTATTTGCTGTGTAAATTCAACATCCCCTTACCTCTTTTCTCACTATGCCACAAATGTACAGCAGAAAAACAAAGTAAAAACACAAATAGAGAAGGAAATTACAACCATGATTATGCAAGAAGAAGGTGTAACTAAATACAGAAAGGTGATCAAGCTGTTTACAAAGAGAGCAGGTAACTTTAGATAGTTACACTTGTCCTCTCTGTTTCTGTCTGCTGCCAGCAGGGGGGCTCTGAAGTCTGTTTTGGCTCCCCTCGTTGCTACTGGGCAACAGAAAACACACAAGTTCAGGGGCGACAAACAAATGCCAGGAAAACAGATATAAAAGGGTCTTTGTTATTTAAATCAATGACCAGAACACAGCCTGTGTGATACTGTCAAATGAAGAAAGTACCTCTGAACAACAACTTTTTCCTCATGAGACTCGTATCATTACTACCAAAACCTGCATAATGGTAGTGATATCAGCATTTATGCAGAACTGAGCAGTGGGACAACTTTTTATGATTTATTGATAACTTTTCTAACTGGACACAGTTCAAAAAATAGATCAAGGTAATTGTGTGTTCATTAGGAAACCAAAATGTAATGTATTTGAAATGTTTTAGTTTAAAATGGGGAATTATGATTCATTTATCTAAGTCACTTTAAGAAGCATTTATATAATAAATAAAAGGTGGATAATATCAGACATAAAGTCCATAGAATAACACCCAATATCGGGTAACTTAGACTTTTAAATTCTCAATAACTGCCACTTTTCCATAAGTTGCCAGAACACTTGTGCAGATAAGAGTATAAAAAAAAGTTGGCACAACATACAGAAATATTGCCAATATTTTTACACTATTCATACAGCAAGTGGGGCACAACAGGAATTTTTGATAACTAAAATCTAAAAATAGCCCAATATTGGACTGAATATATTTTTACTGTCATTATACTGAACAGGTATCAATACAGTTTGTATCAATAAAAAAAAGAAATGCCTCATCCTTCTTTAGGCTATGGAAAATTGTGTGGTCTTTTGCCTCTATGTGTTCAAATTGTGTTTTGACCCTTTACATTTCTCTTTTGTTAAACAACAGACAGATGTTTTTCAAAAGGATGCACCAATTGCAGAGGACACCACTGAAGTCAGAGGAAACCCCAGAGAGGAGAAAATAGTGAAACAGTGCTGTCAGATGCTCCCACAGGACACTGCCCCAGTCAGAAGTTACAGTAGGTGTAACTTGAACTGAACAGACCTCTCCTTGCTCTGCTATAAAATACTGCGTTTACTTGATTAAACTATGACTGCCTTTTGCCAAACGTTACAACCCCATAACACTTTTGTAACATTCATTATTTCAAATTTCTGTCCCTTCATGGTCCAAAACAAAAAAAAATGTATAAAACTGTATATTTTAGACCTTTGTTCTGGTGGTGGTTTAAAGGGGAATGATTCTCCACTATATTATGGTAAATACACATCAGTAAAGTTCATCCTGGTGAAGAGTTTGTCATTTTTAGTGGTTTAAATAGCACCCCTGGTGCTGTTTTAAGCTCTGAAGTCCTTAAAACTTGAATTTAAAAATGAATACCTCTGTTTCTCTGTGGTTGTTAGTGGATGTACATGTGAGTTGCTTTGAAGAGATAGAAGATTAAATAGCCAGAGCAGTAGCTCCTCATAGGGTTTTTGATGGCAACAGATTTGTTCCTAATAAGGAGGGGAATTGATTAATTTTATCAACACCAGTTACATTATTGATTCTGCTTATCGATACAGTTCTTTTAAAATTCCCTAATCAGTTCCTGATGATCTCCTAAGTGAGAAAAAGTACCCCTCACAAGCTTTGGCAACAAAGTCAAAGACATGTAACCCCTGATAATCGATGCTGTGTTGCATCATCCTTGTGCATGTTGCTGGTGATTTCATCCTTGCTTGAAATCCCAAAGACACAGCAGATAGAAATGTCATGCTGTGAAAAAATAAGCCAAACTTTCGACCACCTCTGTCTCCTGTCTGCCGGGATCACATCTTTATCTTCTTTGTTGTCATTTGTGCAAACTGACAGAGGCATGTCAACCTTGAATTGCGAGGCATGTAGAATATTGAGGTAGGAATTGATAAGGGAGTTGTTACGCAAACATAAAAATGATTTTGACTCCTGAGCAAATTGTTATCAATTCTCAACTGGATATGGATTTTGATTCCCATCCCTAGTTCCTGATCTCTTTTTGCCTGAAATACCAAGCAAGTCACCTACCAGAAAGCCAACAACTGTAACAATCATTTCCTTTTTCCTCTTGTCTTTTTGTCTTGTCTAGACAGAAAAATATGTACAATGTATTGTGTATCCACAATCAGCTCAAAAACATTAACATCAGATTTTTGGTTCTTATTGCCTTGTCCTCAGTTCATGCACTTAACACTATAATTCACCTTAATTTCTTTTTATTTTTTTCCTTCTTTATTATCAGTGCTTTTGGCCCAAAGCAAAACTTTAAGCTATCTTATTACAGACACTATTGTACCAGAGTGGTGCCATTTTAATCTGATCTCCAAATCTTCAAAATACACATTCCTTCTGAGCTATCATAAAGTCTTACCTGTCTCTGTCTTTGCCTGGGATTTCTCTCCACTGTAAAAACTGTCCTCACAGTAATGAAAGTTTTTTCGTATGAGTTTTAAAGTACACAGTAGTCTGCTGTTAGTAGCATGCTTCAAACACAACACTAAGTCAGCTGGGATAAAGCACCAAGCCCATATTTGAGGATGCCAGTCAGCCGAGAGATTATCCACGCAGAGCTGAGATCAACACAAACATGAAGGACACGAGACAAGGAAGAGTTTCCTCAAGTCCCTACTAATCCTTACCAGAATACAAATCACAAAGGGAAAAGGACATTAAAAGATCAAGCTGCAAGTGTACTGACTCAGCCGACAAAGTAGTGAACATAAACAGTCAGAAGGAGAAACCAAATGGTATTCCCTCTTCTACAGAGGGGACTGCAGACTACCTTCATGTAGTACTTGCTGCTCTTCATCCATCTCTTCTTCCTCTTCCTGCGGCCCTGTGCTTTCATGGTCTGTATCACAGAAATACTCCTCTGCTTCTTCCTCCTCTTCCTCCTGCTCCATGCCTCCATTGCCAGATGTAAAAATAAGTTCTCTGTCCTCTTCTGTCTCGTTTGAGTCCTCCAGTTCGTCTTCAGTGCCAGCAGCTGTGAGCAGTGCCATCTCCACTCTGAGGCTAACCACTGAACCACAGCGCCTGCAGGTACAACGCCATGGCTCCTACGTGAGCTGTGTGTGCATTTATGGGTGTGTATAAAACTAAAAATCAATACCTAATCTGTGAAAGTACATGACTAACAAAGTGCCAGTCACGTAAGGCATCACAGTGTTGACTACAAACACTCAAAGCTCCCAGAGCCCTCTACGGAACAGAAAAAGTATCCTCCAGGTGGAAATAATGTCTCCTGAGTGAGTTCCTTAAGGTGTGTGTATCATATGTGCCCGGACAACTCTGCAAGACAACCTGTTAACTTGACTCCTCCCCGACTCCCCTGTCACCTGACCATGAATGGCTCGCCTTATTATACTGATATAGACGGGGAAAAGCCACACATGTCTACTTTTCATATCATAGAGCTTAGTTAAAATAGACCCAGCACAACACATGACAGCATTTCCAATAAGTGATATTTTTCTTCATGCCTGTGATACTCAGACTTAAACTCAAGCTATCTGTTTCTATCTAAATAAGGCTAATGTCCTTCAGGTTGGCACAAAAGAAACTATGCAACTCCTTATTCCCCGAGTAATTTTCAAATTCACGAAGAGTTATTCCTTTACAACACCCCTTCAATGAAAGTGACATGGTACAGTCCTGCTCAGCCTCTATGGGGACAATAGAGCGGAGCAGACAATAACAGGGCAGCACCAGTTTCAAGGGTGGAGCCAGTCAAAGTGACACCTTTATAGGTGGATGTTCTGACAAATGTTTAACCTCTATCCTTGTAATGTGAGGTGAGAGCCATGGTGCAGCCAGCTCTATTTGGAGAGAACATCCACATAGACCAGGAAATTAGAGGCATATCAGGAAAATCAAAGTTTGCTAAAATATTTACCAAGTATCATGGCAAGTTGAGAGTCAAGAAAAAGTCAGTGCTTTAAGAAACAAATGTCCCCTAATCTAAATAGATAAGTCTAATTCCTGTTTTGGATTGCGGTGAAATTATTCACAGAAAGACCTCTGCCTCCACCCTCAAAACTCTGGATTACATTTATCACTCAACTATTACATTTATTACAGGCGATAGTCCACTCATCATTGCATTTTATGACAAGGCGGGCTGGGCAACTGTAAGTGTAAGACGTGACAGACATCGTTTATTATTTTATGATAAAGCCTTGATAAGTAGAATGACTCTGATTATTTCATCTCTGTTAAATCAGTAACACTCCTGAAAAACATACTTGTAACTGGCTGATGCTGAAAGTAGCAGGGGCACTTCATCTGGAAAAACTACATTTAGCTTCTTCTGCTTTCACGTGGATCACTTTACAACAAACATTTAAACTGCAAACAAGTATACCTAAGAGTCAGCTCAAAACTGTGATAACAAATGTTTCTGTCTTTAAATATAACTGTTTTCAATATGTCTGTAGCTTCCTTTAGATTGTTATGCTAGATGCATATTTATTTTATTTGCTGTACTCTAAACATGGTTGAAAATAAGGGCATGCTTCAGTGATTCTTTGAGATTAAATAAAAGGCTGAATAAATCAATTTCCAAATTGTTAATTACAACAATAAGGTTGGAGTACACATTTCAGACTGAGAAAACATTCAATATGGATGTGACAAGAAATATGTATAAAGGAGATAGCTCACAGTGCTGCACAGCAGGACTCTGAGTCATTATTGTACACAGTGCAGCCATAGAGCTGTTGTTGACTTTGAACACTGTTTCTTTATAAACTGCACATGCAAGTTTGAAGCTATAGGTAGTAATATCATTAACTCTAACTTTTCTTTTGAAAGAAAAATATGACAAGTGAATACATTGGACCAGCAAATAGCTGAGTAAATCTATCTGTATATATCTATATACTGTTTCTATATATCTATCTAAATATTTATGTATATATGTATGTATGTATGTATATATGTATATATAATATATGTATGTATGTATGTATATATATGTGTGTATGTATGTATGTATGTGTGTATGTATATTTTATATATATATATGTTATTAGTATTGATGATTTTCAATAAGATGATCAACATAACCTGGAAAAAAATATGATCTGGGACTCTCTGGTGTACTTTAGTAAATGATAGTCATTTTGATAGGCTGTTACCTGTTGCTATGAGAGTAACTGCTGACTTGAGCTCTATCTGATTGGATTAAAATGGTGTGAAAGCATCAGGCCTGATGTACACATGCTGAGTGAAAAAGTAGTTATTGTTTACATAAAATCCCTTTTCCTTTTGTGATAACTGTAGACTTTGTCATGACGTCCTGTCAATGCTGATATTGCAATAATGATTAAATTGTGATCAATTATGAAGCCTTTCAACTGACATAGTTTAGAGAGAAAGAAGCCAGGTTGGCTTGCTGAAAGACCAAGCTAAGAAAGTTTACTGCACCCATCGCTGCCTTAAACTTGAATGCATGAAAATGAGCTGTAACTGATCACAAAATCCAAAAGAACTTGGAGTCTATCTGCTTCCAGCTCTATGAAGGGCGGACAGAACTGGGTCAAGTTATTCAGACTGTGCAGTATTTTCTTTCAAAAGGGGGGCCTGTAAATGCTGACAAAAGGACTAGTTCAAGGCCAGACTATCAGCCTGTGTTTATAGATCAGTCCCCCAAATAGCAAACACGAAGGCAGCAGCATCCAGCTTTGTTAGCACCTTTCAAAAATGACAACACATAGGATAATTTTATGCACCACAGTCATTTCACATTTCCATCTGAGCTGGACAAGTATGACCTGTCAGACCTGCCTATTCATAAAATATTTCCCATAACAAAGCATGAATTTCCTGCTCATTAGTCAGTGCTAAAGTGTTATAATTACTGTAATTGGTCTGGGAAAACTGATGCCAGCTCAGCCCCATCCTGTATGCTTGAGTAACTCCCCTCAATGGTCCTGTAAATAAAATGCTTCAGAAAACAAAGAAGTTCAGGACAAACAGCACTCAGTGTTTGTGTGAGTTCAGTGTTGTCTCTCATTGCTTCTCTGGTCACATTCACTTTACACTCCACTTGGTTTCTCTCTTATTCAACTTCCGCCGTTCACGTGAACTGTTTGTCCGGTCTGTGTAAACAGAATCTGTGCAGTACTTTTGAGGAAAATTGCTTAATTTCACAAAAACAACATTATCTTTTTGGATAGATTCAAGTGTAGTCTGGGAACTTCTCTTGTTTAACTATTTTTAAAATCACTTTAAATTATTTATATGAGTCCCTGTTTGCTCTTTTCTTCAGCGCAGAAACTAAAGCAACATTTTAGAGCAGTGGCAGTCTGAGGGCAACTATTTGTCCTACTTCAACTAATAAGTTCAAATGATTCTTCCAGTAAGAATGTTTACACCTGTTTTCTCAGGAACAATTCATTCAGGGTGCAAGGGAAAGACACATGAATAAAGAAAATGAAAACACAAGTGGCTCATTCTTAATCAATGATCTCTGGCATCTAAAATACCAAAGCTAAAAAAGGGTCAAACATTGTCAGCCATATTTTTACTTTTGTACAAAATGTTGGCACTGTTTTGCGCAATTTAGTGTTGAGAAGTAAAATATCCAATATTATCCAGGACTTATAATTCTGTTGATCTGGAATTGACACAAAAATTTTATTATTTAAATTTTAAAGGTATAAAGTTGCATCTGACACCACAGATCTGTCCCACTGCTGGCTGGATGGAAAAAGTAACATGTTACTGTCTTGCTGTCACTACTTTATAAATATTATTGTTTCTAAAATGTAAAAAAATATTTGACCATAAGCACCTCCCATTGCTCAGAAGAGAGTGCTAGAAAGCTTTTAATGGATGTACATGTCAATGTAAGTCATCTTGTAAAGTTAAACATGTGGCATATCCCACAGCAAAGTCTCAAGAGAGAAACTGGAGAGTCGCTAATGCTAGCCAAAGCAGGCGTTACAGATGAGATGTGCCCCTTTTTGATGACTTTGGACTAAGCAAGTTTTAAAAACAGAGAGCTTGCAAATGCTATTGAGTAGTAAACTGTTACAAAATACAGGTTTGATTAAAATGGTTCAATATATTGAGGAGATACTAAACAAGGTATTAATGAGGACAACAACAAAGATTTTGTATGCTTAAAGTTTGTTCCGTGTGCAGAAATACTTCATCTTCAGTCTGATCTTTACACATTTCTCAGTTTGTGACGGCCCTCGTGGTGACCCAGCTCATTTAACAGGATCACTGACATTTGTGATGAGCAGACTAAGGCTGGAGATACAGTTTGTCCTTTCATTTAGGTTCTCTTTCTAAAACCTTTTACTCCATGCACTGTCTTGGAGGCACAATTTAAAGAATGACCCCTCAAACTGGTGACTTTCAGTCGACTGTGAGAAAGGGCACCAGAGGAAACAGGCATGAGTAATCTCAAATGCCTCATTGGGATGTTTTCTTCAATCATTACATCCAAATGTGCTAATCAGTTTTACGTCTTTAAGCAGGTGCAGCCAGACTATGCTATTGAAAAGTGGTAGAATGGATTTTTTCTTCATTCCAGAGTTGCTCCATTTGTTTTGTTCCACCTTAGCAGCCTGTAAAGCCACGGTTGTGTTATTGGTAAAAATTTGGAGGCTTGTGGACTGATAGATGAATCTAAGACCTGCAAATCACGAGGGCTACAAAATCTGTTGTGGGTTATCTGAGGAGAAATTTTCCAACCTTTATTATTTAGGACAGGGATGGGTTAGATCTGCTAGCAAATTTATAACAGCCATCCCTGATAGTCTCATATCTAAGTTGTTAAGACTGGTATCAGAATCAGAGTCAGATTTATGTGGCCCAGGGTGTTAGATAAAAAAGGAATTTGATTCCAGTTTAATTTCCTCTCTAGGTACAGACTAGATATACTGTACACATATATGAAGAAGAATAGAAAATATAAATTAAATATTTAGATTAAAACAAAGGTAAAAATATGATAGTACAAGCTAATATTAAGAAGAAGTCAGAGCTAACAGTTACAAGCCTGCATACACAGCAGAGCAATAGTGAGGAGTGCACATGATGCATTAAACATACAATTACATATGGGAATATAGACAGAAGCGGTTTACATGAGGTAGGCAGAATACAACAGGATTTACATTAAAAAAAACATGTCCATGGATCTGTTGAAGAGAGAATGATGTTTAAACGTCTAAAGAGTGACTCTTAAGTAAACAGGTGAATATGGTATTGTATCTAAGTTATACCTTCACTGAAATATGGCATGCCCCCTTTTTTTTAGCTCTAACTCCCTCTGCTTCCCCTCCATCCATCCATTTGTTTGCCAATTAGGCAGACTTCTATCAGCGAGGGTGTGATTGAGCAGCATGCAAATCTCTGTACTAAATATAAGCCAACCTACTTCCACATCCCTCCCTACATTTCTCAGAATAACACCAAACCAGCTGCTTTCTATTTCTGTCTCCACACTCCACGAGAACATTCATCAAAGATACTACACAACCCCTTCACATTTTGTTATTTGATCAAACACAGTGGTGAAATCTATTGCCAGTGCCCGTCTGAAACAAACTGTCTCCAAAACACCACCGTTTAATAACACTGCAGATGTTTAAGCTGCACGGCTCAGATTGGGGAGGTGCAGAGCTGTCTCAGACTGTTATGTAAGACCATCCAGAGCATCCCCGGCACACATGCATAATATCAGGGATATAAAACAGCTAATAAATCCTGTTCTCCACCTCACCACATTCAACACAATAATACACAATAAAGCACCTGCGTTAAACCACATGGAAAGCAATCATTGCAGGTCATAGCAGTGTGAGGATTAAATTACAAACACATAAAGACATAGAGTCAAAACAAGCTGCTTAAAAAAGACAAAAAAGGAGACAAACAGTGATCTTTGTCGCACATGTAACATGACCTTCAGCATCAGCCCTCAACGTCTGTTAACTGTGACAGTGTCTGTGCATGTAAGGATGGCTGGGTAGACAAAATATCAACAGAGGTTACACAGGGTAGCTACTGTGAGACAACAACAAGAGGAGCTGTAGTAAAATCTGGGGTACGTTACATAACAGCACATCACTGCACCAAATGTTGGGATTAATGGAGAATTTTACCCTGCAGCCATCTTTCAGCGAGAACAGTTTGTTTACATGGATATCTGTTGGTCTCTTAAGCTTTGTTGTATCCTAGATAATGCAAAAATTTGGACAAGTTTGCAGCCATGAGGATTTAGGGGTCAGACCTTTAGGGGCGCTCAGCTCCTTAAGAAATTATTGTATGTAGAAATCTTTGCAAGTGTTCAATCCTCCCAGTAAACATTTGATTTTATGAAGAACAGTGTATTTTTACTATCAAAATCTACCAGAGGTACCATAACAGCACTCGTGGTTGTGCCATGTTTTGATGATAATACTATCAAACTAACTTTGACTAAGTTTTAAATGCATGACTTGTCTCTGTAGATGGTAAGTCCAGGTGCCTGTTGTACCAGCTATGTGTAAGTTCTGTCCTAAGGTGTGGTGTGTATACTGATGTATATCATTTGATAAATCAGTGAATAATACTTTGATTGCAGGGATTTCTACAGTGCTAGATTATCTCAAAACAGAAGAACAGCTGGAAAAAAAAACTTCTATTAACTGCTGTTAATCGATCTTTAGTAATGAAAATGCCATTGTGATGGCTGGAGCTCACAGCCTTGGTATACTATTTTGGGGGCTGGAGCCTCCCTGGACCAGTCGGGAGCCAATCACAGGGCCATATGGAGAGACAGACAATAATAATTCACACACTCGCCCACATCAAAGGTCAATTTAGAGTCACCAATCAGCCTAACAAGCATGTTTTTAATCTGTGTGAGGAAGCTGGAGTACCTGGAGAGAACCCACACAGGCACGGGGAGAACAAGTAAACTCAACTCAAAAAGGCCTTGACAGACATGGGGTTCAAGGGGGCAACTTCCTTGCTGTAGGGCACGCTCACCATCTGTTGTGCCACCCTGGCCCCACCTAAATCTTTAACCATTCTAAATAAATGACAATGCGAAAGCATCAATAACATTAAATAAACTAAAAGAACTTTTGTTGGTCTTCTTCTGCATTACTGACAGAAAACTTAATACAGACAAGAAAGTCCTCACACATTTCAGAGGGATGTAATCATTTAGGAAGACACAGCTGCCACCTAAGAGCTGCTAAAATCCTATGCTGTTCCTTGTTCTCCAACTATCCAACCTTTAAAAACGTCACACGATGAAAACTGTATTTTGTGGAGAATTCTCTTAATAGGTAGGTGTAAAATTATAGTTATAGCTTAGGCCTTTGTTAGAACTATCTTAGAAAGTGTAACACATAGAATATTAATTGATTGTAAATTATAAATTAGAACACCGACTCATTTTAAGTTAAAGTGAATATCACAAAACTGGTGCAACCCACGGCAACTCTTTTTAAAGACCTAGATCTTTTGGCTCAACTCAGCAGTAAGAGCCAATGCTTTTGGCCTGCCATGTTTTGACCTATGACCGGGGATTCTGCACACATTGGGCTGTAACTGTTCATTGTACATAGGGTTAAACATATAACTCCCAGAAAAACTCTGCTTTTCTCTGCATGTTTGCTTTAAAACATACATGTCATATTAACAGTAGCAGTTCCTATAGGGTATGGACAGGGGGGGAAAAAAAAGGAAAGAACAGGTTCCTATTGTAAACAGCAGTAACCCATCAACAGACTAAATCAGTGCCTCCCAAATATTTTAAGTTAATTAAGTCACAAAGCTCAAAAAAGGCAGAAGATGAACATTTTCATTGTGAGATGTGATAAACTGATTCGGTGTCACAGTTTGACTGGTGTTGAATTAGCTGGAGACGTTCCACTACATATCTTACTGCGCTGCTTGATTCATGATTTTAAGAATTTCTATGATATAAAATTAAGTTGTTCACAAATATTCTGTCACTTAAAAAAAAAAACAGCGTGGCTATTGCTGAGATAAAATTTGGAGGTACTTTAAGAACAGATTACATGAAGATGTTATTCATTAGTTAAAATGATTATTATCGAAGAGTAAAACAGCAATATGGGAACAGACTAACAAAACATGACACACAGCAACACACAGATCAATAAACAACAGCATGACAACATTAGAGCACAGTCACACTCCTTAGATGAGTCTTAAAGGTTTTAAAAATGATCAGGAGATTTCCTGTCTTGATGTACTTGGCTCCCTCTCTCAGAGATATTATGTCACTTTGATTATTTTCTGTCTGTTTTTATTTTTATTATGTGTCTCCTCTCATAATTAAGTATTTTTGAAGCCTGCAACTCCCACCAGTTTTCATATTGGCTGGCATCCTTTCCCTTGTCTTCAAAAGCTGAGATAAGCAGGCAGCTTACATCATTTGTATGGACTGACGTGTCATACAAATGCACAACCATCTCCAACATTAGTTCCTACACCTACAATCAGGGATAGTCATACAGACTACTCTGAGGCTTATTTTAGGAGCTACTCTGACTCAGCTGACTCCCTGCCCTGTTACATCCATGGTATTTTCTCCAGCAGGAAGTGCCTGCTATAACTAAAACTTTAATACTGCTGTGTTTGTCCTTTCTGTTATGTTGTGCTGCTCTTTTAACACTGGCTTTGATAATTTATGGTTTTGTGGCTGTCAGTACACAAGGTCTCTTTCTCTGGACTGAGTTCAAGATCATATCAGTGAAAGATGGCTCCTTCAAGGGGTTCAACTCAAGAAACTGTACGACATTTGATCTCTTGTAATCCAAGTTCTTCATAATCCACTTTTTACATTAGGATGAGGGAAGAAATCTCTTCTCAGGGAAATTTCTTATCATATGGAGGGTATTCGTCTAAAGTCTGTAAGAAATCTCTCATTCCACTCATTGTAAGATAAATTTACCTGACAAATCCAGTTGAGCATCTTATTTTGAGATATGAGAGGCAAAATATCAGCTTTATTTGCTAATAACTAGTAAAATAAGCCTTTTAGTGTCATTGCACATCAGGCAACAAATTTTGCAATGCTTCCTTAAAACAAATTAAAGCACATCATACCACACAAATACATCCATTATATCTTATACAGTCTAGAAATAAATGCTAAGTAATACACAACAATGAAAAAGAGACTAAACTGCTGCCAATTTAAAAAAAAAAATCTTAATTTTATTAAGATCCTTATTCTAATAAAAGAGCACATTTTTCATGCTGCATTTGCAGCAATTTCATTCCTCAGGAGCAATTCATGTCTTGTTTACACTTGTTACATCATGAAACAAGATGTTCATGAGAACTTTTCAGTTGACTGGGGCATACATTAAGCTAACAAATAATTTTGTTTCTGCTAGGCCCCTCTTTGGCTGTAACTAGACCTCCAAGACCCAACAATGCATTGACAGACTCATCAATATATACTACGCACACTGCTAGTCAAACCCCTTGATGACAAACTCCTCAAATTTGAAGGTTAGTCCCACACTCAGTCACAGTCACCTCAGTGTGTGACACAAACAAGTTGCTTTTACAGAGGAAATAATTAAAGTGAAATATGACACTTTTAAGATGTAGTAACAGCATGGACATACACAGACCTTCAGGGTAAAGTCAACAATAGGAAAAAGAAGCTGACTGTTGCTGAGAGAGCAGTCATCTGTTTGGCAGCCATCATTCATAAGATTAATTGCTATAAACAGATCAAAAATGCCTGATGTAGACATATATATAGCCTTGATTTACCTGAGGTCTTTTCAAAAATTGCAATGATTTGCTAGCCATGCATAACAGCGTGTATTGTTGTTATTCAGTCCTTTTGTGGCCTTTTTATGGCTTCAAGCCCCACTTTTGAAATCATCAAAACAAGATAGATTTGTATTGAAAATTATCCAAATATATTAGCTTTACTATTCCACAAGTTTTTTTGTTGTTTCTTTTTTTTTGTTTGTTTGTTTTTTTTACATATTTGCTGATTTTAATCTATTTCAACAAATCTAACTTACTTTTGCCACCATTTTCTTTTAACTTCAGTCTTTGTGTCAGGAAAGGGCACATTACCAAACACTGTTACTGATCAACAAACAATTTTTCTACACATAAACACTATCATCAGAGCACTTCTTTTTTTATGTTAGGTTATGTTTATAACCTTTGAACCAAGACAATCCTTCTCCTTTAACTAACTGTATTATACACTATTAAATATTCACATGCCGTGCAGCATAAAGTATCATAAAATGGCTTACGTCTACATTAATATGTTTTCCCTCCGATGGTATATACATATATGGATTTGGATTTAGATCTAATGCACTTTCCACCATTGTTGTGTCAGTGTGGGTTCTAGATAGAATACGTCTTATTTTTGGTAATATTTGTGCATTAGCACCACAGTAATTAAACCTAAACCAAAGTTCAAAACTACCACAGTTTCAGTCAACTATGAAGCAGAGCATAATGAAGAGAAAGACAAACTATTGCCATTTCTACAACACTGTTATCACCAGTACTGTAGTTTGGAGTCACTACAACCAATGGCATGAAACTTAACCAGCTTGTTGTCTTACCATCTGTGCACTCCTCATAGTACCAGTCCAGCTCATAGTAGTCCGCCTTGACAAACCTCTGGCCTCTGACTTGGCCTCGTCTCTTCATCCTCACTGCTCTGACACACCACTGTATTGTTCCCAAAGTCCCAGCATAGTCAAAGACAACCAGCTGCCACTAGGGTCTTGCAAGGTACTAATATTGCATGCAGGTCAGTCCAGTTCTGCTATCCCAGCATGCTTAGCAATTACCAGCTGGTACACAGGTCCCATCATATGTCCACACACTCATTAGCAGCAGCCTTCGGAGCACTAGGCTCCGTATTTGTTGTGGTGTTGGTGGCATTTCTGCGTGTCATCCCTCTGAAGCATTACTCCCATTGTCAGCTGTAGCATCTTTTGTTCCTTTTAATTCTTCACAGTTTAAGCAAACACGTCACTTCAAACCTGCCATCCTTTGCTTTCTGTGTGTCTTCTATCTTCTCTATCCATCATCAAAGCTTCAAATGTTCAAGATCGATCCTCTAATGTATTGATAGGCTCCTGTCAATTGATTTTCCTGTCCTGCTGCCAGCTCGTCCTCCAGCCAGGTCTCTCTGAGGTCATATCATAACCACTGCCCGCTCTTGTGTAAGGTTCCTCGCTCTGTGGCAGCAACAGCTCTGCACATGGACCCCTGCATCTCTTGCACTGACTCAATAATCACAGGGATATCACAGAGAGTGAGGGAGAGAGTGAGCAGCAGTCACGAGTTTTGCACCACAGAGATGATGATAATCATGACACAGCTTGGTAGGGCGGGCTGGAGGACGCTTAGAGCCAACCAGAGAGAGCAGAATCACTGGTTTAATCCCGCCCTCTGTTCGTATGTAAGCATCTCTCCCTCCCTCCCTCCCTCCTCTCCTCTACTTTGTCCTTCTGTGAGGTTGCTATAGTAACAAGCTCAGACTCCAAGGCCTGAGCCTGGAAGTGAGCATGGAGGCAGTGCAGTGTTGGAAGAGGTGACGTGGCGAAACAAAAATGAATGGGCACAGTGGTGTACAACAGTAAGAGATTTGAGCTGTTAAATGCAAATTGGACACATAATAAGGATGCCAAAAAAGCCATCGAAGAAAATTATGCAATACCCTAATGTGAAATTAAAATAAAATCAATGTTTAACATCCTCTACAGATTTCTAACACAAGTATGTAAGTGAGCTTTAGTCCTTCTTGGCACAACCTAATACAACCTCAATGAAGCTGGCACCGAGTCAAGGCCAGCTAATGACACAATGATGCTAACAACATACAGTTTTGTATTTATATAGTCATATAAGAGATTTTCATAACAATAACTTTAATGCCAGTGTGCCAGAGGAGTCATGTAACAGCACAAGATTATACTTGTGTAATGCAGTGAGGTAGCATCAGCCCCCAAGGGACAGATTCAGCAACATGTCCCCCTCTGTACAGGAAAATATACATGCTCTACAGGGCAACAATGGCAAAAACAAGACTGTGGACCATGTCATAATGGTCGACGGTGGTTGCAACACCAGGAAAAAAGGCAAAATAAGAATGAGATGAAAGATACATACATTGAAGTCCTCATTATATCATTTTAAATCACACTTTTAAAGAAAACTGTGTTTGCATGAGAGAGAAATACACTGAACACTGCTGAACTACAGGTCATATTGTTTCTTTTTTACTTAAATTTAGTTCTGAAACAACATTAAATATCAAAGATGAACTAAACTCTTTTTGTACATTTATCGTATTTCTATTTTATTGTTTGTGCACTGACATTAAAAACTGCAAATTTTGATTTCTACAAAGTTGTATATATGTATATATCCTCTGACATAATTTTATTTCAAATGGTTTGCAATTAAGATAACCAACACACCAAAGTATCAATATAGATCAGTCTAAAATATCAAAACATATTTAACTGCATACAGGGCAAGACATGTTTTTGATTTGAAGAGGTTATATCGATGCTGATGCTTTAAGTAAGAAGCATTTTAATTTACTATTAGTTTTAGAAGTCACTTTTAGTTAGTTTTTTTGCAAATAAGTGGCTTTAGCATTTTAAATTTTTATATACATATAACTGATATTCTATTTTACTTTATTACAGTAAAAATATTGAGATATAATCATCTATCTAAAAAAGGAGATTTGATTTATAGTCCATATCTGAAGCTCATACTACTTTTTGCATATATTTTTGGTTTGGTCTAATGCTTAGACAAAAGCGCATATTAGATCTAATAATTTTTAAGTCAAATTTTACTACTTTTAGTGTAGTATAACACAGTAAAAATTTTAAAATAATTTAGTTTCATTATAATAAAAAAGGGACTCTAGTTTTAATCAAAATTTTCTCTTTTTTGGCCTAATTCAATTCACCAAACAAAAATAGGTTAATGAATTAATATGTATCACTTACATGAATGCATCACAAAAACTCATTCAACATAAAATGATCAACATATCAACATATGTGGAATAACTGGATATTTTGTAGTAGTTTCTGTAATATGTTTTTATTGATAATGTTATTCCTATTAATACTTCTTGAACAGAAGTAAAATGGCATTTTAAGAAGTTTGCTGTATTAAATCTCTCATTCTGAGGAACCATCTTCTCCATTTTATGAGCCATGTGGGTGTGATGTCATCACAACATAGAGAGGCTCCCTATTGGTCAGCTGGCCCCGTATAATCACCCTCTGAAGTTAGTCCTTACTGCACATGCCGTGGCTTACAGACTCAAACGAAACCAATCATACCGGCGATGTAACAGGGCATGTTTTGATAGCTTTAAAACTCAATGTGCTCAGTGACTGTATCGAAAGGACATACAGTCAGCTATTTTACATGTCTTTGGGTTAGCATGTTTGTATCAGAGGAAATGTCCCTAGATCTCATCACTTCTCCAGCCAGAGTGACAATGATGAATTCAAAATGACCTCTCGGCTCATTCGTCCCCCTGGGGGTGTTGAGACTGGCCATCTGTTTGAGGCAATAACAGGAAACAACATGCATCCAGTCTGTGGTACGGATTACTGGGGATAAAAAAAACATATATGGCGTTTAATGGAAGTACAAATAATACTGAGAATAAATAGAAGGGATTAAAAAATAATATATGTGACATTAGAAAATATTAGTCTCTCTCTACTTCTTATGTAACATGACCTTGTCTCTACCTCTTGCTCTTCCTGGCTAAGATGAACGTCAAGGTTAAGTTGACCATAAACAAGGAGCATCAGTGTGAGGTTACAGAGCCTATTTTTATGATACTTGATCTATTTTTAGAGCCAGTTTTACCCTGAGTCACTCTTCAAGCAGACATGAGTTAAACCTGAATTATTGATGATGAAAAATAAACACTCTTCGTTCCCCTGGATTTTCCGTGTGCACGTGCTCTGTGTAGGCATGTGTGTGTCTGCTTGTGGCTGTGTGCAAATAGGGGTGTGTGGTTTACAGCTGCCCAACCTCAAGGCAGCACTTAATTTGACAAGACAAGAGCGAACACGTGCAGAAATGCACAACAGAGAGGTGGAAATGGAAGACAAAGTAAAGCATCGACCAACAGAGGGCACAAGAGGTGTGTTTGTTGTGGAAACTATCACCAGCTGTCGGCCCCACACTCTGATGGGCAGACAGCCCTCTGTGATTACCATTTCCTCAAGGTCAGCGTAAATCTTAAATCCCTACCCTGAACACCCATACTCACTCTGCAGCTACAGTTTCCTTAAGGTTAAACGAGGCAAACTGAATATGTCCTGCATTTCTGAAAAAGGACAGCACAGTGGTACAACAGGTTCGCTCCCCGTGTCAACCCGGGTCTTCCTGTGTGGAGTTTGCATGGTCTCCCGGTCCCTGCATGGGTTTTCTCCCGGAACTCCAGTTTCCTCCCACAGACCAAAACATGCTCCTTAGGTGAACCAGGGACTCTGTATTGCACTTAGGTATGAGTGTGAGTGTGAATAGTTGTCTGTCTCTCCATGTGTCCCTGTGAGCAGCTGGTGACTGGTTCAGGGGGTACCCCGCCTCTTGCTCAGTGTCAGCTGGGACAGGCTCCAACATCCCCATGACACTGAAGTGGATAAGCAGTGTAGGTAATGGATAATTGGATGTTTGATAAAAGTTTGGTGTTAGGAAACATATTAATGGGCAAACACCACAGCTGTTGTTTCCCCTGATTTGAGTATCAAATCAATGTTACTCCATTAGCCTATTATTTTTGCACTGTAAGAGAAGCACATTAAACTAGCATGTGTTTACTAAATCATTAAAAGTTGGAGGTACAGCAAAACCTTTGCCTGGTAAAAACTAAACAAGAAAGTCACAGTGTTTGTGACTCTCTTGTGTGAGAATTTTCAGAGCACTTTCAAGATCACTTATTAGTTTTCCGGGCCTCTTACAGCTGTGGTAATTCATGTATTCAAATGAAAACATACATCTTTTAATATAATTTCACTTTTCATATCATAAAATAGACTTATATTGAGCTAATCAAATTTTTTTGCACAATAGCAGTGTAAGTGTAAAATAACTGAGATAATAAGTACAATTTTATTGAATTCTTGATGATAAATCTGAAAGTAATGACGGTGGCAAATGATGCTAGATGCCTCAGTTTAACTCACTTAGTCTTACTTTTTTGAAACTCTTCAAAAAATCACTTTTTGTAACAAAACTCTCTCTGACCTATTTCAGTTTCTATCTGAATCTGGCCAGACAGCTTTAAATCAAGTATGAGATACAAATATTTTCAGCATTTAAAGCACTTTATCTAAAGCCTGTGAACATCTCAGACCTCCAAAGCACTACCTCAATACAGCTCCACTGAAAACAATAAATCATAATGTTGTGGGTTAAATAGTACCTTGAGCCTTGCTTTATGGTTCGCGGTTGTTTAGGGTAGTGGACCACCACTCCAATAGAATGGTGAGGGAAACTATGGTGGTAATCATTGCGACATTCATACAAACAATTAACACAAACATGTTTATGGGATGATGACCTGTCAGAATGATTGCTGCGTTTATTTATGTGGACCCCCATTAGCTTAAACATAACCGAAAAGCTATTCTTTCTGAGGACTACAAAAATGGGAAATTACTGCTTTGCATAAGAGCATGCTTGGCAATTTTAGCGACCAAAATGGTTTCAAAAGAGAGAAATTCATTGACCATGGATACTGGCAGAAAGAGAAGGTACTGGATGATTCACTCAAAAGAGCCTTATTTGATTGCCAATCTCATGGTTGAGTAATTGCTTATGAAAAAGCCAGCTGTATGAGGGTGTCTGATGTTCAATCTTACATAATTTGAACTTTTTTTTGTAATAATTTGTGACTCATGGTCTGACTTAATCTAAATATTCACAGTTTGATCAGTTTTGAAAATTATTCATACGCTTTTAATATTGTCTTTTGCAACATAAAGGTTAACCATGTAAAAAGAAAAAACATTTAAACTCATGAAGCTCATTATCCTCCCTGAAGTTATTCTTTTAATGGTATATTTTTTTCAAATAAGGCAAAATCTGTCAAATTAGATTCGCCTATCTAAATCCTATGTTAAGGACACCCGTCCATGAGATACAATTTGAAGAGACAGTTTGTTCTCCTTAGAAAAGTCATGACTCCAGTGCTGCACACATGGCAGTAGCAGGATCCTTTAAAAATGCATATAATAAAGAAGTACAAACCTACAAAACCTCAAACAATTAGACAAATGTAGATGTTTCTGTGGTGTGAAACTGTTGAGTCACTGGTATCTCGGTGTAAATCTTCACAAGGCTGACTTTTTTTTTTCTTTATTACAATAATGTCCTTTAATAGGGACTGTAGCAGGTTAATGCTCATGGCTCAGGGCAATGGATTTCTGACTTAACTCTCCAAAACAGTCAGGGCCTTTCTATGTGGAGTTTGCATGTTCTCCTTTGCCTGCAAGAGTTTTCTACGTGTACTCCGGTTTTCCACCAGAAACCAAAAACATGCTCAGTAGGTTAACTGGTGGCTCAAAATTGCCCTTAGCTGCAAGTGTGTTAGTGAATGGTTCTGTTTCTACATGTCAGCCCTGTGTTTGGCTTGCCAGGGTGTATCCCACCACTCACCCAGTGTCAGCTGGGACAGGGTTTAAGTCAGTCAGTTTCAGGGTTTAAGTCTGTTTAAGTCTTAATCAGCTGGACTATACTGGGCTCTTAGCAGCTCTTATCCTTGGTGCATTTAATGGAAAACTATCTTTTGAAACAGTAACATATAAGAGGAACTTACAGAAGTATTTGAGGGTCTCCTCTATCTGTTCAGTGGTCAGGTCAAGGGCAGAGTCGGGGTCCACCAGTGGCGTGCGCAGCCAATCATCTTGATCGTAGCCAAAGATGGTGTCGGCCCTCAGCTTGTAGACGGGCAGCTGTTCCTCCAATAAGCTGATAATCTCGAGCTCCGGCAGATCAGTACTGTTACACACATCTGTACAAAAAGAGCAACAAAGTGCAAAGTTTGTTCTTTTCTTTGGAAACTCAGTTTCAGTCATGTCATCAAGGCATTATTTATTAGCAATGAAAAAGGTTACACTGTAAGACTCATATCTGGGTCTCATTAACAATTGAGAATAGAGGGCCTGCCCTGGTTTACCACCTACCACAACAGACCTCATGTGCAGCAGACGACTGTGAGGGAAGGAGCATGGTGCCCTCTAGTGGTAATTTATAAAACTACCAAACACTGCTCTCACGTTTCATGTTTTCTAACATTTTTGAAAGGTTAGGAGTGGGATCAGTCTCTATCACACATGCTGCTGCTAGTCACACGTGGGGCGACGAACGTTTTGTCTACAGCGTCTGAGGCTGGCATTTATCTTTTTAATTCACTCTTGGAGCCCATTGGCCACTACCAAAGTAGAAACTACTCTTTCAGGGGTTCACACTTAGAAACAACACAAATTCAATTATAAAGACTTAAAAGGTATAATGGAAAAGTACAATAAAACAAAGGCAACTAAGAGCGCTCCGAGAGCACAAACATCCGCCAAGGCATTTTCAACACTGCCGAACGAGTCAAAGCAGTTTTCAACAGTCAAAAATGTTGAAAACTACTTTTTCTCAAACTGTTAACAAATTTTTGAAAAAAATAACTTGATCTACATCTGGACTTGGATCACCACAAAAATCCAAACGCTTCTTCCTTGTGTAATGACCAACCTGAAAATGTCATCAAAATCCATTGGGAACTTTTTAGTTATTAGCAAAAATGTAGAAAACCGCCCTAATCCTCAAAAAAAAATCCTGGATATGCTTCCACATTCAGATCACCACCAAAATCTAATCACTTCTTCCCTGTGCCAAGACTACCATTCTCTAAAAATGTCAGCAAAATCCACCACTTATTTTTGAGCTATTCCGCCCCCATGTTAACAAACTAACAAACACCAGAGAAAACATAACATCCTTGATTAGGGTGACTTTAATAGCACATTACTACATTATCTACACCACATCCCTCATTCTCCTTATCCTGCAGAGGGCTGAAACCAATCCCAGCTGTTAATGGGCGAAAGACTGGTCTTCAGACAATCACATTGTAATAGCATATTACAAGTTAAAGCAACAGAGGATCAAGATAAACCAAGTTTATTTAAGTCATGTTGTCTATCAGCAGGTCTGTCATTAATATACCTGAGCGCCTGGCTGAATATTACTGATAATGGCTGACAGGTGGATCTTCTGTAAAACTAATCAAGCATTACATTTCATTCCTGACACATTTTTAACAAAATTAAATATGTTTAAGTTGCTGAGAAAGTTGCAGAGATAAAAAAAAACAAAAAAAAACAGTTAACTTAACCTCATGTTTTTCCTCTTCGTTTTCTAAATTTAATATTACAGGAGCTGGATGGGAGGCTGCAGGAAACGGATGTGACTTGTACAGTTTTCAGCAGTAGCATTTTTAATATAAGATTAATATCATTTGTAATGTTAAGTCTAAATAAGAAATTACAACATTAGCAATCTTATTCTATTAAAAAAGAACTTCATATAAAAAAATATTTTTGTCAGAAAAATATTTTGCCTTCATGTCATTTTCACACACATAATGACACGATGCTGCCAGCATTAAGACATGTGACATGTCGTAGTGTAGAGGATTTGACTGAGTTAACCTTGTTGAACTTGTTCCCCATGAGATATTAAAATAATATGATTGCATTTACTTCACACTAAAGTCATTTTGACACGGCAGATAAACAGGTTTAAAAACTCTGCATACAAACTCAACAAAGACAGCAGCAAACCACAGAGTCAGAGAGCTGCATCTAAGAGCTGTGGTGGAAATTTAACAGAAGTTACCTCAGCTTTCAGAAATGTGCCTCCTCCACGAGTTAGTTTAGTGGGCTATTAAACAGCCTCTCTGTTAGGAGATAAAGTGCACATTATTCCTGTTTAATAACAGGGTCGAGGTTTTAGCCATTTTTCTACTGAGATGTTAAAGTACAGGGCTCTTTCATGAACAAGAATAGCAAGGACAAATGATGAGAATCCACATACAGTCAAAATAAAGTCCTCTGTTTCTCTGCCTCCCCTCCCTCTATTTCTGCCTCTGTCTCTCTCTTCTGCTGCCTGTCTCCCCCTCTGTCTGTCTGTCTGTCTGTCTAACAATGCTTTCTCTCACAGTTTTCTGATCCAGACTGAATGACTGACTGTGCTGAAAAGGGGAAACACATACAGACACTCACACAGCAGCTGGAAAATCACGCAACAAGCCCAGCCAATGAAGTTTCAAGACAGAGGTGACTGCTACAGGGCTGGTTTTACACATGTAATACACTAGGGATTTAGGGTTTTTTATAGATACTAGAATTTTATTTTGTAGAATTTGTGTCATCTTAGAAACTGTCTATTTTAAAAAACAATGTAAAACATTTCCTTAATTAATTGAATATATATTTTTTCTCAATTATGATTTGGGTTGGATACTCTTTTTTTTCTTTTCATGCAATACCAAGCTAAATAGATACTTTATAAACAGCCCCTGAATCTAAAAACGGGGCATTAACTATGCTCAATGTTGTAATAGACCCCAGTGATACCACTTCTTTTGCCTGTAATGTCTGCTGCTTTAACCAGATGGCAATGTTGGATAGTTCACCAAGCAGAGAAGACAAAGAAAGTTCAGTATTGTTTGCTATGGCACTTTGTGAGTGCTAGCAAAATGATTCACTGAAGTTTGTGTCCTGATTTGATCCAGTAGGTTTAGTACACTGGTACCACTGTCATGATGTTATCTAATTTCTGGGTAGTCTCCTTTAACAACCCTCAAACAAAAACACATGGCATGACAGCAAATCTACAGCCCCATAAATCATTTAAAGCATCTTCTTTGTTCTGTTGACATTGTTTTGATTGTCCTTCGTTTCAACAGCACTCAAACCCTGAATGACACCAATGCTATTTTCAGTTACTTTATAAAGATAAAAAGGCATCTCTGTCTTTAAATTAATTAAGGTGAGGCTGAGTGAAAAGGGCCAAATATCATATTTTGATTTATCTTAGCTGAATAGTGAAACATTATAAATACATCAGAGTTTTTCTCTGTAAAGGAATAATAAAGACAAGGTCAGTTCTAAAAAGGGCTGAAAGGTTTATCGTTTTTGGATCAAAATTGCAATTTCAGACAACACAATGATGCGATCACCAAAGCTGCAACTTTTTGCAGTGCTCCTGACTGACCCAGGATCTGTTGTGTCACCTATTTTACGTTTACTATTTTACAAATTTGCAGGTAATTTGCATTTAAGAGTGGCTTGCAAATGAATGGCTTACTCACAACTGTGAATTGGTTGTCATTGTTCACCTAAAAGAGCAGTTCAAAATAGTCGACTCTTTCACGAACGTCACATCTCCACCACAAAAGTGCTGGTAAGCAGGTCAACAACACAAAGCCTCTGTTTAGGAGTAGAAGTTGGAGTATCCCTTAAATAAGGATAACAGATTATTTATCATCAATATTAGATGATGAATTACGTGTTGTGTCCTTTTGATCACTGATTTCCTTACTATTGTCTGTACTGTAACCATAGTGAACATTGCACTGAAGCTTTATGTGAAGAAAATTATGAATCAGGTTGAAATCGCAATATCTGCCAGAAAAATCAAAATCACATCTTTTTCTGAATTTGTTCAGCCCTAGTTCCAAGTCTAATCCACAAGGACAGCATGGGAAATGTTTTAAGGAACTTTATCAACAGGCAGCCACACAGATTAATCAGGTCCATGAAAAATAACAATGAACTACCTCTTTGAGGCAAAATAAAATATTCCTCGTAAAAATGAAATGCATGAGATAATTCTTCATTAAGACTGAACAATGGAAATAGATCATCTTGTGGTAAATCAGCATAGGGCTGATCGCGCTCCTTACAGTAAGAATTACAAAGAATCAGGCCTGGCATCTGTTTCTGAATCAACATAGCAGCACTGTATCACCGTTTATATCATTTAAAAATACATAAGAACTCAACGTATTTCCCTGTAGTATCTTGAAGATGGTAGTATGAGCAAAGTTTCATAGAAATTTTTTGGACATTAAAGTAACTGACCACAGTCCCTGATTTCGATCACAAAATCCCCCTCTACTGATGAAAGCACTTCAGCTCCTATATAAAGTCCTGATAGGATGTGAGGGAGGATAAAAATAGAAGAAAGCTCTCTGTGCTGTGTGTGCAGACAAAAGGTCAATTGGGACCACAAAGTGCCTGAATGTTTGTGAAATTATAATAAAAGCAAACGTATTGTTTAAGTTTGGCAATCTTGTCACTTACAGCCCTGTCTGGGTCTTCGTCATGGGTAACATTATAGCAAAGCCAAGGGGAAAACAAAGTTGAACTGGAGGAAAACACAATTCACCAGCACAGACAGCACAGACAAAGAGACTTAAAAAATGTTGCCTTCAAGTTGCGTTGTTGGGTGCCTGAATAGAAAGGAAAATGCCAATAACTCAAAGCTGAAGTTTGTCTGCTCTTGTGCAGTGTTGACTTTTTAAGTAAGAGAGTGTCTGTTGCTCTAAAAGGGAAAGAGCTCATATATTCGAGACCTACATTACCTTCAGCTAGTGATGAAAACATGCTAAAAACAGCTTTCAAGCTACATCTTGAGGAATGTTGAGCTTCCAACTGAGTCCGACTCTCTTCAAACATCACACTGGTCCTATAACATAACAAATGCCTGTTGCAGAATGGACTTTTTTATTTTGATTGAAATTAACATGCTTCAAAAAAAAATAAAAAAAAGAAGCCACTCAGAGTTAAAGAAAAATGCTATGGAGGGATATTCAAAGTACAAAATCAAAAAATAAATTCACTATATTTTGTCATTGATGTTAAATGTTGTACTCGGTTACTGCTCTCTGTCTGAATGTTATTTCCTATGTACTGTATCACGTCTCTTGCAACATTGGGACTATACCTTCATTTATGCTCAGTGTTAACTTACAGGCTTCATAAAGGCATAATTTTAGTAAGACCATTTACATTTTAGTAATACAAATAAAATTTAAGTATGACATTCAGATGTAAATATAGACCCTGACACTGGTGCATTAGCAGCAGCTATAGACGCCTCCAGGAAGAAAGTTCAAGTTCAAATGTAAGAATAGGACACACTGACATACTGAGCAGTAAACACATCAATGTACAGTAAAGGGTACATAAAGCCAAAAATACAGACAGAGGAAATGAAGTTAAGCTATGGGCTTCACCAGATATGGATGAGAGCAATGGAGCCATGTCTTAAAGAACAGTGGAGTTTACGCTCCACTTTAATTTAATGTGTTACACCAGCTGGGACAGTTTCAACATAGGCTTAACTTACAACTTAAACCTTACACCTTTTTGTATTTTACACCTACTAGGAGCTAGATTTTACAACAAGCTCCTAGTAAGTGTAAAATCCTCTTTGAAATATGTTTGTCACAGAGGATATGGAGTTGATGAATGTTTTACTTCCCTTATGATATCATCTGTGTATCCTCTATGATACTCCAACATACTTGAGCATTTTTTTAGCAAGGATTCGTCCATCCAGCAAAAGCACACTGTTAGATAACCTTATGTGGCTGTTTATCTTGACATTTTCAAGCAACTGTTGTCATTTTAAAAACCCAAATTCTCAAAGAGTTGGGACAGTGAGAAATGTGAGATACGGTGATTTGTAAATCCTCTTCAACCTACATTTCAAATGAGAACAGCACTAAAACAAGAGATCTAATGATTAGACTGATGAAACTATTGACTATTTATAAATTTCTATTTTGTAGACACATTGTGAAATTGATACCTGAACACAAAAACAGTTAGGACAGGGAGACAAGAGAAGACCAAGAATGTTGCTGAATGCTTGAAAAGTACCTGGAACACTCCATAGGTAAGTAGGTCAGTGGTAATAGGTGATGAACCATGACAGGATATAAAATAAGCATTCATGAAGGGCTGTCATTCACCATCAATGACAGTCCAAAGTTTTATTATTGCTGGATCAACTACTCCAACAGTTAGATGAGCAACAAATTCTTCAAAACCAGGACTTTGGAGATTTTACCAACATCTCTTTATAATATCATCAAAGGGTTCAGAGGATCTAGAGAAATCTTTTTATAAAAGTGGCAAGGCAAAAAAAAAGACATTATTATGTGACAGATACTACAATGTAGGCCATCGACAGTTCAGATTCCAAAATACTTTGCTGCATCGATGAATGATTAGACTCTCCCTCCAGAAGATCCGGACCTCGTCTGACATGGACTGACCTGAATTGGAAAAATGCTGCAGTCTGACGACACCATATTTCACAGTGTTTTTCAAAGTTATGGCTGTCACAACCTCAGGCTAAAGAAGAAAAGGACCCTCCTGATTTTTTTTGGCACAAAGTTCAAATTCAGCGACAGCCATGGAGGGATTAATGCCCCTGGCATGGGTAACGTGTGCAAAGGGTGAAGGTATTAGACCGCTTTACCTGTCTCCCTCTGATAATGTAAGGCACATTAAGGAACACAAAATCCAACAGAGACCCTACTGTGAAGGAAGTTAAGATGTGTATCGGGCAGGAATGGGAAAGACTTTAACTTAAAAACACTTCCTTAATTTGTGTCTCTAGTCCAAAGACACAGAGTGTTGTTGCAAAATTTATCTGTCTGAACATTAAAAAAAAAGTGTTTGCGCTGTATTCATTCAGATATCAGTTGAAAAGTCACCTCATTCTACATTATTTACATTTTACATATAATCCCAGCTTTTGGTATTTGTGCAAGAGTTGAAGGTTGAAGACTAAAGTTCTCACCTGATCATAATATTGTGTTACATTTTTTCATACACTGTTTGAGGTGTAATGGCAGTTAACTAAAGTTGGTTTAAGCCATCAGCCTGTTCAGAGAGCAGCATGATGACAGTCACTGCGTTTAGCAAATCTCTCCAGTCTTCTCCGTTCAATAAGGAGAAAACATCATTTCTGTACAGTGCTTTGGTTAGTTTGGACATCATATTCTACCACTTAAAGTTAATCCTAAATCTCTTCGATGCAGCCAAATAATGACACCATAAAGCCACAACTTCTGATGTTAGAAAATAAAACCAACATGGAAGCACAAAAAATACAGTTCCCTTAAGTGCCCACTGTAGGCTGGTTGCAAAGGCACCCTAAAAACATTTAAACTCTATGTTCAAGTTGCCAAAACATTCACAGATAACTTTTTACAACCTGCAATAAAAACAGTTTCGGTGGGAATTGTTTGTGTCTATGTTTCATTTAACTGAATGTGGATCAGTTTTTTTACAGCTCATTCACTCTGATTTTATCAAGGATTTAAAGGTGGGGTTGGTAGTCACGGAAAACTAGCATGAATTTGAATGTAGCATCTCCTCAGGACTCCGTCTTTTGCTCTCTTTTAAGAACACATCGTGCATTGATTGCCATCGGGACGTAACGATCATTTTAACCAGAATAACAAAAAGTGTATCTAAATATGATTGCCAACCCTGCCTTTAAACTTCTGCATAATTGGGGACATGGCTGATATGACAACAAGCCAGCACTGTTTGGTTGCAGCCGTTTCACACTGGATGCATTTCACTTGTGTTGCATGCGTGTTTTTGTTGCAGTGAGCATGTTGTCAGTTCAGAACTTTCAGAATGTCAGCATGAGCCGCACGACCCTCACGCATCTCCTGTGCTTAAATTCTCATGAATAGGAGGCTAGCCTATTTTTATCAGCAAGTTGCACATGTCTTGGCCAAACTGACAGGTAAGTGAAAAACAGAGAACCATAGCAGGTCTGTATGTCCACAGAGGTAAAAGATGTCACAGAAACAATAGAAACCATTCAATTATCCTTCCTGTCTGACCCTCTCAAACTTAAAGGTCAGTTTGCCACCGTTGTAGAGAAACTCCCCTTGTTTGTACATAATGCTTTAATTCTGCAGGTTTCCTGGGTCAATTGAGGAGAGATTTATTGTAGTTCTTCCTAATCTTTCTATAGAGGCTCATTATTGGAATGAAATTTATGGAGAAATAGAGTTGAGACAGTATGAAGATGCAGCCAAAAGGCAGTACACACACAGAGAGGAATGAAAGTCATAGCATCTTGAACTGGAGCTGGCATGCACATCAGCCACATTCATCAAATGTAAAAGGCTTCAGACCCACCCCAATTCTGCCTCTTTGTCTGTTTATGGGTTAGCCAAATGTAAGTTTGAGTTTTTATAATGTACAAACCACTATGGACTGGCTTCAAAAAGCCCTTTCAGTGATCAAATGGCTGACGTGACTCAGATCTTGGCCAATATTCTCTACATTCTCATGAACAAAAATGATGTCACAACCTGGATTATTCCACCGTAGGATTCAGTGTGGGCTTCACCAGAACTTAAGACAGAGCTGAGGCGTAAGTAATGCAACAGGCCTGGGGTCATTCTTAAAGGAGTAATATTTTGCCTTAAATCAGGTTAATATATCCGCTGATGACTGCCAGGGTAAGTTCAAAAGAACTTTTAGTTTTCATATACAGAGTACTCCTGATAGTGCTGTATTCCCTCTCTGAGATGTTCTGTTAGACCTCCCGCCCCTTTAAACATAGTGAAGGACATTTAAAAAGCATGACGAGAGCCATTTGAGAAAATAAAATTTAACAAATCCAAATTATGTAAAAAAAAACAAGACGCAATAAGACCAAAATCATGCAGTAATATGCTACGATAAAGCAGAAGTGCTGAGATCAAAACAAAACTTGCTTACTAATGGCTAATCTACACAAAAACAAACACAGCACAGACAACATAACCGTGTGTCACTGGACTCTGAATCTAAATTAGGTCACAGAAAAGAGAAAGGGTATTCAAGCTTATAAGCTGGCTAGTGGTTCTATAAAATTGTGTCAGACTGTAGAAACCTGTAGATATGATGAAATAAATGTTGCCTAAAAGAAGCTCAAACCAAGTGCAATGACCCCTCCAGAGCAAAATGGCTGCCCACTGTAAACAAGTACAGTAAAGGAGGGCACCTGTGGCCATGCTGACCTTTTTAACAACATTTGTGGTAAACTTTCAAACCCTTTAATGTTCCTTATTCTACAACAGCATACAACCTATGGGTGTTTTTTTAGACTTGGAGACCAATAGAGTAAAAGGCATTACAGAAACAGTTAACAGTTGAGGGCAAATCCCAAAAGACCCCTGAACATCAAGTCCCAAAAAGGAGAAAACAGCTGACTGATTCACAGAGGAACAGACAGTTCAACCATTCAAACAACAAAAGCAGAAAGAGAAACTCTGTCCAGATATTCAGCAGACTCGTCGTAAACTTGACTTTAGAGCTAACAGAGATCCACACAGTGTAATGTGTACTCACTCATGGTGCCTGACACCCAACAACCACCGGGTCTCCTGCCCTCCAATCACATTTTCCACTGGACCAGGAGAGAGCAAGGTCGCGGGGAGAACCGCAGCAAGGAGAGAGAGAAAGGAGCGTGTTGGGAGGGTGAGAGGCAGGAAATACATGAGAGAGAGAGAGGGTGCAAAAAGTTTCAGAGGACAGCGCAGACTGCAAGCGGCAGAAAGAGAGAGAAAAAGAGGGAGGGAGGAGTGAAGAGGAGATTCGAGCCAAACTGGCTGTCATGCCTGACATGCCAATGACGATAGCCTCATGGACCGCCCTGCAGCTAATGCCCCCTCTCCCTCTCCCTCTCCCTCTCTCTCTCTCTCTTTCTCTCTCTGTCTCTCTGTCTCTCTCTCACTCCCACAGTCACAAGCCCAGCTGGTTTCTTCTCCTAACAAGTTAACTAAACACACACCGCCTTTCTCTCTGCTCTGATCCTGCTTCAGTTTACACACACTCCAGGTCACAGCAGGCCTGCAGCTCTTTATATTGTTTGTCTTTCTGGCCGTTCAAGCACACTGTTGCTCAAAAACAAACTTTATCATGGAGATGAGCTCTACGGTAATCTTGCAGTGCCACTTCAGCATGAAGGAACATGAGTTTTCCCTCACCTACGATTAACACAAAGGTACACTGAAGAAGACTGAAACAATTTAAAAAAACGGGAAATGTCATCTTGGTTGATTATTTCCCCCCTTTAATAATATAAACTGGAACTGTATTTCATATGACTGGAAAGCCTGATTAGTTATCTTTACAATGAAGTACAACTTGTAAGAATCATGGAATGAGCAACGTGGTGTGTAGTGGCCCTTCCAAAAATGTGCCAAAATCCCCTGTGGCTCCTCCATAAGGCAAGTGTGAGAAATATATCTCCTTGGGAATCCTACTTCCCAGTCTGTCTGTGACTTCACTGGTCTTACAGAAGTTGTTCCTAAGTTTGGAAATTGTACCAGGGCTGGTACCAAATAATGCTGCCACTCTGCATACTAGAACACCAGCTTCAAGTTGAGGGACATTTTCTGGGGGGGCACTACCCTCACATACAGCTGTGTTGCTCACTTCACGAACACACGATCCTTAGATAATACCTACATAACGTTTTCTAACAAGTATGTCCTGATCAGGTTGTTTGTTGCTAATATAGATTATCAATCACCTCAAACTGGCTGGCACCAATGCCTGACTGTTAGATATTCAGTGTTGTCCACTCCCTGTACCCATAGGGTCTTATTAAAGTGCCTGATGGGCATTTTACTAACAGGACACAATGCCTAACACTCATATTCGTAAGAGGACATAACATGTCATCATGTAATGTAATAAGCACCCCTTTTAGTAGGCTAACTAAGTTAGACTTAACTTTTCACAGACAACAGGGGTTTTAACCACAGGTTATCAGATTTGTGACTTCAAGCATTAATTCCAGACAAAAATTTGTTTTTTTTTTTCAATAAAATTGGGCAACAATGCTCAGCTACAGATAGGGGTGCTTCAAACTAAAATTTAGGGATAGGAAATGACAAGATTTTTTTTTCAAAACTAGGGATGGGAATCGAAAAAACAATTTCAGTTGAGAATTGTTAACAGCTCCATCAAAGTATTGATATCATGAGTCTTTTTGCAAATCAATTCCCTTATCAATTCCTTCCACTGACAGGGTTCAGAAGCGGCCAGAATTGTGGCTTTTTTTTTTTTTTTTTTTTTTTTTTTTTTATACAAAAGGTGCCTACTGCACAACCTTAAGTTAGTGGAAACACCAGCAACTTGCAGAAGCAGTTATCCATGCTGTGACATGTGTGTTTGACATTGTTGCCACTGAAAATCTACAGGCCAACATTGGCCCACACGGAAAATCTGCAGCAAGCCATAAGGGAATCGTTAAAGAATTTGATTGATTAGCAGGATCGTTAATAGCATTGGTATCGATAAAATCTTATCAATTCCCATCCCTAAAAACCAATGTCATTATAGATATTGCCTATAAATACAATTCTTTATCGATTCCTGTCAATTTTATGTACTGTATGTATGTAAACAAAGTCAAGTTGCTGGTATTTCCAGCCTTGCTTAAAATGACACAGGCACTGGGCATGGCACAGTTAGAACCATACTGTGTAAAATTAGGCCACACTTGTTTCCTGTCGGCCATGATCACATCTTTGACTTCTTTGCCATTATCATGTTGACTGCCTCTGATGAGAGTGAGACCTCCTTAATTTTCAAGGCATCCATCCAAGGAATTGATAGGAAATTGCTGAGGAAAAAAAAAAGGTATCAATTCCTTTAGCTAGTTGTTATCAATTCTTAACTGGAAAGAGTTTTCAATTCCCACCCCTGCTAAAACTGTATGAATGTTATTAAGAGAAACTTCCAGGGGTTTGGCCAAGGGTGGGAAAGGCCACCTAACTGGACACTCCAGATGCCCCACAAAAAAATCCTAAACCTTGATTAAACATTCGCTTTTCTGGGGTCTGGACTACAGTTAAACTTAACCAAAGGCAGTGTTGCAAACTAAAACCACAAGTAATCTTCTTCACTAATCTTTAGTAAAATTTTGTCTGATAATACTGTTCCACAGTTAGGGTACTGATTACTGTGCAGGCAGAGCATGTGTGTGTCCTGTATTTAACAACATACAGTCTATAGACAATGCTCATCCCAGATACACTGGTACTGTGGTTCAAAGAGCCATAGTGCTGACTGCTAAATACATCATAGTTTATTTTTGGAGCAAAATGTTTAAAATGCACATTTAAAATGTATTTCGTGAAAATCTGAGCAGAGGCATTTGTTATGATGCCTTTCATCTTCAAAGTACAGCCCTTTTAACAGAGCATTTGTGTAAAAGTGCAGCGATGAAGAACCAACGTCATTACACCTTAACACAATCACATTAATCCTGCAATTCTGGGAAAGAGCTGGTGTATGCTTTTTTATGAAGATGTTTCTGGATTTTCATGTTGTCTAGTGTCTTTTCTGTTCAAAGCCACATGTAAGCAATGCGGCAGCAGACATACAAAAACCTGGGGACAATGGGAAACTGAGTTCACAATATTGTGTTTTTCAGCACATCACTAAGCCATGGCTTCATCTTAATCTGAATAACAATCAAACAGGAGTTGGTTGAGGAAGACAAGCACTGCAAGGCCGGAGGATTGAGATGATCTCAGCATGGATAAGGCTGCATGTAAACAATAAGTTAAAAATATATTCTCCTTACAGATGGGACATCTTTGCACTAATTTACTCAGGCTTCGGTGACATTTCACATTACATGCATTACCTTGGGGAGAGGCTTTAGGCTTTATGCTCACTGGCCAATGGAGTTAGGTTATACTCTTTTGCTGGCCGTGTCGCAGCTGCTTCTTGTGTACATGTCAAACTTTTAAGTGAAGGCAATTAAACAATCACTGGGGCAGAGTAGCAATAATCCACTCACTCTGACCACACTCACAGTTAGAGGCCCATTAGAGTCATAAGCTCAAAAACATCAATGCTGTTCTCCTGAGGCTGCTGTAACAACTCTCCTGAATTAGACCAGGCTATGGTTAAAAGCTGCCGCAGGTCACAGAGGGTCAGACCATGTCACACATGAGACTACGTCAGTGTGGTCAAATATCAGGAGCAGCGTGACCCGATTTCTCTGAGACTAGTTAGTAAATGTCAATCTTCACTAGTGTTACATTTTAAACAAGGGAACTCTTCTTAAAGAAAAACAAATAAAGACATGAAAACTATGTCATTTGCTGACTGATCTGCTGTGTAAGAAATGAAATACATCACTTTCATAGATTTATGAATCCTTAACTGTTGAAAAGTACATTACATAACCTGTCACTTAGCTTTGTTCAGTTTAACTGCAGCATAAACTCTGATTAAGTCCATCAGCAAGAGTCAACTGGCAAATCCTGCCAACCATTACAGCACGAACTGGCAGACCTGACAGGGATGATTGTTTGATGACAGTAGCTTTCACTGACATGCTCGTGACTCCACCGATTTATAGTTGTACCACAAGATAGAGTTAGGATTTGGTGTTTTAAGAAGCTACATAAACAGAGAAAGACAGAGAAGTCCTGATGTCGCTTACAGAAGTGCTCTTTCACATGGAGGACGCATGATAATCATACTAAAAGGACAAATAAAACTTAAGAAGGCATAACATGAGCTTTTTTAAGCTATCTTGAGGCTATGTTAAACTCATAATCTCACTGATGTCATTGTTTACCTTAACAGTTTCAAGCTAACAAACTCAGACCTACCCTTGATTCAGACACATTACCTAACTATAGGCCTACATTACACCTTCCATTTACTTCAAAGATCCTCGAGAAAGTAGTGACTAATGAACTTTGTCGGTTCCTTCAACACAACAGCTTGTGTAAGGACTTTCAGTCAGGATTTAGAGCATCAAGGTGAGACTGGCTCCACTCAAGATTTTCAACTGCTAAACAGGTTTTTTCTTGCCACTGTTACTGTAAGCCTCCTACAGATGCACCTTCCTGTAGTTTGGTTGGCTTATGGTGGATTCATGTTAGGTCTGGATATATGTTTATGTATATATGTGTATTTTATATAAGTCTATATGCATAAAATGAGGAGTATGGCTCCAGGCTGCTAATGTAAAGTGTCTTAAGATAACACTTGTTATGATTGGCACCACGAAAATAAAGATTTATTGATTGATTGACTGATTTGCTGATTACCGTTGTATCAGTACATCACTAATTTGCAGTAGGCAAATTTAACAGAATAGATTTTATTATAAAGTCAAGGATATAAAACAGAATGGGTAAAGTGATGAACTAAAGTATGATGGCAAGTCTTTACAGGCTGTATTAAAAATCCAACTTTAGGTGTGCCTGTTGTGTAGTTAGAGAAAAATGTGAGCTTTAGACACAAAGAAGTAAGAGGGCATGGACATGACAGAGCGTGTCTTTATCAGATATGTAACCATGCAAAAGTACATGCTGATGCCCCTTTCAAGAGCCTTAATATGAGACTCTGAATGAGCAAGACAAAGGAACAGGAGTAGTAAGGGCCAAATATCTTACAAAACTAGAGGGTAGCACTGGTCAGCCCTATAAAATGTTAATTTTACTAAACAGAAATAAGTTGGATTATTTTAGGCAGTGCTGTAATAATGATGTAGATATAGTTCTTTAAAAGAAACATGGCTTAAAAAAATAGTGCATATCCACTAATTTCTGTTTTCTTTGCTGGAAGAAGTAGGACATGGTCTCCTCTGATCAAAGACATGTCTTTTGATCTTGTCCACATATTATACCATTCTGTAGAGATGCAGACTACCTCACTGTAGAAATTTTAAACATCACATTTAATTCCTCCCTAGGTTTTTATACCTTAAAAAATTCAGAAGGTCTCAGTGTAGAGAGTACATTAATTTTTTCATTGTTGCAAGTAAAAAAGCAATTACTAATTGCTGGCTCCAGAATGATCCTCATACTCTTAACTGCTATACTATATTCCACTCCAAGTTTGGAGAAAACCACTTTCAAGCCACAGTTTCAAGATGAAAAAGGAGAAGTATATTGGTATAAAACAGGATTGCCAGAAACACAATGACTCATAACATACATTTGTGTCCGAATGTACTGGTGCAACCTTGCTGCTTGATTCAATGTCTGTAATCAAGCAGATCCATCTTGCCAAGCTCCAATCTACAACAACTGTGAGCGGCCCAAAGCAGCACAGTCCAATCAGCGACCTTGAAAGCTGGAAGGGGTGGGAGCTACAAGTGAGACGTCAGCAGGAAGTGCCTACTTGGACAGAGATTAGCATAGATGCTAACAGTTTCAGTCGCAATTTATCAGACCTTGATCACATTTCTTTATTATATAACAAAACAACACAAACAATTCTCTATAGTAAGGATATTTTTGCTCCATTTTCAACATTGTTTGCCTTGAGTTTGTTTTACGAAGTGGCTCACATTCTGTCATTCACACCGCCGCAGTAGGGTCAGCCTGCTACTTTATCTGACTGGTAAATAATAAATGGGATTAACCGAAGGATTGTCAAATCACCTGCTGGATACGTCTTGAAAGGTTCTGCCCATTCCCAAGCACCTTCTATGGGCTCTTTCCCAGATGGACAAGTGAACAATATTAAACGGTACACCTGGCGTATCAGGTTTCTACTTTTATGCATTGCATTCTTTACCAGTGTCTATTCTATTTTGTACCTATTTATTTAGAATGGCTTTTAATACCCAGTAGCGTGGTGACACTTTTACTTCATTTTATTGTATTTTATTGTATTTTATTGCTTTTATTGCTTTGATTGTTTTTATTGCTTTTTATTGCTTTTATGTATTCCTTTTTATTCACTATCACTATCTATTGTTAAGCACTTTGGTTCAAAAAAGAGGGTTGTTGTAAAGGGCTGTATAAATAAAGAACATTTACATTTGTCATTTCATTTAATTTCTCAATAACTACACTGAGGACCATCCCAGCCCTCGTCTGTTTTTTTTTTCCACACAAGACAAAAATTAAAAACTAGAAGTGCTCAAAGAGTGCAAACCTCATCAAAGGCATCTCCAATATTGCCAAAAAAGTGGAAAACCGCCTTATCTCGCAACTTTTAGAAATCCTTGAAAAATATTCTGTGATCCACATCCTAGTGTGGCTCAACACCAAAATCTAACCATTTCTTCCTTGTGTCATGGCCACTATTATTTGTAAGTTTCATCAATATCTGTCATTAATTTTTTTTAAATATGCTGTTTACAAATTAACAAATAAACAAACAAATGCCTGCAAAAACATAACCTCCTTGGTGGGGTAATAAAGTATTAAAACATCCTTGCAGATAAAGGCATAAAGTCTCACAGGAAATTATTTTTTCCAGGATGTCTTACACAACAATCTTGCAACAACTCTATTACAGCTACATGATGTAGAAAAAAAGCTTTTTCCAATGACCAACTAATGTAGCTCAGCATGTGTCCAGCCAGTCAGTCTTTTTGCTTTTGATTTACCATGGATGATTCAGACGTTCATGGACAAAAACACTGTATCCATAGCAAAACTGAGTTATTGTTCATACAGCACATATCTAAGAGACCCTGAATCCATTTAAAACCAACAAAATGACTACACCCCTTCAATAAAGTCCACAGCACAGACAGACTGGCAGCATTTTGTCAACACAGTTTCAGCCTCCTGTTTCTTAGCTCAGTGTCCTCTGTGTGTGATAATATAATCTGGTAAACAAGGGACAATCTCTGCTCCATCATTACAGTACAATGGAAGCTGTTGCATGATGTAACGGCTTCAGAACAAGCTAGCAGACTCAGCAATTTGGATTCTGGTCTGTTTCTCGGCTTATGTAATTCTTCTTTCCTCCTGTCTGACAGTGTGTTTGTTCCTGGGCTCTCTCCTTCTCCTCACCAGCCATCCCAAAATTTCACAGTTACCCAAGTCTTTACATCACTGCTGGCCGGTAACCACGGAGAGTTAACCTCACGTCCAGGAACTGCACTGTGGCAATGAGCTGCTCCATTCATCTTTTTGTGTCCATTCATCCCCTCAACTTAGTGAAATTACACACACGCAGAGACTCACACACAAACTCTCCCTGTGTCTCTGTGAGAAGTGATTCAACAAGAGGGTTTGTTAAGACCAAGAAGTGAGAGCAAGAGAGAAGGATGAAAATATGTTCAAAACTGCTTCAAAGGAGACATCTTATCATAGACTGGACTGAAAATTGTGTTTATAATAATAATCCTAACATACCAGTAGATGGCAGCACTGACCTTTAACTGTTCTGCCTTTGAGTGTGTGACTTCACTGCTTTAGACATGAGGCTGTAGAAGATATTAAGTCGCGTCTTAAACTATGTTTTTTAAATTAAAATCCAACATTTCTTTTTAACTTTACATACATGTAAGAAGAGTTTTTTGTTTGTTTGTTATTTGCACCTGGAGTTCATTTGAAGAGAGTACCTTGCCCTGCAGTGCCTCACTATAAAGCACTGCTAGAAATACTACTGACAGAGGAAGCATTGCTTGTTCATACTTTAATTTGTTTGTTCATAGCACTTGGTCAGCTTTTTGCTAAATATATGATGTGATTGGTTATGACTTTATAATAATAATTATATTGCAGTGTACTCCATAACAAGTGCTACCTTTTACTACAGGTGCAATGCCTCAGTTTCGTAGAATTAAAAATTTGGGTTGGCCAATCAAATTTCTGGTAGGGCCTGGTCGCGTCTGGCTACCACCGGTTCCATCCCTGATTAAAGGGAGAAATATGCTCCCAGCAGCAGAGAGGAGAGACACTAACCACGCATCTAAACATCCAAACACAAAACAAGAGCCAACTGCAGAAAGCTGGCAAATACTGTAGGACTGTTGATGCTGCAAGATTAATTGGGCAGGATGTTTTATAAAAAAAAGATTTTGAGATGGAGTAGAAAGCAGAGAAAATCACGATAACAAACCTTCCATTATGTGCTGGCCAAACACAGGAGCGCATTCAGGGCACAACCCATCCGCCCAAAATGCACTACAGAGCACCACAGGAAGTCATTCCTGCCTGTGGCCATCACAATTTACAACTCATTACTCTAAATGTCATTTACTTTGTTGAATCCTGGGAATTGTGCATTTATTTTACTTTATATTTTTATTTTAATTTTCCTTCATAAGTATTATTATTGTTGCCTTATGAAAGTATTATGTACTTGGTATTTTTCAGTAATATCTATTCAAATTCACAATAATGTCTTATTTTAATGTCTAAGTCTTCATTTTCTTACTTCTATAGTGTGTGCAATGCAACTAAAACAAATTAATTTCCCATTTTGATTCTGAATCTGTCTATATTAAATCAGGCCATAATGATTTTGTTATCATTTTGGTTTTGAATATATTCAACATTTGTGATGAAATGAAGACGTAAAAATAATCAAGCACAAACTTCATATCCTAATCTGGGCTATATTTCTTTTAATTTTTAAAACTAGCTGCTGGCTGGTAAAAAAACAGACCTCAGGCAACAGATGGCCCCCTGGCTGTAGTTTGGACACCCCTGGTTTAGTGGTGCAGATAATGTATGAAAATACATAAGCTCATAACATGACCAAGAGGTTTGGATTCTGTGTAAAATTAGAAATAAAACTTATTTAAAAATAACTACATTTGAGAGGAAATTTAAAAAATGCACAAATTTAAGGCCATTTTCATAGTCAATTACATTACCACTTCTGTATAAGCAACTATGTTGGTTTCAGCCATGAAGAGAAACAGCTTAACTTTTAAACACTGCACACACAGCCAGTGTGACCAGAGTGTTATTATAGCCCAGCAACATGAGTTTTTTAGATTTGTATTTATGGCCATGATTCAGAAACTTTAGAAAAGCTGGTTCCTCATTTAAGAAACTCCACAGAGCTGTGACAGATCACATCAAAAGATGCTGAGCTGAAAATCATACTACGAACAAAACACCATCATATCAGAGCACTGGCGCATGTGACCTGGCTCTTGTCCAGTGTAAATCTTGGTAAGCTTGCTAAAGACCCTGTTAAAGATTAATCTGCTCTGGAAACAGAAATGATGGATGACTGACTCGTGAGGCCATGTTTCTCAGTTTTCTGGGAATAAACGTTTATTAGAGGTTGCATAATGTCTTAATACTTTGTTTTTGGCAGTCAGAGTGGTAATACAGGAGTTTAGTTTTAAACCAATAAAGGTAAGTGGGTGCATGTTTAAGGGTGGGAGGGTGTGATACAGCAAAGTACAGGAAGGGTCTTTTTCCTGTTTGTACGTGTAAGAAAGTCCTATTGTCTCAATCACTGTAGCAATCAGTCTGGGGTTGTACAAGATCTTGGCATCCCCTAAGACTGAGCTGAAATGGCTTCCTGCCAGGCAGTATTCAGCTCCCCGTCTCCTCCTATGGGTCCTTTTCTTACTCCTCCTTAACTTCCAATTTAACAGTTCAGAGTTTCATGGGAAGATGGTGCACTAGACTAATCCTTTGGCTTAATGACCATGCACTGCAGTCTCAGCTCTGTACAGTATACTCTGGAGTCATCATAACACGAGCTGTTGGTCATCAGTTTTTGTATGTAGAAAATGAATCAATATCCATCAATAATTCATGGTTTGTCATTTTAATAGCATCTGCTAGACACTTGGTTCAGACAGCTCATTCAGACTGTGCAGAAAGAAGAAGATGAAGAACAGCATAGTGAAACCAGCGGGGGACAGCACATAAGTGTCCCTCTGCGCCATGAAGAGGGGGATGAGTGGTGGGAGGAAAAGAGGAGGGGGTGAATGGGTGAACGAGATGACAGAGAAAGTCCACAGGGAGCTTTTTTCACATGCTGGCTCTTATACAGAGCTGAAGTCTCCTGGAGCTGCTTTACTGACAGGATATGACATTAGAGAGGGTCACAGACAGAAGACACTTTCTCACAGCTCTCACCATGGCTATCACACTGTCATACAGCCACTTCCCCTGTAAACATTATCATAAAGGGGGCTGATTTACAGTACACTTTAAAATAGACTTATTAAAATGAAATCTTCTGTGTAAAATTTCTGTAACTCTGTTACAGTGTTTTTAATGTTGTTTTTCCAAAATCATCTTAAGTAGCATTATGTTTAAGCATTCAAAGTGATTTGGTTAACTAATTTTTTTCTCTATGCACAATAAAATAACCGTATTTGAAGCAACTTAAACTTTTTGAATTTTTGTTGTATTTTGCTGACAAAACAAACCAAAGACACATAGAGCATTACAGGAGACTTAACAAAGAACCCAAATTTCAATGAAGTTGGGACGTTATGTAAAATGTAAATAAAAACAGAATACATTGATCCAAATCCTTTTCAACCTATTTCAGTTGAACACACAACAAAGACAAGATATTTTATGTTCAGAATGATAAACTTCATTGGGTTTTTTTTAAGCAAATATTCAATTTTTGAATCTGATACCTGTAACGTATAAAAAAAACTGCAGCAGGGGCAGTGTTTACCACTGTGTTGCATCAGCTTTCCTTTAAAAACACTCAGTAAGTCTTTAGGAAATGAGGACACTAATTTTAACATGCACTTTTAGACATTAGGGCTGTCACCTTATATTCGATATTCGAATAACCGTTCGAATATAGGGATAAATATATGTAACCGAATAGTAAATAAATATTCGAATGTAAAATATTGAGTTTTGCGGCACATCAGGGCGCCTGGAGCAGTGGACCGTTTCATCCAACAGAGGGCGCTCTCAGCGCAGCTTGACCCTCAGCCACATCCGCTGCTCTCTTGACCTCAGTAAACAATGAGTTGCCACTCCGAGGGGACATGAACAGCACCGAATCATCTGAGGAGTGCTGTGTGGTAGGATTTTGGGTACTACACCATTGATGGCAACTTTAAAATCAAAGACTGGGCTGTGTGTCGGTTATGTGCAAAGCAACTTAGTCACTCGTCCTCCACATCAAATTTGCGGGCTCAACCGTCGGCTTTCATCCAAGTTATACAGCCGAGTGCAGCGGCGCTTCGTCAAGACTTTAACCCCGCGTGACTGTGTTTTTTTCGGCAGGGTCTTTGCCGAAGGGGCGGATGAGAGAGTCTCTGTACCTTACTGGGGGGGGCGGGGGAAATCGAATATCTTCGGTTATTTGGGTGTATGTTCGAAAACCGTTCGAGTTTGATTTTTAGGAAAAGTGACAGCCTTAGTAGACATAGTGACAAACTGTGTTAACTGACAATGATGACAATCAAACAAACATAATGTAATACTTTTACACCTGAAATCCAACTAGCATGACAACTTAAGTTGTTAGGAGGTCGCAGTATTGACTACTGCTTTTAGTGAACTCTAATTATTTGTCATTAAGCTGAAATCTGTCAACAAGGAATCAGCTGTTACCTTCTCCCACCTTATTATTGATCCCTGATACTGTTCATCATTTGTACTTTTCCTATTTGCTGTCTGCAGATGGTTATTAAGCATGAGTCTGAATGTAAGGGTTCAACATTACCAGTGATGGTCTCTGCATCCCTATAGCTGTTTGTGAACTCCTGCAGAACCGCGGGCAGACTTGAATCGCTGACATACTCCTCCGCTTCCTCCTCTTCGCTGGCCAAAAAGAGCCCTGGATTTTGGAGCAGGGCTGTGTATTCTGAAAACTGTTCAGGGGTCAGGGTAGAGGAGCAGGTGTGGGTAGGTGAAGTCTTCGGTTCCAGCTTGGCGCTGAGAGGTTAACGGTTTAATACATGACCAGCCATGAACAGGACCTTGGACTTGCCAAAACTTGATTTAGTTTGGTCCTAGGTGCATCACTGGACTGGTAAAGATGTAGCACGAGACAGGTGAAAGTGGCAGAGTCAGGAGCTCTCACTTGAATGTAGCGCTGTTTCTGTTTACTGCATACCTGAAAGTGTAAGAGGAGGGACAGAAAAGAGTAATAAGTAATCATTTAGATGGATATTTTATATTTTCTCTGTGGTAATTGGTCAGTTCAGTGCTGGTCGACCAACAAATCTTCATTCATTCTATGGTCTCTGCTCTGCCCTGGGCTTACCACTCTGAGCCAAAGGGCTCAAACAGTTGATGAAACAATAGCAGAATCTCATCGCAAGTCTATTCAGGGAGGCCTGGTGAATGAGCTGTGATAAAGCTGGGTTATGCTTTCTTTACAGACAGTTTGATCTGCACATACTGGATGTGCTTGGGATGTGCATTGCCGAGCAGAAAAACACTGTATGGAACCACAAGTGTCTACACCTGTGACGTGAACACTCACAACCTTGAAGATGCATCAAGCATAAAATGGGCTTGAGGCAGCTACTGGCACTGTGAACCGGGGGAGAGAGCCCTGATGCTGCAGACTTTTTCTTGTGCATGTAAGTACTCTATCTTGCAGAGGTGGTATGTAAACACACTAGGGGGCTTATAAAACTCAAAAATAATAATATGGGGTCTATCAAGCATCTTGCCGTTGTTTCTATCTTTGCTTGAAACCACACAGAGTCAGACACTGGATGCTGTGCAGTTACCATCGTCCTGTGTAAGATTAAGCCACGACTTTGACTGCTACCGTCTCCTGTCTATCACGATCACAGATTTAACTTCTCTGTAACTGTTTCTGAATGTGATGAGAGCATCCTTGATTTGCAAGGCCTGCAGACCAATGAGGAAGGAATTTATAAGGGCATTATTAGGCATAAAGACAAATTACATTGATTCCTGAAGCTAGTTGTTGTCTTATTGTTTTTTGATTCCCATCCATAGTTCAAAATGATCTGATACAGCCCATAAAAACAAGACCATAGGCAAGACTGCCAAAAATCTGACTGATGAACTAAATGAATAAAGTACAGCACAATCATACCACTTAGCAGGCTGTTAGGCCAGCATTGAAGAGACACTTGCCTTAGGATCTATTATTAGACAACACTCTAAAACAAACACACACACACACATACACACACCCAGCAACCCTCAAGACAAGCTATTTAGGTGTAACCTCCATACAAACACAGCTGTGCTTTTGTCACACCACACCTTCAATTTCTCTGCTCCTTGAGGTTTCTTTCACACCTTTCTGCTCTTTTATTTACCTAAAATCTTCATCTTTATTCTCACCATCTTCCTGTTTCAGCACAGCTTCTTTTTAGACATATTTAGTCAAAACTCAGTGGCTTGTGGAAAGTAGACTGGAGGTCACACTGTTTCCATTATTTTGGAAATCCATAAGCCCAAACACTGTTGCTAATGACAACAAGACATACAGTCACTGCAGACACATGACACACTGAAGTGGGTCAGAACACAGACCCTTTGAATCACCTCAGAGCTGGAGCCCTGAGAGAATGAGGAATTAGAGTTACAGTAATACTGACCAAACATTACAGTATTTCCAAATTAAAGCTGAACAGCACCTGGATCAACAGCGCCATGATCTAACATGTTTTGGCCACAACAACCCTGCCCTGTACTGTCCTTCAGCAGGCTTACAACAACAGGGCTGGGCTAACTTTTTAGAGGAAGTGGAGGATTTCAAAAGAACGACAGAGCAGGCGATTAAGAGCACAATAGTAGGCAGAATTTTTCACTTGGGGCAAGGTGTGGATTTCCACTTTCTTTGTATTCCTGTTTATTTTTTCCCACAATTGCTTTGGGAATTTAGATTTTTATTGATTCATTGTTCAGTTAAACATGGCATGAGTATTTGACTGGATTTTTATTTTTGACACATGCTCTTTTTGATATGTGATTACAACATAATTCGTGCTGAAAACATTTATCTTACATGTAAATGTGAGAGACATGACATGAATCACATTTGAAAACAAAAAAATACAGTTATTCAAACAAAAAAAATAATCATTCATAATCATTAAACTAACTTAAAAAAATACTTTTTTATTTCCTTTTGCATAGTCATTTTTTTTTAGTCAAATTTGTACTCTTTTGGAAGATGGATGACTTTTGTGAAAGGCTGGTGGCCAGCAATTTTTTTTAATTCAAACACCTTTTAAAGATGGGTGATTTTCTCTGATACATGGTGACAGGCTAATGTCATCAATTTTTGGGCCAAATTTGGACCCTTTTTGAAAATTTTTGATCAGTTTCATCTAGGGCTGGGCATTGTTAAAAACCTCACGATTCAATTTCAATTCTTTGGGTGGCGATTCAATTCAGTATTGAATCAGTAAGAAGTAGAAATATACAAATAATTGGAGTACCTGTTGACAGTTTTTGAATTTTTATTTTGATGCCAATGTAAACATATGTGGTATGTCACCACACAGTTTTGAGCAAACATCTGAAAATAAAAAATTATTATTTGCTTATTTGTGCATATGGAGTACAAAAGTAAAAATCATTACAGTTAACTCTATAATTATAAATGTCCACCTGGACTTTTTTGTCTTTTTTGTCAATAAATGTGTCAGGAATTGTCCTTTGAATACATTTTTCACCCTTTTTTCACAAGGAATAAAATTTAACAATTCTTGCAAGTATTTGTCATTATTATGTTATAAATGCTTAAAACAGTGTGTAATTACAAAAAAAGAATAAAAACGGATTTGAATTTTCAACAGGATTCTCTTCATAAACAATTGTAATTGAACATGTAGAAATTATCTGAGATGACCAAAAATAAACTTAAACCATTTTACATAAACTAAAACATTTTTGTTTGCCTGTAGCATTTAGTGTCCATGTTACAGCCTGTTATATTAGACCATGTCCAGGCCTTTTTTTTTTATACTGATGGTAGTCCCTGAAGACAGAGATCTTGACATTTCTTCCTCCAGTATTTCTAAAATTTCTATTTATGGAATCCATAAAAAACAAACTATGATGAAAAAGACGATCAATGAAAAAAAAAGACGATAAAACACAAGGAAATACGTAAAACACAGAGAAAATACGGCAAAAGAACAAAAAGAAAACACTCCAGAATGATACTAATGCTGTTGTGTTTAATATTTCACATTATTTACACAGAAAATACTGATAAACCGCCGTTAGATCACTCTCATGTTCGGTTCTCAATCCTATCACTCTGCAAGCATGTCTTCTTCTGCGACCGGCGACAGCTGGATAAACACTGAAAAAGTGCACAGCGCCCCTAATGGCCAGGAGGTGAATCAATTCAGAGGATTTGCTGAATCGATATTGAATTGGGAGGAGAAATATTGAAATGCATTGATGAATCGTTATTTCTGCCCACCCCTATTTTCATCAATACATCTTTGAATAAATTACACAATTAGTTTGTCAGCATGACTTAAGTTAATATGTGCAAATCTGTTTCTCAAAGAAATTTCTTAGCTCCTTCCCCTGGGGGGCCTGAACCTCAGGAACAAATGGTCTAGCTGTTACGAAATACACCCCAAGATGCTGCAGTCCTGGAGGCCGACAGCCAGTGTTCAACTTTGACCCTTAATCTTAACTGTCTTGTTCCTATTCTGGACTGTATCACATGTTCTAAACTACATCTAAAATACAAGGATAGAATCAGAATCAGAATCAGAATCAGCTTTATTGGCCACGTATGTTAGACATACAAGGAATTTGTCACCGGTTCACTTCACTCTCCAAGTACAAAAATAAAAGAAGAAATAGGTACACACAGTGTACATCCTATATTATAAACAAGAAGTTTAAAAATTAACTTAAGGTGAGAATAAAGATAAAATAGAGTATGTACAATATGTAAAATGTGCAAGATAAAAAAAGATAATAAGAAGAGAAACAAGGTGCACAGCTGCATATAAGTGGGACACAGCTGCATATAAGTGGGGCACAGCTGCATATAAGTGGGATAGTCTACAAAAGCTAATAAATAAGTTATGTCTACTTACCTGATTTAACAATATGTTAAAGGTTATGTATATTTTATTTATGTCACATTGAGTGCAAACATTTAACAATAACTTTAGGTAAATCAAAAGGAAGACTTAATTAAAACTCCTTCAAATCACTTTACAGGCAATAAGAACTCATTCTCCCAATGTGAGTAAACAGTCAATCATCCATCCCTCCAACACCTGATTTCTCAATGCTGTCTGTTAATAAGTGACTCCCGCCTATGCTTTATAATGTAACAATCTGGACATTACAACACACACAAACCGACAGTTATTCATTCTCAGCTGCAGAAGGACTTGCACCACCCAAATGTCTTCCAGCAGTTTAACTTTTAATTTTCTCAAGGTCAAAAACTTCAAGGGCGCCGCTGAGTTAAGATAACCAGGGTCCATTCTGCACTCAGTTACACACATATGGATCATAAAGCTTCTTGCATAGTCAAGGCCAGTGTGTATAATTTATAGCAATGTAAGCAGAAAAACATAATTAACACTGATAAGGAGTTTAAGTGTCACCATTTGATTAAATTGTGATCCTTCACATCACCGCTTATTCATCTTTCAGCACACAAGAGTGGCTGAAGTACTAATGACAATATGATTGATGTTCTGTGATATTAACATTGTTTAATTAAAGACATTAACAAGTCAAGGTGGTGGTAAATTTGCCAACAATAATGTACTTCACCCTGAACATACTGAAGAACACCAAACATATGTAACACAAAAGAGACAACAACTGAGACATTGGGGTTTAATGTATTTATTTGTTGAATAGTGTTGTGCATGTATGTTTCAATATAAAGCATGGCTGCCTCTAGCCAAAGTCAGGCCCTAATAACAAGCTTTTTTACAACCATGTCATATTAACTACAAGTATATGTGCAGAAGTATTCCACTATTTACTACAATTACTGTCTGTTGGTAATATGCCTCTGTGAAGTACAAAATGATAGTAAAGGGGCAAATCAACAAGATGGGCCCCAAAACCACCAAAAATCTCAACATTTCACTTCAAGTTCAAGTGTAGGTTTGTGCCAGAATTGGTGAAAATTTGTCAATGCATTTTTTAATTAACGTGCTCACAAGATTTGAGGTCACAGCGACCTTAAACCTACAAAATGTAATCAGTTTATCCTCGAGTCAGAGTGGACATCTGTGTAAGGTGTGATAAAAACTTAGAGTATTCGTTAGACAACATGTTCACAAACAAGAGATTAATATAGGGCCCAATGACCTTTATCTTTGACCTCCAAGGTCTAATCAGTCTATCCTCCTGTCAGAGTGGATATTTGTGCTGAGTTAAAGAAAATCAGCAGAAGGGATACAGGAACCAACGATTGATATGAAAAAAAATTGCCTCCACCCATGGCCTCCAAGCAGAGGTATAAAAAACATTATTAATTCTAAGGTTATGAATAAAACATTTCCCAACCTAAGTAAATAATCAAATAATGAAACATTTTTACAAACAGGCAGGATATTCAGCCACCGAGCTGAAAATTAGGCACTTCTTTATATGAAACACACAAACCTGAAAATGCCTCAAAAGAGAGAAAAAAAACTGCAGAAACATCAACAGATTCAACCCACTGTTTGTAAAGTTAAATGCAGTTTTCCCAACTGACAACCAAGTAGTTCATAAACGTAAAGCCTGGTTTCCAGAACACTCTCAAATACCAGCCTTTCTGCTGTTGACTACAGTGGTCAGAGCATTAATAAACCATGCCTCTGTGACCCTGAGACTCATTCAAGCAGCTGATTTGGGAGATTTGACACTGCCAGAGGGGTTTCCTCTCTTTCTTAGAGTAGTGTTGGTTTCATGCACTCCATTGTGTGTCGCTGTGTTCTGGCTAAGGGAGCAGAGGTCATGCTGACAGATAACCGTTTAAAGTGGTCACCTGACGAAGAGGAGGGAGTCCTCACAAGCTGAGACTGACGGTAATAAAATGGAGCTTTAACAAAGGACACACTGTACACACAACTTCGCCTGACAGGGACTGTTTTTCTGTCAAGAATCTCACCCTGAATTCAGGAAACATACACAATCTGCCTGTGTCAGACAAGAATATGTCAATGATTTAGCGCCAGAGGTCTGGCTTCTTAACACATTACTGCTAAGTTATTCAGTCTGAATGATGCTGGGATGTTGTGTAAAAATAAATAAAATCACAATACAATGACGTGCAAATCCTTTTTGTCCTATTTTTGGTTGAATTCACTTCAAAGAAAAGATACTTAATGTTGAAGCTGATATTCTTCATTGTTTTAACAAATGTTCACCAATTTTGAATCTGATGCCTGAAACACAACCCAAAAAAGCTGGGAACAAAAGATCTGGAAAGTTGAGGAATACTCATAAAACACTTGTTCAGAGAAGTCCACAGGTGGACAGGCTAACTGGAAACAAGTGAGTGTCATGATTGGTTATAAAAAAAAAAGAGTAGCCCTGAAAGGCTCAGTCATTCACAGGCAAAGATAAGGTGGGGTTCACCACTTTGTGAACAACTACATGAGCAAATAGTCCAAAAGTTTTTGAAAAATGTTTCTCAACATACACAAGGAATTTAGGAATTTTATTCCTTCTTCTACAGTCCATAAAATCTTCAAAAGATTCAGAGAATCTAAAGAAATTTCTGCATTCTGTGTTGGTTTTTTGCCAAAAGTAACACTGAATGCCCATGACCTTTAATCCCTGAAGTGGCACTGCATTAAAAGCCAACGTCATTTTTTTTATTCTCCCCAAATAAAAAAAACACAAATGTGTTAATTCACTTTTTATCCTATTTATTTCACATTTACCATACTGTGGTAAATAAGCATATTACTGTTGGATAAACCTTTTTACAGATTAATCCAGATTAAACATAAATTACATGGATTGAAAAAAAGTCTGACGCTTAGATATACCTTAAAAACTAGCTGTATTTCCAAGCCCTACTAAAGGCTATCCAGTCATTCCACAGGTTATCAAATAATTTTCTTGACTTACAGGCGTACCAGTGACAAAGTGTCCCACATATACTGCATATCATGTTAAGTCAGTAGCAAAGGTTGACCTATTGTAAATTATTTTGTGCCCTTCAGTCCAATTTAACAATGCATTTATCTGTACATCTGTACTATGTTTGAGTGTAAAAGGGAGAAGGTTCATATAGAGGGTTAAATATTAATATGCATCTGGAGCCCCTGGTACACCAACAAGTGTTTTCACTTACACTAATGAGATGTCCTCTCTTGTGACAACATCAGTGTGAGCAGAGGGAGCTTCACTGACCCTCTGTTCTCCATGACTTCAACATAATAGCTTCAATAGTTCATCTGAATGAAAACATCTGTGTTGATGAGCAGGCTCTAGATCTTTCTTTTATTTACCTGTTGAGGAAAAAACGTTCAAATTCTAACATTTTCACAGTAAGACCTGCCTATCCAAAATTATTGACGGCAGATACAGTGCAGTGCCTCACTACAAAATAATCAAACAACCTCAACCGTTACATTCTGATTGTGCAACTAAAGTGAAATCTCCTTTTTTCAATTCAACTTGTCAAGTTTATTATCTCTATCATTGCATAACATTGCCGGAAGGACAACTTTAAATGATATAACGTATCCTCTTATTTGCCAGTTAAATGACTGGAGTACCACAGGGATCAATCCTTTAACATCTTTAACACGGTCGATAAGGAAACCCTGAGTTCTGCTGAACAAAAGGACAATCTGCTTCACTGTAGAACTGAATTGGTTAAGCCACTAGCTTTGTATAAGTGAACACAAAAACTTGGATTACTAGCCTGACAAAAACAATAATGTGCTATGTAAACACGTCACTTGGAAGTAACTTTTACTGTGCCATGCTCTCTTGTGCCTCTGCAATGCCATAACAAAACATACGGGGCACTAATACATTGTTACTATCAATTTAAATGTCTTTAGAAAGTCATTTTGCCTTAAATAAGGTTCACAAAATCATTGGAGTATGTTCACAAGCACTGATGTTCAAAAAACCTTCTGGTGTTCACATTAACCCCATTTACACTGCTGTTTCATATACAGTATTTACACCCCTGTGAAACTTTGCATTCACTGTGAACGTTGCAGAGACAGAATGGGAGGAACAAGTCGACTCCCTTTTTTGAACGTTTGAAGAGGTTTTGGAGATCTTTTGTGTTCTTGCAGTGCTGCTATGATCCCAAGTCACTGTTGGCATATTGCAACTCCTCATACTTCAGAAGTTTAATACACAAAAATCCTTCACACCCTGGAATGTACCTCTTTTTTTTGCTACCATAATATATCAATTTCAAAGCCCCCACCATATATTTTCTGTCCTATTTTCATCTCCTGTTAAACCTTCAGCTCAACTACATGAACTTACAGCTTTCTTCCTGCTTGAGATCATGTGCCACGCTGCCCACTTGTGATTACTTCACCAACAGTGACCAGCAGGGGGGAATCATAAATGAGACAGATGTATAAAAGTTGTTTGGCAGAATCGTATTGTGTGATTAATGAATTAAATACATGTTTTGTTTTAGGGGATGTAAATGGGATGGGTTAAATAGCTGGGATTGTTGTGGAAATAGAACATGTGAAAGTTGCTCACTTTGTGTGCAAAAGGGAACACAAATGAGCGACTTGATGTCATTTAAAATGAGATGACATGTATGTTTAAATAGAGACCGTGATTTTATTTTTTTGAATTAAGCAGGAAGCTCTAGTGCAATGACATCTCAAACCCGTACCAAGACTGTTGCGTAACAACAATCTGTCAGCGACTTTAACACACTCCTTCCACCTCTACCTCAATTTATCATCCTTTCATCCTGCAAACTTTCAAATGCATGCTGAAACAAGCTCTTTGTTTCCCTTTTTGTCTTAAATCTAGCAAGCTTTGTCTATGTCAGAAGTAATGTGATATAATTACTCACAGAGATACCCACAGTCTTACCTCAACAGTTTTTACAGGAAGGAAAGACGAAGAGGAAGACAAACAGAGAAGTTAGATGTCGAGAAGAAGCCTGTATTTTAAAGACTAGCAAGTCACATGATCAATCACAGGAAGCTGAGACATCCTTTTTGAGGTCTTTTCAATGTCTACATGTTATATCATAGATAAACACTTGTAGTGTGTTGTACTACACAGAATATAATTGGTTTTAGTTCAAGAGTAAAGTAGAGAGGGAGAAGACCTCTGGGTGTGACAGTGCTGTTTCTTTATACTGTTGCTCTATAGCTGTCTCTGCTTTTATACACAACATAGAGGAAAGCGTGTCCAGGTAAAAGGCAAACAAACCATGTGGTAGAGAATAAATGATTGAGCAAGACATAAAGAGAAGTGGGTCCACAAGCAGTGATGCCATGTTTTAATCTTAAAAAGTGCTGACAGTAGTTGTGTAGTTGTTTTTAAAGACAGAATTAGTAAAAAAAAAAACATGTTAGGGACCTTTAACAATGATTCAGAAAGTGCACAAAGCGTGAGGTTGTGGCTTATCCTGTTGAGATTGAAGAAGGTTGGCACAACAGGGAGGTCTTGCTAAATCTCTCAGCTGTGAGCCCTGTGGATTTTAGAAAAACGTGCAGCCTGGTAAGGGCACACTGGCACAATGTCAACTTTACCTGGGGTAAAGTTTGGGGGATTTATCCTTATTCTTTTCAAAATGAGCTGTAAGAGGAACTTGAGATTTGATTAACTAATACAATATCTGATTGAAAAAGTTCTAAACAGCCATCATGGTGTGTGAGGATTCTCTACTGCTGTGAGCTCTTCCTATCTGACACTGACCATACAATAAGACACTTTGTCCTAACCAAGTCTGATTCTACATGCCTCAGAATGACTCCATAAACTGCACTCCATATATGACACTCAGACAGCTGCATTAGCTCACTCAAAGTTAGAGAACTGTATTTCCATCACTTAAAATAGCAGATCTTTTTTGCATAATCTTTTTTTTTACTTCTGCCGTTTGACTGCACGACAATTACAATTTTTCTCTGTAACAGCTTATTCTACATACTCCATAAATCAATAAATCAAACTCTCTTTGTATAGAGTGATGATTGCAAAAATTATGAAGCACAGAGGACTTTTTAAAGTTTATTTTTAGGGCATTTTGTGCCCGTATTGATAGGAAGGAGAGACAGTGGGCTTGTGAAAGGGGGCAAGAGAGAGTCGGTGAGGACATTCAACTGCAAACTGGTCACAGGCTGGATTCAAACCCAGCCGGCAGAAGGATGAATATGGGCTGTGCCTGGTTGCTTACCACTCCACCGAACCAGCACCCCAGCACAAAGGACTTTTAATATACACCTTCAGATATAATTTAAGTGTGAATACAAATTCACACAGTGTTTATTGTAGTTGTGGTAACACACCAAGTCAAATCTAAAACATACACCTTTAAAAATGTTGATTGAAAAGTTCTGAACTGCCTTAGAATTGACATGACAGCCATATTACAATGTCTGTCTGACACGGCTACAAACCATGTTGGGTCAGAGGCCTTAAGTCCCACCTTATCTCAGCCTCTCAATCTGTGAGTGGGTTGATCAAAACTCAGGTTGAGGAGGTGTTTGTGGTGTGGCTGCATCCACAGATAGGCCTCAAAATCTTTTTAAGGCTCCTTTGATAGTCAGACTGCTGACACAGTGCTGGCTTAGTTCATTTTTTTCTACAGTCAGTGGTTACAACAGGTGTTGAAAATGGCGAAAGAAGACTTAAATGTCTCTTGACTTAGCAGCACTAATCCCTCAGATAAGTTACAGTTTGAAAACTAATCTACTTAACATCAGCAAAGAACACCACCACTCTCCAACAACCCTTTCACAAGCCTATCGACTGTCTTTCCTCCTATCAATGAAGCATAACATGCCCAAAATATGTCCTCAAAAAATTAAACAAGTCATTACAGAGTCAATGTATTTTGTGCATAATGTTTTTATGCACATTCATGTAGACAAAGTTGTTTTTGAATGGAGTCATGAATACTTTGAAAAACAGAGGAGGAAAACCTTTCCTTTTCTACAAAAGACATCTGCCTACCAGTGGCCCCAGTGTATTGTAACAGTTTGTCAGAGGGGTGAAGACCTGCATCGGACACCCATCCATCCATCGTATGCTGCTTATTCATTTGAGGATCTCAGGAACCTGCATCAGCTCCACCTCTAAATCTGTCTTGGTAAGTTGACAAAAAGTTAGTTTGAAATAAATTGTTAAAACACGGTGACTGAGGGACATTACTTCAGAAATTATCTTTACTTCCCTAAGTGAGATGTCCCATAAACCTCTAATCCTTTTTAAAGTCTATGGAACAGAAATTGAACAAACAGTAAATCACAAAGGTGACAAACCTTTACAATCCTCCAAAATGTACTTTTTCATACTGAAACTTAACAAGCTATTCATCTATAAAGTTACTTCACAGTAATTGTAATCTGAAATCCATAACCACCTGTAACACTTCCTCACAATCTGCTTAATGACTTGAGTATCCTCGCTGTTGTCCTTTGTCATAAAACTGTCATAAAGTAAAGTCATAAAAAATCCAACACATCCTGTTCAGAAATTGAGACTGGCCATCATTTAGGATATTAAAAGGAGAGCGTTAGAGTGATATCCAAGTCTACCATCTACTGTATGATAATTGATTAACCATCTACCACAAGCCTGAATGTCTGAGCATGTGTGTGTTTGTCTGTGTGTTGGTCAAAGGAGTCAGATAAGTGCAAACACCCCCCACATCCCATCTGTCGTCCCCTTTGACCGTCACGTGAGCTCTGCTGGAGTCCAGATCCTGGTAGTGTGATCATTCTCAGAAAAGTGTGTGTACTTGCAGAGAGAGCTGCTGGGAGTCCAAGAGTGAGACGGTACACAGAGCCGTAACTGATCATGTGCTGCTGGCAAAACCAACTGAAACCTTATTTAGCCTCGGCAGGACTGGCTGAGAAACAGTCATCCTCAGCAGAGGAACTCAAGGAAAATAAAATGTCTGACCCAATAATAACTTTTAAAAGGAGTGTACACAGCCGTGACTTTCTTTAATTTTAAGATAACAAGCTATTTATCTGTTACAGGAAAAAAACAGCCAAGCCTTCCTGAGACAATGAGATCTTTAGAAACCAATGAACCAGAAGTTATGCAATATTTTGGGAAAACAGAGTAAAATAATATGATTTATGTCCAATTAAGGCTTCTCTGTTTATCAAAATATATCAGAGTAAAACAGTAAACCTGCATGCATCAGTATTCATAAAGGTTTGGATAGCAATCTTCCATTTAATCACAGTCTTTTAACATGACTTGTCTTTCACACAGTGTTAAGGACTCACTCGTCTGATTGGTCAAACTGCCATACAAGCACTTTGGGTTAAGTCAGAACCACATAATGTTCATGCTGGCTGGCCTGAGGACAAAAAAATACACATGTAACTGGATTCTAATGACAAAGTTTATCTCCAGTGTCTGAGAGGTGGCTGTGTTAGACAGTTAGACTGCTTATCTGTGGGGACTTCAGTCACTTTTAATGAGTGAAGGCAGGTTTACTGTGATAGGATTAGGTCTACCCAAATCTGAAATCAATCTTATTAAAACGTGCCCACAATCCGCCACGACAAACTCTCCAAGCTGACCTTTTTTCACCTCTGCCTCAGGCAAAGTGTAGGAGGAGAACAGATCTATAGCAAACAAAAATCCTTTCATGCAAAAACACTTGAGCCAAAAAGCAGAGCAAGGTCAGAGGTGGAATTAGATATCTGCAGGCCCTCTGCAAGGACCAATATTAGGCCCTCCCATTATGCTTAAAGCATAACTGGTATGTGAACAGAATATTTTCAGGTATTTTAAAAAGGGTTTAATATACAAAAACTGAGGGATCTTTGTATTTACACATCTCATATCAAAGAGCACTGCCAAAGCTTCACAACTGCATTAGCAATGTTTGACAATGTTTGGGAAAACTGGGTAAAATCCACACCTGTTACACCTACCTACTAGAATTATCAACTTACAGTATGTGTTCATTTATTGGCAAATTTGGATATTTTTAAACTAAATTAATTAATTTTTTACAGACAGTGTGCATTTTATTTCATATCAGCTAAAAAAGGGAGAACACGGGCTGCACAGTGGTGTAGTGCACAGGTAGCACTGTTGCCTCACAGCAAGAGGGTTGCTAGTTCAAGTCCCAGTTGGACAAGGCCTTTCTGTGTAGAGATTTCATGTTTTCCCCGTGCATTCATGGGTGTTCTCTGGAAATTCAGGTTTCTTAGCCTTGCAACACAGCTCGATTGGACAGATTCGGTGTCTGTCATTAGGCAGATGCATCTTGCAAAGCTTTGAGCAGACTGATTGTTCCATGTCAAAATTAACCAGGCTTTTCAGCATCCTTTTGAGGTAACGATGCAGAAGCTACCAGTGTGGGTTAGTTGGTGTTAAAGTGAGAAGTGGCTGCAAGCTTCTGATCAGCCCATAATTAACGTGACAGTTGAAACATTCACTGAACCACACCACATTTTTTCCTAGAGAGGTTCTGCCCTTCCCAGTCATTTTCTATGGGATTTTGCTCAGATGGATGTAAAATATCTTACATGGATATGTGAAACGGTCAAAATGGTGTGCCAGACTGTAATTTCCTTTGACTGACCAAAAACATGTTTGTTAGATTCATTGGTGACTGTAAATTTGCATGCAGAAAAATGGTGACTCTATAAGTCACCCCTGTAATAGGCTGACAATCAGTCCAGAATGTAGCCCCCACCCCCAACAGAGACATAGAAAATGGATGGTGAGAGAACTCACTAAATTTTCTAATTATGTTGGCAACACTGAGTAAAAGCAAAGTCACCTTAAAAAAACACCTCACTCAGTAAATTGCACAAATAATTTGTCAATATTAATTCTTAGTAAGAAAATAAGTAAACACTAAGGGGTTTGGGAAAAATGTCCTTCAATTAGTGAAATACTCTTTAAAACCATGATTTACAACCTAGTCCAGGACCCCCCAGGGAGATGCCAGGCTCTGTCAGCTCAGAGGTTGTCAAAATTTAGTTAACATATCGTTACTATGACTTTGCACAAGCAAGTTAGCAGTGATTAAGGGTCAAAAGGGTGAAATGATCACTTGTTCTTCAGTTTAACCGATTTGTCCAAAACAATGCCCACCTTGACTATCTGTGCAGTTATCAGTGGAAGTCATTTGGACTTACATTTGACACTTGAGACCTCTACACCGAGGTCCCAGGCAATAGCCTGTGATATTCTCCTAATGATAAAAAAAACATGTGAGATAATGAGAAACAAGAATATTTGAGTATTTATGGAAAGCCTGAGCCGACGTGTAGTTTCTCATTATATGACCTGCTAATATTATGAGTAAGCTACCGCCACAGCTACAGATAATCGTGCACCTGCTCCATATTTATCACACTCCATAACAAACTTTGGAGACACCAAACTTTGCCAAACGCCTTACCGTTTCAGTGGAAAGCTCCGTCGTCTCTTCGGTGTCCAAATAATTCCGTTTACTGTGAGGACTAGCTACAGGCTACTGCGGAGAGTTTAACGCGACTGCTCACATTAACTTTCACTGAGACTGAGACAAGCTCGTTCAAAAGACTGCCCCTTTTACAATTAACCGGGCACTACACGTTTCGTACGCCGCAGACGATATTTTCGAGATGCACAAACTGGCGGTAACTTTCTCCTAACCTCACTGAACTCCTCTACGCCTCAACATGCGGAGACCGCCGCTCACCATCTGCTGAGGGTAGCAGACTTTCCCACAACACCGGTATCAGGATATCACGCAGCAGTGCGGCGGTGTAATGAGACGAGTGAATGAAAATCTACAGAAAATGTGACCCTGAGTCACCCTATCCCCGTTTTTAAAACCTTAAGCCTTCAGGGGTTTCCTGGGCACGGGTGAATGAACAGCTTAATGAGAACAATACAGAGTGGAGATGAGTCAATTTCCGAAAACGTTGTTACTTCCGGTGTTATTTACTTCAAAATAAAACCTATTATGCGATTAAAAACAAAACAAAACACAGCTACTTCCGGTGTGATTTACTTTAAAAAGCTTTTACCGTTAAAAACAAAACGAAACCCAGCTACCTCTATCGGAAGTTCTTTAAAATAAATCGCATTAGGCTTGACAAAACAAGTTAAAGTAGCCGAGTTAATCACACAAAACCGAGTTTATTTCAGTGTGATCTACTTCAAAATAAAATACTTTAATTATCAAATAGATTAATACAGAGTGGAGCTGAGTCAAACTAGCTACAAAAGCCAACCTACTCCATATGTGAATAACTTTAGGGTTAAATCAACTTCCTCTTAAAACTACAGTACTACAGAAAAGCTGAGTTAAACAACTAAGATATGAAACAACTCCCAGAATAAATTCATATGCTCCTAGATCACAAGACTCTGTCAAGGCATTTTAACAGTGTGTTGAAGACAGCCCCATCTCGCACTGGTGATAAATCCTGTTAAAAAATTAATAAATAAATGAAAATTCTTGATCTACATGTAGATATGGATCACCACCAAAATCTCATCATCTCTTCCTTGTGCCATGACCAACATCCCCTGATTTTTTTTTCTTTTTTATCAAAACCTGTTCATAACTTTTTGAGTTATCCTGCTTTAAGCCAAATGGATTTACGGAAAAAAAAGACATAAATTCCTTGGCGTAAAATGCAATAACAATGCATGAACAATTTCTCTCACGAGACAATTCCTAAGACTGGTGCAGAAAAGTACTTAGGAGATTAGCATTGCATTTGTTTCCTCCAGAAAAAAAACAAACAAGACTTTTTAATTGGTTATTTTGAATATTTCTAACAATAAGCTCTGTAGAGAGAAAAAAGTAAAGTCAAAAGTAAACAAATATGTGTAGTTCTCATGATAATTGTAATAAACTATGTTGGGCTGGTAAATCGATCCAGTGCAGAGGTGCCAAAACTGCAGTTCCTCGAGTGCCTGCTTGAGTCTTGGTACAAGAAACAGAAGTCACAGTGATGCTGGTTTGGTGGTGTGGTAAGCAACCAGGCTCTACACATGTATATGCCTCTGCCTGCCCGGATTCAAATCCATCCATTGGCCAGTTTGCAGAGTATCCTCCCCTACACTCCTTCACCCCCTTTCCCAATCCTATCCACTGTCGCTCACTCCTATCAATAAAGGCCCAAAAAATAATCTTAAAAAAAAGAAACAAACAAACAACAGTAACATGTCTTTACATGGGGAATTTGGTTTTACAGACTAAATAAATCCTAGTGGCTTCTCTTCAACAAGCAGCTTTATTCTAAATATCAAAAAGACTTAGAGGCTCTCGCCATATGACTGTTGAATTTTGTAAATCTTGAGTGTTTTTTATTTTATGAGGATTTGTTATGGACATGATCAACACTGTTACAAGCCAGCGCAGAGTCGCTATGGGTCAGGCAGTCATAAGTCCTAACTTAACACAGCCTCTGCCTGTCAGGAGGGTGATCTAAAGTTAGGTTGAGACGGCATGCACAGTGTGGCTGAATTCACAGATTTGCCTCAACAATGTTACAAAGCCTCCGTTAATCAAACAACTTGCCACATATGGCTTCAGCCTATGCTTTCTATTGTCAATGTTACAAAGGAATAGACAGTTTTGTAGTCTATGTTCCAGTAACATCACAGCAGTTGAGCACACATACAGGTGGAAAGATGTATGTATGGTGATAAATACGGAGATGAACTTTTGAGCACAAAAAGGCCCTACCTGACCTGGGGATCAAACAGGAGATCTTCTCAGTGTAAGGCACATACACAACCTGCTGCATTACCATGCCATCCACATGGAAATGTAGGGGGGAAAAAAATGAAATAAATAACTCTTACTGAACACATTGGTTATGACATTAGTAGCAGCAGTGCTCTTAGTGATTTTATTGTTAAATCATTCATTAAAGACTTAATTCACTGACAAAGAACTAGTGCTCATCCATACAGAGAGGTTGGTTCACCTTCAAAGCATGGTTGTTTGATGTGATTGTTTGATATCCCACATACAATTAAGTTGTGTTTGTCCTTGCTTCAGTTGGTTTCACAGTGGACAGAGTAACTTTGTTAACAAAGGCAGTAAGCAGCTCTGAACAGGCCCTTGTACTCACAGCACAAGTCTTCTTAAACAACTCGAGATAAACAGCTCAAGCCATCTCTATTGTACTTTGTTGATTTTTGGTGTGCAATGAGTCAGCAACATAAGGCTATCACTTTGTGTTCAGTATAGCCAGATTGTATGAAGATAATGTCAGGAGGTATCAAGATTTTATGTAAAGAGATTTTTTTTTTTTTTTTGAGTTTTCCCTGTATCTACCAGTCATTTCCCAATCAAGTGCTCTGATAAGCCCTTGATTGTACACATTCATAAGTATGTGATTGTTGTGTTTATAATTTAAATGTCTCTGGTAAAAATGAAGAAACGTACCCATTCCAGTAAAAGTCAGCATGCTAACAGGGTTATTTTAAAATTGTTTCACCAGGCATTATGCTGCTCTTTTGCTCCCCAAAATTGAGATTGTCAGTATTCAATGTCCTGAACATGAGCACTAGAAGAAAAAAAAGTGTCCCTAGAAAATTTGTGTGCCTTGAGTTTTTCTTTAGCAACATAATGTTATCTACAAACACATGGACTCATGTCTATCTGTAACTTTGTCTCTTTAGCTGGATGGTTGATCCTTGAGAGTGAGTACTGTTTAAAAACCATTTGCTAAAGGTTAGCTTGTCACAATAAGACAGCTTGGCTTCTGCTGACAAATCTCATTCACTAAAGAAGGCTTCCAGCTGGTTCAAAACCAAGTGCTGTAAACTGACCACAAACTACATTAGCTAACTATCTATCACCAGTTAGGCTCTGCCTACATAGTGCATCACTGTGTACAAAACAGGAAAGTGGTCGATTAACTTTTTCAGTCCTTGAAGTGGAATAAAAAAATGGTTTTGTATCACACAAATCGTTCTTATGTGTCATTGGCCTTAATTTTGTAAGTCTTTGTGAAATGACACACATAAAGCCATATGTAAGCAGTATGAGAAAGTGATTGTTTAAAAGATAAAGGTGGTATCTGTTCTCTTTTTACTTAAAAAATGCTCAATTTCTATAATTATGTTTACGTTTTAAATGTTTTGTGATATTTTGAAGTAAAAATGATGAAAGTGATGGTAAATATTATAAATTGTCGCGATGTCGAACGCTCCATGTGCTTCACCACTGCGCCTTCTTTTGTATCCAGTATCGTATCCTAGCAACGCCAGTTGGACCGTACCATTTACAGATAGTTCGGTTGAAGGCTGGCCTCATACAAGTTTTAAACTAAAATCAAAAGAATCAAAAATGTGTGAATTAATCAGCATTGAAGAAAATACATTTCTATAAAAACATTTACGATCCGTTCACTTAACTTCGCCATGTAGAGCTTGCTTGGTGTTACTCTTGAAAAATGAAACCTCCCTCTCCGTGTCATAATAACGTGGCCCACCAGTCTTCCGCCGACAAACAGCGGGTCGTTGAAGAGAAGTTCTGAGGTAAATGAATATGAAGAAATTATAAGAAACTAAGTCGTATAATGTTTTAGTTGAAATAAGACCTAGTTTCCTTGCATTTTCAGTACTGTTTGGCTGTGTCAGTTCACTTATGTCGTTTCGTTAGCCTACAAACCGTCCTTTCTTCAGACGATAACACGAGCGGTTGCCAGACTGAACAGCTACAAGCCTTAGGAGTTGCTTAGCTTGACAGTTTTAATTACTGCTCTTATTTTTCCCGTCCTGGACAGTTATCGAGTTAATATGTTTCTACTGAAAACATTTTTTTCCACATTTGAGTGATATGCACCTGGAGTTCCCTGAGTTCGTGTGACAACTTTTGACGACCGTTATTCTGCTCTAATTACCAGTTAATTACTATCACCTGTTATTTTTTAAGGTGGCCATTTTACATAGTTATACAAAACTGTATGCCACAACATTACCCAAACCCGATGGCTTGACATGTTTCAATTCCCATTATTTGAAAAGGTAGGCTGTATTTTCGAAAACAAGACAGGCCTTTCGAAAACAGCAATTCATGTTATTGTGTCACTCAGATCTTGAGCTATCACTAACCATTGTATTAACTGAAATGTCAGACAGCCAGGTGTTAGCCATTAATAGATATAAATGTGTTCTCTTAATTTATGTAGCTTAATGGAATAGGATTTTTAAATGTTATTATGATATTATATTTTCAAATATATATATTTTTTGATCCAAGTCACCTTGAATGGTGGTTCTCTATTTGAGGGTCAGGAGCCCCTATGGGGTCTGAATCTCTCTGGCCTTCTACCCAGTTCATTTATTGGAGAGGATGACAATGAAGTTCTGCCACCATTTTTTTTAAAGATTATTTTTGGGGCCTTTTTTCGGGCCTTTATTGACAGGAGAGAGAGACAGTGAATAGGCTTGTGAAGAGGGGTTAGAGAGAGTGGGGGAAGACACTCTGCAAGCTGGATTTGAACCCGGGCTGGCAGAGGTATATGGGTTGTGCCTGGTTGCTTACCACTCCACCAAACCAGCACCCCCTGCTACCATTTTAGTAGTGATTGGTTTTTCCAGTAACCTCATGGTATGTCACATATCCAGATACTTAGGCCACATTTATTTTGGACATTGACTACTGACTTCAAAATCACACTCAGGTGGAAATGCACACATACAATGCTTTTACCTTCCACTGAGTCTCCATGCCACCTTTTCCAGCATTACTTCTCTAGCCATTTTCACTGTGCATTTAAGCAAAAGGGCCACTGTCAGCTGTCATCATTGTACCTTACTGTATGTCATTCATGTAAATTTCATGAGGGCATTATATTTGTGTCAGTTATCAGTGCAATACAGCTTTAGTGGAATGTGAAAAAGTGGGACATGGCCTGAGTTTTACATACACAGAGGGCAGACATACTGTCACAATGCTACTATCCCCTGCTGAGTAAGCTTGCCCCCATCTCACCAATGTTACGCTTCTGACACAACCTCTGGAGCAAATGGGAGACACCCACTTAAAGTCTTCATGACATTCACTGTAAAGGCAAAACCTCACATTGACATACAGCCCGATAGGGCTACTGAAATGGGGTGCGAGTTGCTTTCCAAAAGATAAAGACAAAGTTTAAAGGATTTTTAGTTGTATATCAGACACATTATTCCAAAAATACATCCAGTAAATAAATTGAGTTAATTTAAACTAATGCCATAGTCATTGTTGTGCCGAAATGAAGGTAATGTAGAAATCCCGAAATGTAAGCCAGCACATAATAGCTATCCTGGACATATAGACAGTGGGGGTCCCAAGTCTCTGTTATCACTATTTTGGGTTGGTTGCAAACCCAAATGTTTTGAAATGACTGACCTACAGTAGGAGATCGCTATACACTGCTTGTCCATGCTTGTACTGCTGAGGTTCTAGAAATTTGGTCCTCACCCGTCTTGGGATGTCCATGGGAAGTCTGTGTAGAAGACTGAAACAGCGGTATTCATTTAGGGACTTCTGGATTCTTCTACAAGTAAAGACTCAATAAAAATATTTACATGTATTTTTTTTAAAGATAAGTTCCAAATGCCTTTTCTAAAGTAATATTGACAAAGCATAATATAGCTCGGTTAGTGTTCACATTATTGAAAACACAATTCGTTATCTTTCTTTCACCAACGTAGCTTACAAAAAATGATTATTGAATGATAGCTTTTGTTTTCTTTTTTGCCCACTGTAGATGGAGAACTATATCCTATATGAGGAACTGGGAAAAGGGGCCAGCTCTGTGGTCTACAAAGGAAGAAGAAAGGGTGATCTCAACTATGTAGCCATCATCTGCACAGACAAAGCCAAGAGACTTGAAATCACAAACCATGTAGGAGAATGCTTCCTGTTTCAGAAAAACACAAAGATGTCTGTTCCTATTGTCTTTTCAGGATATTATTGTCCTGAAATAGAAATACATAAGAGTTATGACTTGTAACAAACCAGTTATGGTGTTATAAAGATATAAAGGAAATGTCTGTGTTTCACTAAGTTATACTCAAGCAGTGGAATCTAGACTAGCTTTGAATTTCCATGTTTTTATGTTTGTTTTTTTTTAATATAGCAATACTGAAATAGATGTTTCCAAAGTATTGTATCTGCTGAGTCGAATTAACAAGCTCGTTTTTCTGCCCCCTGTAAGGTACGTTTCAGTCTTCACCTCGATCATCCAAATCTAGTGTCCTTCTATGAGTGGTATGAGACAAGTAAGCACCTCTGGATGGTAGTGGAGCTTAATACAGGTTAGTTATTATTTTTTAACACTCCTAATAGTTCGTCAAGTTCTTAAATCCTCAAATTTTAAAACTTGGAATAACTCACAAATAGTAAACACCCTTATGGTCTTGTTTATTTGGTTAAAGACAGTTTTTACCTCACCCCTTGCTTACATTTAAGAAATCATCTATTTTTTCACCACTTATTGGCACGACAGCACACTACTTTTGATGAGGCACATATGTTTTATTTAGCCTCTTGTGGGAACATTGTTTTGATTTGGTCATTCATTCAGCTGAATTTGTTCCTTTGAAATCAGAGATAGAAAATGTTCTAGACCAGTGTTTGTCAAAGAAGGGAGTTCTGTAACCTTGCGCAGCAGCTGGGCCTGCCTTCAATATCTGTAATCAGACTGATTGATCTTGCCAAGCTCATATCTACAACAATTGTGAGCGACCCAAAGCAGCACTGCCCAATCAAAGTCCTTCAGAGCAGGAAGAGGTAGGAGCTACCAGTGTGACATCAGCAGGAAGTGACTGCATGAACAGAGATTAGCATAGATGCTAACAGCTTCAGTAGCAGTTTTAATCAGATCTTGACTACATTTCTTTTTTAAATGAAAAATGAAAATCAACACAAAAAAAATTCTCTATAGTAAGGATATTTAGGATCAACTCTTGACACGTTTTGGCGAGAGTTTGGTTTACGAAGTGGCTCACATTCTGTAGCACATTAGCACCTGCTTACTAAATTATCTGATCAGCCCATAATTAATGTGCTTGATGGAATGATCCCTCAGTCACCTGCTGATATGCTGCTGAAAGGTTCTGCCCTCCCCAAACACTTTCTAAGGGCTCTTTCCCAGATGGACGAGTGAAATATACTGAACGGTCCATCTGGTGTGCCAGGTCCTACCTGGGAGAGTTTAGAGAGGGAGCTTTCAGAATCTTGAAGGGGGGACTGACAAAAATGGAAATAAACTAATTACATCATTTTTGAGAGTTCATTTTAATATATGTAGATTTGAATATCATTATACAATGAATATCAAAATATGTGTTTTTCTCCTGTTCTCATCTGATATGAAAACAACACAAAAGGCATTTTAATTGTAACGACTTAATAAAACAAGAGAAAAATGATAAAATCTGTATTTACTGTAACAACTGCTGTTGGTTCTTGTGAAAAACTTCTAAACAATTATTTACAGACATTAAATTTAATGACTTAATCACCAGCTTTATTAATGTTAACTCAGAGAAGGAAACATTGAATAGACTGAGTACATTTAGGTATGTCTAGTGTTTCACATTGACCATTCAGTGTGCAAAGACATGCAAGAGTGGGAGGCCCTGACTGGAGCTTGTATGTGTTCCTGACATAGAGGAGATTGAGAGCCCTTAGTTTTGATAAAAAGATAAAAAAAAACAAGGTAAAATGGTCTGCTAGCACAATCACAGATGTATATAAAGCCTGAATTTATGACTTTTCATCAAGGAGTAGAAAAAAAGCTCACTCCTTCGCTGTCAGACGTAATACAATAAGTGTCAGATTTAAACTTTTTTGTCTGTCCTCTTTGGTCTGTTGTGTCCATAATTACTTCTGAAACATTAATCTCTCTTTTATCACTGTGACCCACTAATTTATTCAACAGGTGGTTCTCTTGAGTCAGTAATCCGTCATGATGGATGCCTGTCAGAGGATGTAGGTGAGAAGGTTTGGATGGGACTTGGTCAAAGGACTGAGATACCTCCATGAATTAGGAATTATATTCTCTGACTTAAATCCTGCCAAGGTGTGTCTATTAATTGTTTTCTATTCTACTGCTATTACACCAGTTATACCATGTGATACAGTAACTTTCCCTTTTTTGCCCTTAGATCCTTCTGGATGGTAGTGGTATTCTGAAGTTAAGTAACCTGCGCCTGGCAAAGGCTGAGGGGGAGACCCTGGAAGATGTCTTAAGCTCGCTCTCAACAGCTGACGGGGCAGAGGAAGAAGATAGCAAAGAAAACTATGACAATATTCAGAAAAGACTCCAAGGTCTGCTTACCACTCAGATTTGTTCATTTACATGGCTTTGTTAACTGAGAGAAGCTACATCACATCATCATAGAGCAGGTTATGATCTGCAGTGGGTGAAGTTTAAGTTTACAGCTTGTATTATTTTGTCATGTCTTTGTATTAGGTTTATGATAACAGGAGACTGTTTTAAGTTTCAACAAAAACAACTCTGAGGTAGAGAGCTTCGTAAAAGCACCCACTGAGAGGGGATACAGAGGGTATTTCACACATTTTGAAAAAGTGTACTTTTCAAAAATAAGCAAAGAAGTTAACTTTCTTGCAGTTCCTTGAATCAGTAGCTAAACATTAATTTCTACTGTTTGTTATATGAGGACAGAAAACAAGAGAGCCCGTCTGCCCTTACTCAGATACATAAATGCTTTTTTATTTTCAGGTTGTCCTAACTACAGTGCTCCGGAGGTTGTGCAGGGTTCAGAAACCAACATGAGCACTGATCTGTGGGCTCTGGGTTGCATACTCTACTACATGTACACTGGTATTCACAAACACACACAAAAACACACACACACAACTAAGCAGCCTAGACTCTTAAGAGAAGAAACCAGACCAACTTTATCTGGCAGAAATGAATGATGAGGATCCAAGGAAGCTAAAAATGCAACATACCACCAGAGTTTTAGCTGAGGACCATCTACCCTGGAATGTTATTGACTCTGGACAATAACAATGAAATAAGAGATAAGAGATAAATAACAAAAGCTATAGACACAAAAGGAGAGTTGGTCAAGCATACAGTGAGGATTTGATCATGAATAATGTGGTGAAAACAAATTTAGCAGCAGGGCAGGATTTTACACATTCAGATGTTTCTTTTTCTTTTTTTTTTTTTTTTTTACTATTTTGTGAATTCTGAGTAGCCGTTGCCTTTGGGACAGCTAATGGAGGTCCAAATAAATGAGAGAGAATCGAAATCTATTTTTGCGTCACAGGTAAACCTCCATTCTTTGCTGATACCGTCCCTGAACTTGAGGAGATGGTTTTATATCAGGAACCCTTCCCTCTCGAACAGCAAGGTAATACACTTACTAACATAGATAAAAACATGGTAGCACAAAGATACACACTTATACACAAATGTGTTTTGTTACAACAGTGTTGATCGTAGCATAAAATGATAATGATTTGATAAAAAGATATAGATGTAAGATGCTCAGTGACAGGTTGCTTAATGATGTCCTTCACAGCCAATATTGGTTAATATATTGTTTCTAATTGTCAAAAAAAAACAACCTCTGGCACACTGAATTGCTGAAATTTGCTGGCAACATTTGGAAAAGTAGGTGGAACTGCCCTGGAGCATGGGTTTGTGCATTTTGGACAATGCTCTCTCTCATTTTTGTTCAGAGATATTACAGTTTACCTCTGATCATTAGAATAATGGAGATTTATTATTACAAAACACAGCATTCAAGAGTTTAAACAAATTGATCAATCTCAATATAAGGGAATTCATAGCATGTTGGAGTTTGTCGATCATTTCTGACAATTTAAGACAAAATTGCCCAATATTGAATGTTTCAGACGTCTTTGTGTCAGCGGCATCCAACAGGTTTCAGTTTTATTTAATTTTCAGTAAAAGCTCTTTAAATTTTGTAAGTCTGGTAGTGAGAAAACCAAGAAATCTGTACATTGTGTATAACCATTCAGCTAAAAAAGTTGGGGACATAATAGCATTCCTCATCTTTCACCCATACTTGTCATGCATTTTTTTTGTATTAAAGGTCCCATGTCCTTTCGAAACCAATCTTCTTTGCTCTGAGTGTTGTAAGAGGGGGCTTGGGAAGCAGAGGAACATGACATCTTTTACTTAACTCCCAGTTGACGGTGAAATGTGCTTTTTCTCTTTAAATAAAATGCCCCTTGGAATGCTCCTTTTTTTCTTCCTGGGGTTTATTGTGTAATAGCTTTACAGCCTCCTCCTATATGTGTGCTTTCTGCTTGTCGCAGGCAGACTCCATGACTGTTTCCAAAGTTTGTCTGTCACCCCTGATCCTCCCCCCCATAAGAAATCATTTGGGCAGCCAATCAGTCCAGAGCTCACTATCTCAGCCTCCTTAGCCTCAGGCTCAAGCATTTCCAGAGGGAGGGAAAAAGAGCTGCATCTGATCCTCTACATAGATGGAAGTTTTCAATTTTTTATTCAACCTAAATCAAATGCTTGATTAATAGACACCCAAGACATGATGCAAATGGTCAAACACACCAGGACATGAGACCTTTAAAACCTAACGAGTTAGCATTCTGTAATGTATTACTGAGGATGGTTTACCTCACATGGTTTGTTTGAATGTCTTGTTTTATTGTTGTCGTAGCATTGTCAACCAGTCTGCCCAGTGAGGATTTCCAGGATCTTCTGAAAGGCTTACTCAAGAAAAATCCTAACAAGAGGTCAGAAATAAATACTTAATACAGACACAGATATTTGCTAACGCCAAACTACACAGAACAAGTCCAAAACAGACTTCGCCACTACCACTGTAGCAACTGACAACAGAGCATGCATGAGTGTATGATCAAGAACAGAATGGAGATAGACGTGTCATTTTTCTTGAGTAGGTCACTGTCTAGGCACCACAGTGCAGAAAAGTTTTTTTTGTACTCTTGATATTCATGAAGTCCCAAAAATAATAGAAGAGAAAATCTTACTGTATTTATAGATTGTCTTAAATAGTTTCTATTATTTGTTTGCCTTATTTTTTGGTGATTTTTGTAGATTCAAAATTTTGGCTTTTTATGAGCAAAATTTTGTGACTTAATGTTTTACTGTTTGATTTTTTTGAAGGATGGATTGGCCAGAATTGTTAGATCATCCTTTTTGGGCAGAACCAATGAAGAAGGAGGAGCAGGATGTTGACGAAGAAGAAGATTTGGAAGAAGAAGAAGAAGGGGATCAAATATATCCTAGAGGCTTAGAGGATAATAATTCAATTAGCTCAAGGTGTGTTTAAATATACAGTAACTAGTCTTTTTTAATTCTTCTACTGTATCATTAGAGAGTAGTGCATATACTATTCATGTATACATTTGGTGTCAGAGGTGTTGTTAGGGTAGCATCTTTCAGTTGACAAGGTGTTGTCTTTTACCTAGAAAAAAATCCAGTACAGTGTGAAATGATCCAACTCATCAAACAGATTGCAAAAACATCTGAACAGTTTAGACACTAGTATCAGGGTTAACTATGCACTTCAGTTTTCCCCAAGTGGAATAGATTGTGATGGTGTTTTTTCTTTAAATATCTCCACAGGCGAACAGGAACCCCTGATTCTCTTACTACGGTAGATGATGACATACCTCTGAACAGCCACTCAGCCACCAGAAAGACTGATCCTCAACACCATGTTAGGCGCACAGTCAGTGGAGCCTCCAAGAACAGCCAGACGATGAATAGAGGGGTGGGAAAAGAGACAGAAGGAGAGGATCATATGACGAGAGAAGATAACACCAGGCAGATGTGTCACACTGTGGTATCCAGTAAATCCTTCACATTAGGTAGAACTGTTTTCACCTAAGCTGCAAAAAATGTTTAAAGTCTATTCTGTGTTTTTGATTTCATGTTTTTCTTACTCCTGCTTGAAGTGCATTTTCCATTTTGCACATTTGTGGTCTTGACTAGGAGGATATACACTCCTGATCAGAACCTTAAGACCAGTTGGAAAAAAAAAAAAACCTGAGGGACACTTAAAATCCATGGTGATGGGCCTCATCCGGCGACCCCCTTTTTCAAGACCTCCCCTGCCATTTTGACAATTTCATGCCCCCGCCCACCCTCATGCCGCCCTGCCTGATCCATATGGCTGTTTCTGCTAGGCCACGCTGCTGTCACAGACGCCGCACTTTCATTTTTGGCCGTATCTCGGCCACAGCTTGATGCAGGGAGCTCAAACTTTGTGTGTCAATAGCAGACCGCAGTGGCGAACACATCCCTACATTTTGGGGCAAATAAAAAAGTATTGATTTTTTTGTCAAATTTATTAATTTATGGATTCATAACTCTGTGAGGAGAAGAGCTAGAGACTTGAAATCGCTGGTGATTCCTCTCCCCCAGCCAACCACTCAGCTTGTGTTACTGCCAGGCCATGCCCCCCCACGCTGCTGTCACAGACGCGGCACATTCGTTTTGGGCTGTATGTCGACCATGGCTTGAGCTGGAGATTTGAAATTTTCACTGGCGATTCCTCGTCCCCAGGCGACCAATCAGCTTGCGTTACTGTTGGCCACTTCCCCCCACGCTGCTGTTACAGTTGCCACACTTTTAATTTGGGCCATATCTTGGCCACGACTTGACACAGGAAGTTAAAACTTTGTGTGTCAGTCGCAGAGCACCATGGTGACTCATCCCTATATTTTGGGGCAGATCAAAAAATTGTGAATTTTTTTTGTCTTATTTCATATATTTATGCATTCATAATTCTACAAAGAAAAGAGCTAGAGACTTGAAATTTTCGGTGGTGACTCCTCTCTCCCAGCCGACCACTCAGCTAGCGTTACTGCCGGGCCATGCCCCCCCCCCCCCCCATGCAGCTTTTACAGATGCACCACCTGTGTTTTGGCAGTATGTCGGCCATGGCTTGAGCTAGAGACTTAAAATTTTCATTGGCGATTCCTCTTCCCCAGTTGACCAGTCAGCTTGCGTTACCACTAGGCCATGCCCCCCGATACCACATCACAGATGCCACACTTTCATTACTGGCCACATGGACATGACCTAGTAATGAAAGGTGGGTCATAAATAAACCCCGAGCCCCTCTCATGATTTCCACACGTGGATATTGTCTGGTTTAATGATATGTTGTGCCTGTGCACAGGAAGTAATTCTTAGGGATCCAAAACATTATCACAAAGTAGTACTTTGTCTTCCACCAGGTTGCCTGGTAGCTTTCATGCAATTATTATTACCACTGCTGCTATTTATTATTACCACTGCTGCTACTTATACTTTTACAGCAGTGCGATACATTAACTTGTCACCCTGTTTGTGCCAGTTGCTGGGTCAGTTGTGTTCTTACTGCAAATTAACCGCTCGAGGGGGTTGAGTGGAAGTGAGCCGAGACCACCTCTTACTTGGTTGTTTGTACCGAAAGAGGGATTGATTGCTGTGTTCATACACATTTAAACAAACCATACCAAACATCAAATGTCAACTTGTATTAGATTGTATTGGAAAATTCTCCTAAACGATCTTTCCTCAAAAATCTCAATGAGTATCATGTGTTTCTCATCTGCAGATAATGTATCAGAGCTCAGGCCGAAGAGTGGAGTAGATGAGGACAACACTGAGGCCATTTTTCTGCTCAGGTAATTGGTTACTTTGTTACCTGTACAGCTGTGAAGTCAGACTTTGCAGGGTTAATGTGATTATATTTGTATATGGAGGATTGCCTACCTGTTCCTCTGAAGCTAATCAGCGGCCACTTTAATTTCTTCTCTGTATTTTTTTTATGTTGTTGTGAAAAAAACTTGTTTATGTTCCCCCAAAAAGGTGAAATGAAGGATCTTGAACCAAATGGTGCCTTTGTGAGTTTTTATTACAAATAGAAAAATTACATTCTTGCAAGAATGGAGACAGTCAGAATGATCAGCAACAGGCGGTCCGTCATCTGAGAAAAAAAAGTGTGACACTCAGCATAGAATCAGATTATTTTAAAGACCTGTGTGTTTGTGCTTGTGTGTGTGTGTGTTTGGGAAGTGTTTGGAAGTTCTCATGGGAATGTGTGTGTGAAAAACATAGCATACAAAGAGTAAGAGACATCTCAGGAAAATTAGACATAAACAGATGATATCTAGAGATGGGAAAAGTTAGGGTTGAAGAAGGTCGGGACATCTGGGCCTCTGCATAGCTATGTGTCCCCCACTTGTGCAGTGTAACTCTATGAAAAACATCTAATACTGACATTTATGACTTAAGGTCATAGGTGATGTGTGAACCTAAGGCTCATACCTGAAAAGGCCATATGTGGCTATATATTTGATTAAGTTACATTAAAACATGTTACCTAAAAGGGCTAAACATATTAAACAGTCATGCAGTAGTAAATTTCCACAGCTATGTCATAACTAGCCTCGTGTTCATTTATACAATTACAGTCATGATCCAGTAACAGTATGTCCATATTAATGTCTTCTGTTTGTTTTTAAAGCTCCTGTGCCAGCTCAGGGAGAGGCTGCTGTGCCACTGATTTCCTGAACCAGACACCTGCACCTCAGGTAACAACTACTAATCATCATCAGCTGGGTTAAAGATGTCCACAACAGAGAGGAGTGACTCTTTTTAATGTCTTATATGAACTTCAGGTAAACTGTGTCCAAACCGAATTCACTGCTGATCTTTTTCAAACAAAAGACTCAAATGTTCACTTGACTGTCTGATGCTGATGACCTGTCACTCTCTGCTTCCATCTGCTGGAGCTCCCAGTAAATGCTTCTCTCTTCTCCTGCTGATGTTTATTTTTCTGCTCTTCTCTTTGCTTTTTCATCCTCCCAGGCCAATACTGGGACTGACGTCACATCCAAGGTGAAATCTCTTCTGCACACTGAGTCTGACCTGACTGTTAACCCAATAATGGACAACCCAAAGGTACAGACCTGCATTCTGAATAAAGCTATACCAGATTCCTGAGTGTTTTTAAACTCTAAAGTACATCCTTATAGCATTTACAGATTTACAACCATGAATCTTGAGAAGTGTGTCCTGTTTTCTGATATTCTATTAAGAGCAAGCTAAACAGTTCTAAACAAAACAAGCTCAATGTTCAATTTTCATTGTATTAAAATTAAGGATATATGATATTATCAGAACAATATACTGTAGGTAACAGCAGACATGAAAATTTTTAGCCAATATTTTAGCTGTACAAACTGGCCGTAATGTCCCATATTTTGGCAGTAATATTGTCAAAATGTACAAATGTACCATATTGTTTTACCTCATGATCCTTAATGTCCACTTTTATAAAAGTGTAATTTGTCAAAGAATAAAATAATATTTTTCTTGCTTCACATCTGTTTCTCACAAGACAAAAATATTGTTGTTGATATTGGTAGCGATGATAAGGAGTTTGGAAATATTATCAAATTGAAATTAGTAAATATCCTGAATCCTTAATAAAATACTGCATTATGAATTACATGAAAACGCTTACTATTAAGTAAAAAGGTACATTGAAACTTTATTATAAAGGTCACAGTGCCTAAATAATAACAATGAATGAGGCTTATATTGTGACCTTTTCTTTGTTTAACAGATTCTGAAGGGTCCTCCTGTGAAATTTGACCACAAAACCCTCTGTGTGCCAGCGTATTCAGGTGTGGTAAAGTTGTGATTGTCTTAGTTTTGATAGAAACTGCTTTTCAGAGTCATCATTGTTTGGACTTTGCATTGCTTTTATTTGTCATTTTGTTTTTAATTTTTTTTCCCTTCATTTTCAGTTTTGGTTTAATTAGTTTTTCAGATTTCTTGGGTATGATTAGTTCTTCTTTCTGGAAAATGCTTCGTTTTGGCCCAGTTTTTGTTAGTTTCAGTTTTGATTTGATTTGTTTGTTTATTTTTTTAATACATGACTGACCTACTTATCAGGGAGTGACACCAAGAAGAACAACAAAAATTAAACATCAGATAATTTAGGGATGTGTATTCAAATTCTCCCAACTAAGACCTAAGAAAGAGTAGCAGTTCTTACAGCTGCTTTTAATAGAGCCATCTTAAATTATACCTGTTACAGCAGTGAATTGTTGTCTATAATGCTGTTTCATTGTAGAAAATTTTATGAACACAAAACACATTTTCGGCTAGTTATGTTTTGGTGTTTGTTAATAAAAAAGTTATCTAGATTGTATTTTTAGTTTTTTTGTTAGTTCTTGTTAACTGGTAAATCCTTGGCGCAGAGATTTTATGGGGATGGAGGGTCAGAGTTTCTGTTTTTACAGTATTTTCCTCGTCTCATCTCCAGTTGAGAAGCTGCAGTCTTTCAGTGATGAAGAGTGGACCGTCTACATCCAACTGCTCTGTTCATCTCTTGAAGACCAGAATCCCTCTGTTCCTGCACCCACTGCTCCTCCTCCATCCTCCACGGCCATTCGCACAAAACTCAACCTGCTGTGCTACCTCTCCTGTGTGGTCGGCCAAAAAGTTGTTGCCAACCGACTGATTAATTCAACTTTGGTAGGGAAATATCTTTTCACCTCAAATCCTCGTGCTAGAGCTGTTTAACAATCATTGAATGGATTTAAGAAATAGTTTTAAAGTTTTAAGGGATCATTTCTTTTTACCTGAACTCTACCTGCTAGCTGTCTTTTAGTTGTACGTAGTTTATTACAGTAAATTTTGATAAATCATTTATTTGTGAGGCACTTTCAAAAAATTACAAAGCACTTTACAAGTAATCATGCCTAACAAGCAACAATTGAAAAATATTACAAAACACAAAAGGTAGTAAAACACATGATAAAACAATTAAAGAAAGCAATACAAAAAATGGATTCAGTCAAAAGCAAATCTAAGGTAAAGAGTTCTGATGAATGATTGAAAAGAAGTCAGTGTGTAAGCTGCCCTGATCTTCTTAGGTAGGTCATTCCACAGTTTAGGGGCATGGACAAAAAAAGCCCAGTCACCTTTAGAATTGAGGGGTTTTTTTCTACTGAATTTATTTATTTTAAACATGTATGCAAAGAAATGAAAATGGAGAGATGCCATTCTCATACAATAAAAAAAAAAGAAATGAAGTAATTATACACTTTGGAAAAGGAGTAGGAAGAAGTAAATACTTTTTGAATTCCTAGCCCTTATTACTGTTCCTCTTGGGTCTTATAAAAATAAATTCTTCTATCTATGCAAATATATTATACATATGTGCATACATATATATATATATATATATATATATATATATGTGTGTGTGTGTGTGTATATACATATATATATATATATATATATATATATATATATATATATATATATATATATATATATATATATATATTAGAAGTTAAACAACTTTATAATTGACTTTTTTATTCAGAATGTGAGCAAGCTTTAAGTATTGTCACAAAGAAATTGAAATCGTTGCCCAGCTTTCAGTAGTGATAGTTTTCTCACAGTTTCTTACAGTTTAAATTGTTTACCTTTTTTCTCTTTTTTGTCTTCCTCCTTTTTTCAGCTTCCAGTTTTGACTCAGCAAATAAGACAAGCTCCCAACTGGGATGTGTGAGTATGTTATGTAAATATATATTTTCTGTGTAAGCCAGGGATGAGCATCTTGTGTCTTTAAGTTTAGTACACAGGATTTGTGATTCAGAACATACTTTTGAGAGCTCTGCATAGATAAACATACAAAACTCAGCACTTTTCACACTTAAAAAAAAAAATATATTGTATTTTATTTTTTCAGGAAGAGCAAGGTTCTCAGAGTGCTGGGTCTCTTTGCTTTGCATTGTGACCATCTTGAAAAAGAAAGTCCTGTCTCTGAGGTATGGGACAAACACCCAAACAGTTTACATGCACATACAAGATCCTGTATACTGACAGGACCATTCTATTTATTTTGATCCACTTCTGTTGTGTTTCCTCTGAAAGCCCTCTTGAGAACTTTATCAACCTTATCCTATCAGGACTCAACATAAAAACATGAATCACTACAGCAAATTAACTTACACTTTCAATTAAAAAAGTAGATGATCAGAGTAATTTTAAAGGCACAAAAACATGTCAGCCTCTCCTCAACCAACTTAAAAGGACTTTGAAATTGCATTACCAATTTCCACCATGGGGAGGCAGTACTTACTAGCAGAAGACTTGCCTCCAGCGACTGTAAATCAGCAATAATGCATAAAAACTTACATTAAACACAATTACTAAGGCTTTTGTGTTTCACAAAGTGTAAATAGATATTTCTTTACTCATAGTAAATTGAATTTCGGTTTAAAATCCAAATATGTGATTTCTTCCTGTTTAAGTGTTTCTCGCTTTGTTTTTGTGGTTATACCTGTTGTTTGGAAGAATATCACCTGACAAACTGAGGATATCACCAGACAATTTGTTTTTCCTCTGACCTGTCATATTATTTGGAGAGGTTGACCTGTTTAATCCACTCCTAACTCTGGAGTGTTTGTGTTTACCAGCAGATGGCGTTAAAGACCTCTATGGTAACTTGTTCATCAGAGGCTCTGATGACACCCCTCTCTCTCTCTCTCCCCCTCACTCTTTAAAATACTCCCACCACTTTTTGGTAAAATGAGTTTTAATAGGCCCTGTATGTAAATCAATCATTGTTGATAATCAAAAGGTACTATCATATGACTCTATTTGAAAAGCAATAGCCTGATAATCAAAAGAAAAGACAAAATTTTTTCAATCATGTATAAATAATGTGCTTCGATACATTTATGTTGTTAATACATTTTTAATTTTGCAAAGGGAGGGACTTGCCTCAACACATGAGCTAAATGGTAGAGCTTTGGCTAATTAAAATTATAGCAATAGCAATTTTATTTATAGAGCATATATCATTACAGGCAAGCTCAATGTGCTTTACATTAAGAGTGAACTTAGAAATTCATAAATTAGCAATTATTTGTCAATAAAAATACAAACATGCAAAAAAAGTCACATGATAAATGTCACAGTTTTGTAAGACACATAACAAAGCAATTAAACAACAAGTAAGACAAGTAGGAATATCAACTTAGAAAAACATAGCAAAGGGTTTTATAAGCAAACCCAATCATCGCTTGCCAAAGGGCATCAAATGTAAATTAGGTTTTTGCCAACTTTGTCACATTTACATGTGTATATTTACTGATGTTCACTGTCCCTTTTTAATAAATAAATGAATTAATAAATACACTTGTATGCCTGAAAGAAGTGGTAAGTTTTGAGTTTAGTTTTAAGTGTAGAAACTGTTGTGATGGACCTCAGGTCAGCAGGTGGTGTTTTCCAAGGGGAGGGACGGCAGTAATTTAAGACCGCCTCTCCTGACTTTGATCTTACGTGAGGTGCAGACAAAAGACCTTCACCTGATGACCTGGGGGGCTGTTGGGGGTTGAGGTGATGTTGACAGATATGACAATATGGAGTAATTTTCATACTTAGATATTTGTATTTAAGTAATAGTAATTAATAATACAAGATATTTTGGGGTGTTCTTAGCCGGTGTTGTCAGTGGAAAGACAGTGGATAGACTTGAAAAGGCGGGTAGAGAGCAGGGGGAGAAGCAAATGGACCTCAGGTCAGGTTGGAACCCTGGGCCGCCTACACTAGACAAGAGTTATAAGGCACGTGCACAGTCTTTTTCAAGTAAAATGACAAAATGGTGAGCTTGTGACAATGTGACATTCATGGTGGCTATTACAAAAAGAAACAAACTAATAATCAAACTAAGCAAAATAATTTCATAGCCACTAAAAATAATCCAGAAAATTCTTATGATACAAAGCAAGAAATCTTCATCATCACATGACACTCATAGATATGTCTGCATACAAGACTAGCATACAGACAGGTGTACAAATCATACATTATTAAAAAAACATGCCCCTCTGAGTCTAATGTGCAGTCATTTCTTTAATTTTTTAGCGTTTTATTGGCTAGCTTTTTTGCAAACCATTGTCGAATGTTGCCGTGCAAGTCTTGACTCAAGCCAGTTTTTATAGTCGTAAGGTTATAACGATCATTAGCTCATGATCTAAAACAACTTACTATATTTATAACCGTAGTTTTGGACTGTATTAGTTTTAGTCACTGTAAAGTCACATAAAGTAATGTACTGTGAAGTAATGGGGGAGGATTATCTCATTTACACTCACATGTTCCAGGACAGAGACCAACGCCGGCAGCACAGATAACTGATAGAGCCCCCCAAACTCACACTCACATACTTTCAAACACAGCAGTGCTGAACTAATTCAACACAAAAGCAGTGTTGTACAGCAGTGAGATCTGGAGCTTCTCTTAGTTTTATGTTTCTTTCACCTTAATCATCTTTCCCATTTCCCTCTCTTTTCAACCTTCTCTCTGCTCCTCTTTGTCTCGCTGTCTGCTCTTTCACATCCTTTTATTCTGAACAAAATCCGTCCTCGCTGCAGGAGTTCTGATTCCACATCCGCTCCCATTCCTGGTTGTCTCTGCTTCTCTTTCGACACTTGTTCTGACACCTTACAGCTACTGAGTCGTCACGGCGATTTACAAAATGGCCGACACTGGCGTAGCAGTGGTTTTTTCAGGGCGCTTGTTGTTAAAGACAAATGGCGGAACATTTTTTTCTGTACACTTCTTACATCCTGCTGCTACCGGAGGATGACAAATTGTTAAGAAAAGGACAAAGCTGTTCGTTTGTGCCGGTGTGTCTTTGTGTGTCTGTTTGTGTCTATGACCGAGTGTGTCTATCTATAGACCCAGCAGGGGTTCTCTCTTCTTGTGTTTTTAAGTGTGCACAAGCTTTTTCAGACATGTTCGTGTGTTACTCAGCAGGGGGCCTGTGTATGCAGTTTTGTGTGTCTGTGCTATTGTTTTTTTCGATTTGAGTGTGTGTGAAAGAGTCTTTGTGTGTACATGCAGATGACCAATGAAACAACAAATACTTGTGTGTGTTTTTTCACAGCAGGGGTTCTGCTGCTGCAGTCCTGCTGATTGGAGTGTCAGGGCTGGGCTTAGTTACTATGGTTACTGCTATATGCTTCAATCAATCCCCACCCTTACCAAAAACATTGCACACACACACACATGGATGCATACACACACACTCATGTCTGTTTCTGTCTTTTTCTCTTTCTAGAGTCCATCTGTCTGTCCTGAACTCACTCTCTGTCCCATCTTGAATAGAATTAAGAGATACTAACATTTTATGGGTTAATGCCACTAATTCATGCTTTACGCTGTCTTATACCACATAGGAAAGCTGTGCTTTCAAAACCAGCTCAATATCATTTTCCCCTTCACTTGTCATCCTCTATAAAGTTTTTTGAGTGTGGCTTTTACAGCGGTTTAGCTGGTAAAGCTTCCACTGTGCGGCATGTTTCATGGAGTCTTAACGCATTCTGAAGACTCACAGCGATCTTGAGGAACAAATTCAGAGGGCATTAGCTCCAGGATAGGAAGACACTTTTTTGAGGTTTTGTGACTTCTTGTAGGAAAAAATGATAGCTAAAACACTAGCGTTTAAGAAAACCAAAAACTATGTATTTATTTTATTGTATTCATATCGCACACAAGAGAACAAACGTGGTGCATAAAAAGAAATAAACATAAAGCATGTGTATTGGTGTGGTAAAAGCCTACACAAGGCTCAAATGAAAACCACAACTAGGAGACAGAAAAGTTTCTGCTTCAGTTTATGTTTACATCAACAAAAAGTTTCCAGTCTGTCTTTGTACACAACATTTGACAGACAGATTGCTCAGATAAGTACATTTAGTCCATGAGACAACTCCCAGAGATTGTTCAGACCAGATGTTTTTAACATTAAGGATAATGAAGATATTTAGCTTGTCTTGTTGAATATTGATCATAAAACTTTGAATTACTGACAAAATAATTTATGAAGTAAAGCAGGTATGTCTGTATGGAAGAACACTAGTGTCTGGCATATGAAAAATAATGACGAGAGGAAGTTTGTTTTTCCCTAATGCACTTTAGAGAGCCCATATCATGCTTTTTTTAGTTTTATATACCCTGTAGTGTGTTTAACATGCCTCATTGTGTGAGAGCACCTTCTTAAATAAGACAAAAATCAGTGGGATTAAAACCTCTTCATCTCCTTTCCATACTGCACCAGCAGCTGCCTAAAACATCTTGTTCCCCCGGCTCCCCCGAAGGGCCTACAGTGTAACATCCCACAGTTATTTTGTTGCCACTGTAGGCTCTTTGGCTTGTGGTAGGAAGCCAATTTCATCATTTTGGGGCATAGACATTGGTATGAATGCAGAGTTGTTGACAATAAGGCATTGAGCGGTGCTGAACTGATAATTACCACATAGTTGGCCTGTCAACCAGTAAGCACTGATTGGAGTCAAGTGGGGAAGTAAGTCTTAAAAGGGCAGGAGTTCTAACAGAGCGTCTCAGACACGTGGAGAATAGAGTGCTATCAGGGGCACTCTGTATATGAAAACTAGAGGATTTTTTGATTGTGAACATACCTTGGCAGACATCAAAAATGAATATATATGCCTCAAATTAAGGCAAAATATGACCTCTGTAAGAAAAAAGCCAAAACGTCAGAAAAAGTTGAAATATCAAGAATAATGGTGTATTAAGTGCTGTCAAAGTTGATATGTCAAAAAATGGTTTAAAGCATAATTTCTAACACCACCAGTCTTTTTGACGTGTGACAAACTCATACACATTGGATGATTTTAACTCTTGGCCCTAGAGATCAGGAAGCAGCTGTACCGTTGAGAATGGGATGCATAAATGGAGAAAAAAGAGGGTCTAATGTATGGCAAACTTAGCTTGAAAGTAGGGCTGGACCTTATGGCCTAAAAATGAAATCCCTGATTTTTTTCCAAAACACTCAATTTACGATTTTAATCTATTTTTTCCCTCTCAAAAAAAAAAAAAAGTTTTGCCTTTACGTTGTCAAAATATATTCCCAAACCAAACCGAATTTTCCGTCTTAAAGTTAAGGTGTGTGTCATAAAATGTTGATTATGTAGTTCAAATGTAGGCAGCTTTGTCTTTCAAAACACTGAAGGCTGGGGTATTTTCACAGTATATTAACATTAAAAACTCTCTGATCAATATTTAATCTTGTTTAAAAAATAAATACAAGCCTATAAAAGTGCCTGGGAAAAACCTGACAGGGCCTACCGTCATGAACTTACAATTACAGTAAGTCAAGAAAAAAATCTTGATTTTTCATTTTTAAATCTCCTGCAGAAAATAATTTGAATTAATCTATTTAATCGATATATTGCCCGGCCCTACTTGAAAGTCCTGCTAAATGACAAGACCAAAGTTTTCTGCATTCACTTTGAGTCTGAGTTGCACCTTGGGACTGTTTTGAGTCCTACATACCACTACACTTAAAGGAGCGGCGAGATCTTCTCTAGCAGCAGCTGATTGTACTCACTGCAAGAGACTGTTGCTCCTGCACGATGGAAAATGAGACATCTCTACACCGTTAAAGGTTTCATTTTAGTTTAAAGGAAACTTAAGTGTAAAATTAAACCTTATTTACCTTAACCTTGTTATATCAAACATCGCCCCCTTTTCTGTTCCTCTCAGCTGTTTTCATTTACTTTTGGGTCAAAATGATGTTGCTACCTACCAGAAGTTCTTTATCTTCCCCATCAAAATAAAGCAGATTTATCCAGACAGGAAGTAAACTACATTTAGCTTAAATAGTACGAATTACAAAGTGGAAGTATAACAAGCTCAAATATGTTACTTACAAGTACAAATAATCTAAACTGGAACTCCTGAAAGTGTGAGTTCTGTCACATTAACAGAGAATCACTTGATATCAATTGGTCATTTTGTAGTACAATTCTGCCCATCTCTGAATGTATTGCAGTGTTACCACTGTATTTGACAAAATATGAGCACTTTAAGGCTATCTCCCAAACCTCTGTGAATGTGGTTTTCAGACCAGACTTACAGTTTGTTGCAGCGAAGCAATGATTGAAATATAAAAATCTAAACTGAACAATAAAAAAATGTCTTTGTTACAGCAGTAAGGAATACTAGTCAGTCAATAGTCAATATGCACTCAACAGGAAACAACAACAACAAAAAAAAACATAAAATTCCTTTCATGCAATTAAATTTTGAATACATTTTGAATAAGTTACAATCTCAAATATAAAGTATACTTTTTACATCTCAACTATATTCTCAACATCTCAACTTTATCCTTAACATTTGTGGATCTTCTTGACTTTTCTTTTTTAAGTTCCTAATGAAAACAAAATTTTTCATTGTTTCCTCCCACCTGTTTCTAATACTAATATGTAAATTTAATTTTGAGATAGACCTTGAAAGACAGTCACAGATTTGAACAATGTTATCGTCAAAACAGTCAACAACTGATTTATTAACATTTATTTATGAGCTTTTTACTGCATTCACAAAGTCTAGGGTAGTGACCATAGTTAAAAACTAAGGATAGAAAACGTGTGGAAAAATATATATTAAAGTAACCACAAGCTGAATTTCAAGCTAGATCACCTGCCAAGAGACCATCAGCCTCTGTAGATGGACCACATGGACATAACCACAAGGTTCAAAGAGAGCAGCCAAACTGACAAATTGAGTTGGTAGTTGTAGTCTGTTGAGACAAATTAGAAATGTCCAAAAACCTTACATTATACATTTGATAAAAAACAAACTTAAACTCATAGTCAAATCTTAAGCATTGCAGTGCTCATTTACCTTCAGTCCAACTTCTCTGTAGTTATTTTTTAATTCAGTCCCCCCAAAAAATGAAACTTGTATTTCATTGAAACATCCAACAAGTGCATTTGTTGTCCTTGTTAAGCAGTGACTATATACATTTGTTACATCCCCAGTGGCATGGGTTGGATTTCAGTTGTTTTTCTCTGTTACGAGTGCTAAAACAACACTTTTTAAACTGTATCAGTACATATAACGTTTTTGAACAATGCTTTTAAGAGAAAAAAGGAACAAGTATTAGTAATGTTCACTTTGAGGTTCTAGTAGCCCAGCAGCTGTGTCTCTGTGCCCCCTGCACTGATGATGCTGTCCTCATTGCGTGTGGTCTGGACTCAAATTTGGCTCGGGGCCTCTTTACCCCATGCCTTCCCAAACTTTTAAAGTCTATCAACTGTGCTTTCCTCTACAATGAAAGTAGTAAAATACCCAAGAATTATCTTTAAAAAATGAAATAAAATAATAATGTTTACTCTTGTCTGCTTTAGCTAGATGGTTTGACATTTAGCCAGGAGTACTAAATGAAGCACTAAAATGTGTGTTGTGATTCGGTTTAGTAGGCATTGGATATGTTGTTTCTCATACCACATCGTTACCAGATTTCCATCCATACTCACCCCTAGGTATAACCCCTTACTACTATTTTGAAAGATAATCTTGGTACTTTTCAGGAAAGAATAAACGTATATGTGTCCATGAAAACAGGCAAATTTAAGAAGAGAGCTGGGTGCTAAAAGATAAGTGGATTACCCTGACTGTAATGCCACGATACTGCTTAGTGCAGCCTCTTTTTTTTTTTTACCTTTGCAGAGACAATTTTTGTATTATGTTGAAGTAATTTATTTTACTCCTTATTTCAACTGTAATCCCCCAAACCTGTCCTAAGGATTCATTTTTTAATACACCTGGCTTTCCAGAGGGTTGACACACAGAAACTCCTCCATGGGTGTGTCATAAGAACAACTCTGTGTTTCATGTTGAGACGTCTTTTTTGTGCTCATAGAACCCAATGTTAATGGATGTTAATTAAGTGCATATGTTTATGTTTCCTTGTGTACATATTTGGATTGGTTAAATGTTGATGCTGAGATAATGATAGTGTGTGTGTGCTTGTGTGTGTGTGGTGGGGTTAGCTTTTTGACTCTGGCTCAGTGCACAGAGCCTCCTTTCAGCTGCCTCTGCATTAGTGCAGCTGCATGAACTCCAACGAGCAGTAACAGAGAAGAATGCTGATTAATAATGTTGGAGTGTGTCAGAAAACCAAAGGAGCATTTACAGCTCATGTACATTACTATAGTTCATGCCAAAATACCTTCAGGTTAGGTCTACCTATGGGAGGCTCATAGGGTTCAGATCTCCTCAGGACTCGTGACAAACTGGTGTCTTGCCATGCTAATTGATGGCTCAGCATGAGTTTACACCACAGTTCAGCAGCAGGAGTATCAGGATTGGGTATTCTTGCTTATGGCATGACATGTAAAGAGAGAGCACAAAAACAGAGTGTTACTTCTTCTTACTCTCCAACAAGAAAAAGAGACTACAGGTGAGAGACAGAAGACCTATGTGATACATACATAGAGGGTAGTTCAAAGTTAAGGAGAGAAAGGAGGAAAAGAAAAATGGACAATGGAGGGAGGAAAGAGCGAGCAAGAACAAATAGCGATGGAAAAAGAGGAAGAGAAGAGGAGAGTTGAAGGAGAGAGGTGGGACTTGCATCAGATCACAGAGGGGGGAAGCTAGCAGTAATGCTAATGTCCGGAAGCAGCCTGCCAGAAAGCCTGTCTCTGCATAAACTTAACTCTGTGTTTGTGTTTATGAGAGAGGTGTGCTTCTCTAGGAGTGATTGCACTAGTTTGTTTGCTCATGAGCTTGCATTATTTTATAGCCCATATTACAAATGTGTGTTTTGAGTATAAATATGTGTATATACATCATTATGCCATGATGTGTGTGTGTCTGTATGTGTGTTAGTATTTTTGAACTTTAAGGAGATTGTTGTTGCTACTCTTCAGTCCATTTATACCTCTGCATCAGTGACAGCTGAGGCTGTAGGCGTTATGTTATCAGGTTGTCCTGCTCGTGACCTCTTCAGAACACTCCATGGGATTAACTTGAAACAAGACTTGAACAATGTTGGGAAAAATGTATTCTTTCTGTTCCCTTCAATATATATATTGCAATATTTTAAGTGACCTCTCCAGATAGATGTGTCTTTTTATTTGAAGCAATTATAATTGGTTAATAACTCGGTTTTCTATAACCCCACTCGCACCTCTACTGCACTCTGCAACCTTCTGGCAGCTATTGTGACGCACATATAAACATCTAGAGGAGGGGGGGGGTGTTGTAGCAGCAGATTTCTTCATAGACTTTACAAATGATCTTGTGGCTTTCAAATGTGTTACTTGTACTGCAGTCTTTTGCATTAATTGATATCTCAACAAGCAGCTCTGTTTTTTTTTACTTCTAAAAACCTCCAATTAATTTTGAAGATGGAAACTGCCTCTACAAATGGGTTTTTGAGACATATGATGAGTAATTTTCTAGTTATGATTAGAAGGCTAAGGTTTTGAAAATGCCACTGTATCTTGTTGAGGCTGTTCATAGTCCATAGCTGTCCATGACATACATCTGCAAACACTGTGGTCTCTTATCTGAGTAAGTCTATTTATAACAATATCAGATAAACTTTACTGTTATTAGTCAAGGAAATAAGACCATCAAACAGCGCACAAATGGTAGCATGAAATGCTTTGACTCACACATCATGCAACGAGGCTGTGGCACATTCATACATTTTAATTGTGATGCAAAAACGAGATATTGTTCAGCACACTAAAAACAGCTGGGTTATTTCATCTGCTCAGTCGTGGGGTTATGAATTGTTTTACCCGTTATGGGTTATTTATATTGGATTTGGCTTATTTTTGTGCAACTCATACGCTGAGTAAAAAATCCATATACCCAACATACATCGGTTGACTCAGCACCTGGGTTGTTTGTGCTTCGAACGTCATCACATCGACAGACGTGCTCCACCATGAATCCACTCAACTCGGCAGTTTACAACTGAGTTTCCAGGCAGTTTTTATGCATAGAGTGCCCACTCATTTTACCACCGGAGGGGTATTTCACAAAACCTTGATAGGGGATTAAGCCAGGATTGTACAGTTATCCTTGATGAATTTAGCTGTGATTTGGTTTTACTAAAGCACATAAGTTACCATGGAGATTAAGGGTCAATCCCAACTGCACCCCTTAGCCCTTGTCTTACCCCTTAGCCCTTGATTTTGCGCATTCACATCTGGTAAAGGGATATTTCAATTCTCTGTAAGGTTAAGGGGAAGGGCTAAGGGGAAGGGCTACACAGCCCTTGAATTGAAGACAACTTTAGCCTCAGCTATTGTCGCATCTGCCTACGACACAGCCAGCGAGTGGCTCTGGCATTTGGGCAGAGTATATAACAAATATGAATAGTTGAAACAACTCAGGATTGAAACTAGTTCGACCCAGCAGTTGGGTAGAGTATATAACAAATATATGTAGTTGCAATAACTACATTTGGTGGCGCTTGGTCAGTAATTGGGAGGTTGCAGGTTCAAGCCCAGCTCTGGGCGACACATGGTGATGTGGGCAAGAACCTTAACCCCAAGTTGCTCCCACTGCTGCGTCAGTGGTGTGTAAATGGGAAAGGGCGTGAATGTGTTAGTTGATACTGATGGATGACTGATAGACTGTACCATCAGTGAGTGAATGTGAGACTGAATGGGTAGATGTGGTCTGCGGTGTAAAGCTGCTTTGAGTAGTCAAAAGACTAGAAACATGCAATATATACTATATAAGTTCATTTAAAATTTACCAAATTGATCTGACCCAGCATTTGCGTAGAGTATATAACAAACATGTGTGGTTGAATTTACACAGATTTGCAGTTAATCTGACCCAGAATCTGGGTAAAATATTTAACTCATCTGTTGGGTTAAACTGGACCAACCCATCTTGCTGGGTCAAATTAACTACTGCTGGGCTGGCACTATTATGAACCAGCAGGTGGGTTATAAAACAACCCAAATTGGGTCATTTTTAACCCACCAGTTTTTAGTGTAAGCCTACTTGAATCAAATATACAAATGCCCACTCTGTCTCTAAAATGAACTGATTATATGTTGCAGTTCAAAAGTCAAGATCAGGAGATCACATGCTCATCTTGGAAACATGATTTTTATGCTTTGTTTATTGCCTTTTTTCTCTCTGACTAAAAAGATGACCTGTATACAATTTTGAGGTCATAGGTCAAGTTCATTGGGTCTCTTGTTAATCCTCTGAATGCGTATGTGATTTCTCAGGAATGCTTTGAGGGCTTTCCTTCTAACTCTGTACAAATGTCCAGTGTGACTCAAGGATGAAAAAGGATTCAATCATTTTTGGTTTCCCTTGACATCATGCTGACTCCTTGCATTCAAGATACATACCTCAATGAATTATACCACCACAAAAACAGCCCAAATATTCCTCCTGATACATTACTGCACATTCACTGTCCAGCTCATGTGTACCTTACTGTGTTAAGGACAGAGGTTCTTGTTTTGTTTTTCTTTCCCTGTTGAAACATTTTTTTTTCTCAGTGTCTCTCTCTTCTTCATCCATTGTTCAGATTTATATATATAAATATATATAAATATATATATATATATATATGTATATATATATATATATATATATATATATATATATATATATATATATATATATATATATATATACATATATATATATATATATATATATATATATATATATATATATATATATTAACCCTTTCTTTGCAGAGTTTTTCACACTTTCCCCATTTCCTTTCCCTTCTCTTGTTTTACCCTCACATGACTGAAGTGTCTTACTTTTTTGACTGAACACTAGGTGATTGAACTAATATATCTTGATCTTAAAATGTTCATGTCTCTGCACAGAACATCATTTTAATCATTGTTTGGAAGATGCAAAGAAGTAAAAACAACCAAAAGTTAAATTAAGATGAGTTAATGAAGAAAACATAACCAGCCAATTAAAAGCCAATAACATGAGAACACGCTGGACTTTGTTAATGAATAAAAGATTCAGAATGAAAGAAAACCACAGACGTTGTTTTAAAGAATTTTAAAGCATAAATTTTATATGGTGCATCAGTCTGGAGAGTAGTCACCCAAAGTTCACTGTTACCTGACTTATGAGCCTAAAATGAACATGCAGTTTTTTACTAATCAAGTCAAATATTCAAGATCAATAAAATATGGAATCTAGGTGCTGTTGTTTGTTTTTTAATGTATGTCATTTTTTAGTTAAATGTAATTGATTTGATGATTAAACTACTTTTCCTCCCTGTTTCTTCTCTTTCCAGGCTGTGTCCACACTTTCAGACCTGCTGAGAGAGAACCTGAGGAACAGTAAAGTGAAGCAGTTCCTGCTGCCTCCACTGGGGGAGTTCCTCTACCTTATTGCCTCACAGGTACAGTCTGCAATGCTCGGGTCAGTGTGAGGGGCTGATGGGGGTACTACTGTTAAAGATCTACCAGATCAAATCCTTTAAACTACACACTAACAATAATGGTCATATACATTAAGTTGTTTTCTTTTATATGAGAGACAACAATTACCACTGGGAAATAATTGGTAGTAATATTTTTCTCACTCTTTCTTTTGAAAGAAAGGACTAAAATTAAGAATTGGATACAATGTGATGAGGGTGCCAGATTTTTTTCAGGTTTTTTATGTTTTTAAAGAAATCAAATATTTTTTCTTAGTTTTTGTGTCAAAGAAGTCTGTGTTGAAGCACTAAGTGAGATTCAAATAATTTCCTGCCTTCAGAAAAATCTATGCAACTCATTTTGTGCCACTACACTAATGGCCACACTTTTTTCTGTAAGAAGTCATGTAGTAACCAGCAATATCGGTTACCTTTTTGCAACCTTTTCTCCTGTAGCAGTATTAACCAGCTCTTGTGTTATGACAGGATATTAACTGTGTCCCTTACACTCTAACTTTGTTTCATAAGGTTGTCAGTTTAGTGTTCTGCTTTGTATTCCACTTCAGGATGGAGTTGGTTTGTCTGGATAGGGTTAAAATGTGAATTCCATGTAGCTAAAACAAACAAACCCTCAATTTAGTGCACCCTCAATTGCTTAGTTTCTAATTTTTGTGTATAATAACGAGAGATGTGCTAGAATTTGTCAAATTGGCAAAAGAGTTTTTCATTACTCTCTTGGTGTAGCACTGTTCATGGGTAAGGACAATATGGAGGAGGAAGAGCTTATAGAGGCTTATGTGCAATGTTTGAACGCTTTCTGTTGCCAATTGGTGTAAAGTGTGTTGTGTGGCTCCATGAACGGCAATGACTGTTCCCTATTTATAGACTTAAGACTGTGAACTAACACCAGATTGTGTTTGTAAGCAGGAACGGTAGGGAAGGACTGCTGTAGGAGATAATTCTGACCTTTAAGTTGATCACACAACAAAACACACAACAAGTCAAAACCTGCTTATTTCTTTGGAGCACTCAGATGTGACCTGCATCCTGCAGTGTTTTAGATTAAGTGATCCATGCCAATGTTATAAGTAGGTGGGAAAACAGATGTACTGCGATAATATTAATGAATAATTTACAATTTACTTCTTTAATGGCTAAAATTGAAAGACGTTACAAGGTTAACTCAACATTGTATTTGTGTTTATGCATTAGTGAAGAAATAAATGGTATCTAGATAATTCAGCATGTGATGGATTTATATACAAAGAGGACAAGTCCCTCTGAGCATGCTCCACAGTTTCCACTCTGGGCTTTGACCTGGAAGTCAAGCAGCATAATCGCAAAACAAAGCAGAAGTTGTGTTGTTGTCTGCATTTGCATATCACTGAATGTTAGGGGATAACGAGTGTAGTGCTTGTACCTAAAGTACAGCATTGAACCGCCATCACACAGACAAAGCTAATTTTTTAAACATCTTAAAAGTTTGACATTCGATCACCTAGCTGCTGACTAACTTCTTAGGGTGGCTGCCAGTCTTTGAATATTTCTTAGACATTTATGTGTACAGAAATTGGCCTCAGGAGACAAACTAATATGCTAAATGTCCTTGCATACAAAAGAAATGCATTTCCTCATCCACGTTTCTTACTGGCAGACATGCATTAAAAAAGTCCCCGCCCTCTGCCTCAACTGACTCAGAAGCCCAAAATTCCATCTCTGATTTATCCTCTCTTTTTGTATTTTTAACAGTTTTAATAAAATTAGCTGCTGCTTATTGTAAACAAGATTAGTTCTGACGTGGCAGAGAAGCATGTGGCAGGGTCAGAATGCAAATATGACCACCAACTAGTGTTTGTCTGACTATAGCACAGTGAAGTAAACACATCAACACACAAACATTTCTGCCTAGCACAGTATGGGGCACTGCTTGGTGTAGCTTGACCCTGAAGTATAAACCAGGCTTAAAGATGAGTTCCCCATCTGGATCACAGAGTAATGGAAATGTTTAAGTTGTCAAGTTTCATTGATTAAATGTCAGAAATAAAGTACCACTCATCCTGCTTATAATCTAAATCACATTTATTCTAAGACTGAACTGTCTTTCACTCTTTTGGCTCAGCAAATTATATGGTATATGTTTTTAACTGTGGATAATAGAATCATCCCTCAAATCAAGTTTCTCTTCCCAAACTCTGACTTAATGGGGAATGACTGCTTTCTTCAGGGGTAGTGAGTCAAAATTAATCTAGCATGAAACTTACATAAGATACAAAAAAGATCATGACGTTTTCTTATTACTGTAATGAGAAAGACCAATCCAGAGTGAAACGAAGAGAACTGAGTGCCCTGCCATTAGGTAATGGCGTTTAAATTAACATTGCTGACTAAATTGAATTGAAAGCGAATTGACCCCTAGACCTGAAAATTACAACAGAGAGAGAAACTGGAGGAGCCCTCGTTTGACTTCATTAGAAAAGGTGATCCCAATTTATTTCTGTTAACCTCAATCTAGCCGGCCAAGTAGATGAAGTGTAAGATTTTTATTTACACGACTGATGGATAACCTTCAAAAATCAATCACCTTGCCTGATTACACTTATTACTCTCCTGAAGCCATAGAAAATCTCATCAGTGTCCTGGAGAAGCTCTTAATAAATTGACTTTTTAGCTCCTGCAAGTGAGAGTGCTTTTTCTCTGATGCCAGAGGGTTAGTAACAAATAATAACATGATAATTAGCTGATTCTTTTTCCTCCCTCTGAGATCACGGTCAGTCGCTGAACTGCACAAATGTTAATATTTGTAAATCACAGTAAAAGAATCAAACAGAAAAACCTCAATATATGTCTTTACACCCTCTACCTTTAGCATTTTAGCTGACCATTAGTAACTTATTTAGGGTTGTGGGATTCTTGTTATTTTTATTGTCACTGACTACTTAATCCTCTTGCCCCTCTCTTCTCTCTTACCACATAGAAATCAGGATGTACTTTTTTGGTAAGAATCATTTTCAAATTCTAGTGTTTTACTCCAAGGCATTGATGGGCAGTATTGGTTACTAAGAGGGCTATAGTACTTTTATCCTTAAAGCCAAACCATTGCAAAATGTTGATACCTTCAAGTTAACAGGATCGTTTTTTTTTACCCAAAAGCCATGTATTACAAGGTTAAAAGCTTTGTATTAAAATGTTAATAGGGATAATCACACATAGTTACATATCCAGTTTTATCCAACAAATTAAATAACAGTTATTAGTGATTCATTCATTCATTCATTTTCTATACTGGCTGCTGCCAAAATTCTTACCATATCGAGATGTTAGATTTAGAATCAAAGCTCATAGCCAAGTACCTTTACACATAAAAGAGGTAAGACAAGGTGTTATGGTGCAAAACAGCAAAAATAGAAGAAGAAAATAACAAAAGACTATAAGAACAGCAGTGTTTTGGTTTGTAGGTAAAAAATAAAGGAAGTTGGAAATATAAAATTTGCAAAATGGATTATCTTGACTGCAGACATTAAATCTGACCGGTCAAAGTTAGCACTTGTTAACAAACAGGAGAAAAGACCATAGTTATGGACAACATTCTGGTTTTGAGGAGTTGAACCTTGAACAATGCAACATAATGGCAAGAGAAACGGTTTTAAAAAATGTGGAGCAGCCCTTTAAGGGTCCCCAGGTAAAATCATCTGCTGTGCTGCTCTTTTCTTGTGCAGCTCCAGTCAATGACAACGATTAGCTGCAGCCTCCAGTGCTGACTTTCTGCTCAAGGTTAGATGTAGCCTGGAGCCTAAAAAGTGGAAAAAAGAACTGGTTTTGTGCTTCATGGTAATGAAATAAAATATTGTTTTTGAAAATTTGACTTTTGTGAAATGTTAGTCTGTGCCTGTGTGACAATGTAAACTTTATCTAGTTAATACTATAAGTACAAGTACTATAATGAAAGTACGCATCGAAAAGTAAAAGATAAATAAACTGATGTAGCCCTTAATAAACCATCACTTAAGTACATGTCTACAGACTGAAGCCATCCTTGAAATATTAAATGACGGTTTAAATATTTCACATCCAATTGTAGAATAAAAGTTTAATGGATAACTGTTAATTAAAAAGTCAATTAGTCTTGTATAGGTGTTTTTTTTAATGATTTTGCTTGTTATTGAGATTTTGATTTTTAAATTGAAAATCTTCAACTTAAATAAAAACTTTGGTAACACTAATTACTAGATTATTAGCTGCCTATTAGACACAATGAGGGCTTATTTCCTAATTCTGCTTGACCATAACATACTGCTTGTAGGCTTTTAATGAAGAATTATCCCTTAATAACTTCTTAGTAACTGTTTACTGGTAATTAGAATCTTAATCAGCTTTGCTTGGTAAGGCATCTATAAGGTATTAGTGTCAACAGAATAGTTATTCTCCATAAATTACTCTTAGTAAGTATGGCCTATCTGTTCTGAAACACAACACTCTGGTCTTATTAATTAAGTCATAATTAAGTATTTGAACTCAGAATATGTTTCCTAAACCAAAGTGAAGGCCTGTTCATACCTTAGTTTTAGACTAATTACCTAGTATATGTTCCCTAAACTAAGGTGAAGTCTTTTTCATATTCATACTCATTGATTTACTTTTGGTTTGAGACTTTTTAACTCACATTTGTTCCCTATTATAATTTGCAGACTTTTCGCAGTTAATAATTTAAAAAAATAGCACAAAACTCACATATAAAAAATATATTTTTAATTAATTGACCACACCAGCAAGACCACCTTTTAAACATTAAGACTGCAGTTTATTCAAGGCAACAAATAATTGTATAATGCAAACTTGCTATACTGTATTCACTGTAAAAGTTACATTTCGTCCACAAACATCCTATCTCAATGTTTGTGTAACTGTTGGTCACATTCCATCTCAGTGAGTAAATTTATAAACTTATATGCAAAATAAAGTACAAAAACTGTAATAAGGACAATACAATATTCATTCATTCTGTAGTAGAGCTTTTTTGTAATTTATTTCCTGAAAAGTAGCAATTTTGGATATAGGAGGTTTGTGCCTGACAGCCTTAACTGAAAACTCTTAATTTATAGCCTACAAGCTTTATGTTATGATCAGGCTTAATGGGGAACTAATAAGCCTTCAATATTGTCTAATAAGCTGTCAATTAGCATGCAAATAAGCAGCTAGTTAGTGGTGAATGTGGTGACCTTAAAATAAACAGTTACCAAAGTAGGGCTGCTTGATTATAGCAAAAAATCCTAATCCCAAAGATATTGTGATCATGATTATGAAAAACAATTCCTCACTGATATTAAACATGCACCTCATGCTTTCATTAAAGTTTGTGTTTTCGACACTATCATTTTGAACATTAAAGAACAGAGATTCCATAGAAATATACTTGTAAAAATACAAATGCCTTAAAATAATACTAATGATAATAACAGAAAAAGAAAAAAAGTTCAACATGTCATGTGGCACAGTGACATTTTAATCTCAATTATTCAGTTTTCATAATTGTGGAAGGATGAAATTGTAATTGAGATGAAAACTTTATTTGCCCAGCTCTTAGTTTAAATGTGTGTCCTTTTGATTCTTATCATTACAATTACTGAAAATTTAATACTCAAAATATTTAGATAAATTAAACAAACAGTTGATTGTAAGGAGTTATGAAAACATGTCCATACAAAGACACAAGTAATCAAGATGTCAGGGCTCCTTATTCCCAGTCTCCCTCCTGGCTTGGCCCTTCCTTGCCCTTTTTCCTCACTGCTCTCTTCTCTCATCTCCTCAACGTTATCCGCCTTCCTCTCCATCCTGCTCTGCTCCTCCACTGCCCCCAACCCCCAAATCTGTACCCCACCTCCTCTCTCCTCTCACCCCGATCTCCCTGTCTTCTCTATGTCTCTCTATCAGGAGAAGAAGAGAGGCTCCCCAGAGGGACTGTGGTTCGTTCCCGCTGCCGCCTACACTGGCTTAATGAGGAGCCTGCGGGAAGGGGTGAGTGTCTCTGTGTATGTCTGCGTGTGTCTGTTTTTTGTGTCTTTGCCTGTGTAGCTGTGACTAAGTCTCTCTCACTGCGTGCGCCTGTGAGTGTGTGTGTGTGTGGCAGGGGATCCCTGTGAACAGTAATGATGAGGCAGCTGTGGGGGCCTAAAGCGTTGTTTGCCAGCTGCAAGTCAAGGGCATGCAGAGCAGTCACACACACATGCACACACACACTCTTACCTGCATCAAACACAGCCCTTTACTGCTCAGCAGCCTGACCTCAGCAGCAATTAGGACCCTCCAGACACACACATACAGTAGATGGAGCAAAAACACAAGCAAAAATATGGATAACTCCCCACTGTTTGCTGGCTGTCTTACTTTCTTTCTTTCTTCTTTTTATTTCTAATTAATTGTATGTCCCCTGTCACCAAAAATGATATTAAATGACTTTGGATAGGTTAATTGTAAACAAAATGCCAAATATACGTGTATCAATGTATTGCCGCCTGGTCAGTGGTGGACAAGGTGCACAACTTCCTCACAGGACGTTTGGATACTCTTTTGTATTTATTAAGCTGATTGAAATGAAAGTTTCTCAGTCAAATTGTTATGAGAGTTTTACAACTGGAGTACTTGCTTTTAAAAAGAAGTCACAGGTATCCAAACTACTTGATGGAAATCTGAAAACATTTGTTGTATTTTACCAGTGCATAAGTGCAGTCAGCAACACAGGTGAACATATGAAGTAAGACACAAATCAGTCCTCATTACAAAACCCTCATAAATGGACTTATAGGCATAGCACTGGATTTTAGAAGTGAGGCTGTGTTAGGCACATAATAATAGCCTGAACATCAGCCAGTGGCACAAATCTGATCTACGTCTGTGTAGACATACTCGGCACAGAAGCTAGAGCTATACATTGCTGCAATTGGTGCCTTTGAATTTGTGCCTTATTAGTAAATCAAAGAATCTTTGGTGAACGCAAGCCACAAAAAAGAGCAGGTGATTGCATGCTGTAAACAGATTATTTTACTCTAGTACACAGCACAGCCTTCTTCTCCAGCACTTGTTTATTGGTTTAATGAACATGTCCATTTAATTACATGTTTTATTGAAACAATCTTGTTTCCAGGGCACTTTCACCAGCGTTTAATCTTGCCAAGTCTCAAGAACTGACTTCTGTTTCCCTAGCTGCTATCTAAAAAGCATTTAAAATCACTTTCTGGGTATCATATTACTTTATATCTCCCCAAATATCATCCAGAAAACATGAAAACACAGTCAACAAATCCTGTCCTACCACTGATAGCAGCTGAAGACCAAGAAATAGTGCCTTTGAGAGCACACGACAACTTATTCTCACCTTCACCATTGTTGTCTACAAAGCAGAAGCCAGAAGTCCTTCCCCTTCTTGATTTTGGTTGGTCAGGACGGAAGTGATTATGATAATTATAATGTGCCATTCCAAAAGTTGAACTAACTTGAGCCGTGTGCTTGGAGTATGGGACCAAAATCATCTGATGCTGGGTGTGTATTTCTACTCAGGTCATTACGGGCTAAGAATGCTGGACTACATTGGTTTTGTGTAAAAAAAAAAACAGCACTTGTTCAAAAAAACAAACAGTCATGGACACAGGCCCTTATGGTTTTGGACTTTGTAGCTTGTCCTCCTTCCTGGCTTGACATGTTTGACTAAAGCTTTGCTTGATTTGTGACTAATCAAGCCAGTCCTGTCATAGTACATAACCATATCCCCCCCCACACCGTGTCATTTTCTTGCGCCCTCCAGTATTTTATCTGCAAAATCCAGACTGCCTGGGTATTTTCCTGATAATATCTGGGTTGAATGTGTTAACAGGAGTCATGATTAATGATAAACAAAGTATATGCCTTTGTGGTTATTTTTTTGTTTCTACCTGGTTGGCCCTTGTTACTTAATAGGCTTTTGTATGTAGGTTAGACCATAAAGCACACTAAGCAGGAATGTGAGAGAAGAGGATAGATGGATGTTGTTTTGTCTCTCACAGTTACAGGGGGTCTCACTGTGGTGGCCCACCAGCAGAATGAATATAGATGAAACTCTGGTCTACACACTTGTCAACTAGTACCTACTGTTGCTTCATTACCACTGGGAGTGTAAGAAGAGGGGGGTAGATGAACAGTAGAGGGGTGTGTGTGACAGGAGCATGGTGAGGGGTTTTGGGGAGGAGAGGGGAGGTTGACTTATTTATCATTATTGAGCTGTGAGAGTAGGCTGACTGAAACACACACACGCAGCCTTAGGGACCAGACACTCATCCCCAGACCCTGCTTCCCTCTCTTTTTCCATCCTCCCCTCTCACCCTCCTCTTTCCTTTCCCTCCCTTCTGTCTCTCCGTCTCATACTCTGTGACTCGCTGTTTTTCAGTGAATGCATAGAAAATGTTTGTTATTTTATTACTGAGCTGTCTAAATAGTCGAACTTTGTCTCATGGGCATTACAACTCATGGAGTTAACAAGGTGTCCACGTTATACCACAGCCTGCTGTACATTCATATACCACCATATTACTGTATTGGTAAAGTATAAAAATATCATACATATTGCTGAAATAGGAACTGAAAAAAAACAGTCTTAGGACTTGGTAGCTCCTTTCAGGAAAAGGTTTAACTCTCTGTTGCTTGCCGTGGATTTTCTTTTATTTACATTCATAGTAAATAATAGTATGTTCTGAGGGTAAATTCATTTGCCTGTTGCATAAGCTGTGTCACTTGAAGAGCAATGTGCAGGTTAGAGATGACCTTGCTGAGCAGCTGGATTTCCACATCTGTCATCAGGCAGATCCATCTTGCAAAGCTTCAAGCAGAAGCAAGTCACCCTGATGAGAAAATGACTTGGCTTTTCGGCATCCTTCTAAGGACAAAGAGGCTGTAGCTGCAAATGTCGTTCAGTTGTGCTGAAAGCAAGAATTGATTGCAAGGCTCTGATTGGCTTCCAATAAATGTGACTGACAAACATTTGTTCAGTCACCCTCCAGTTTGTTCTTGTAATGTTGTTCCCTTTCCAACCACTTTCAAAGAGCTGCCCACATGGACTTGAAATATGTCCCATGTTATGTGGAAAAGGTCCATCTGGTGAGTCAGGTTTGGTTAGAGACCCAAATGAAACAGTATGTTGGAGAATAATTAAGAAAAATAAATTTATATTAATTTAGTACATTTAAGCTACTACATTAAAAATGGCCTACTAGCCATGACATAAATAAAGGGAGCATCCCTGAGTTTGCCCATATTTTACATTCATAAACATGCATATTAATAATGGTTTTATTAACAAAGTGACACATTTTTTAATCATACACATGCAGTCGTCAACAGACTTGATTACAAACCTGTTCGGTGTCAAAGATAGCTAAAACAGGACGGACTACAGAGAAATAGTGCCTGGAGAGGAAGATAAAGTTTTGGTGTGATGTGAACCTGCAGAGATCAGAGCAGGTGTCGAGTTGAGTGAGCAGCATCAGCTAGTATTGTTTTTTGGTAGTCGTCTAACTTGCCCCTTGACTTGCTTTAGTAGAGTGACAAACAGCATTATACTGTATGACATGATGAGATACAGTGGACAGACAAACCAGCGTGTTTTCTTTTTCATGTTGGGGAAAAATGGACTGAATGTTCTCTCAAACCAGAAATTATGAAAAAGACACAAACAGAATATTGACCCATCTTATCAATAAGTAAAATGAAGTGTAAGAATGTTTAGATGGTGTAAATATAAAAAGAAAAGAGCGCTCAGACTCTCAAAAACCTACCACTATACATTGACTATAATTAGTCAGGTAACATGATCCCCTTTAATACTGTGATGTAATGTGACAATGAGAAAAAGAGCATTTTTAGTAGTCACACTGAAAATAGTCACATTTTTGAGGCTATGCTTTTTGAAAAATGTTTGAAATTAAGAATTACCTTATACAGCATATATTGACGGACATTACTTTAGATTAATGTCAATATAACTTTAACCTGCAGATTGCTCTTTGAACTTAAATAAAGGGATGTAGAGGGAAGCTTTTGACTTGATTGGCCAATGTGAGCTCATTCCCTGCTGTCTGTCATGCCAGTAACAAGCTTGTCTATCACAGAAACTTAAGCACTTGCCCTCAAGCTTAACACTAAATCACCAAACTTCCAGCTACACCCCTTTAACAAGGATGTACAAATGAGTTTCTCTGTGCCACTTTGTGCTCTGAGGGAGCCTTCACTCATCAAATATGAACAGCTGCGATAAGCCTCCCAAAGGGCAACTAATTCATTCTGATTCCTCTTGTTTTCTCTCTCCCCCGATGATTACCAATGAGAAAGAAGAGATGACAAATTTGAACTCAAAACAACATTGGGTTTTGAGGAGTTTTAAATTTTAATGGAACAACACAAGTTTATGTAGATTGTTTTAGTAAAAGAACCAAGGACTAATCTATAATAGTATTTTAACAATAATAATAATAATGATAAAAGTAATAATAATTTTATTTGTAAAGCGCTTTTAAAAACAAAGGTTTACAAAATGCTTTGACGGACAGAGACTTGTAAAAACATTGCAGAGTAACCTTGGCACAGAAAAAGCAACAACAACAAGCACAAATATTAATAAAAAAAAGCTTGCAAACAAACATGTGCAAACAATATAAATAACCCAAGCACAATGATGAAAGCACTGTAAAACTTAAAACAGGACTAGAAATTAAGAAAAAAAATAATCTGAAAAAATAGAACATAAAATCCAGTGATGGAAGAAGAGGGCTTCAATGATTAAAGGTTTTGATAGAGATAAAAGGCAATAAAACAGACATAAAAGACGACATCACATGAAAGCAAGTCAGTAAAAGCAGAAGCATATATGGGATATGCCTGGTTGCATAACACTCTGCCAAACCAGCACCAGTAAAAGTGAGTTTTGAAAAGTGATTTAAAAGAAATGACTTACTCTGCATGCAGTATCTCCCTGAGCAACTTGTTCCAAAGTCCAAGGTCACCTTTAGTTTTAAGCCTTGACTTTGGAACAACCAGGAGGCCCCAACTGAAGATCTGAGGCTGCAAGCTTTTTTTACACATTCATCCATTTGCATCTTTCATCCAGCTCTATCCAAACAAAAGTATGCTGCGGTAAGGTTTGAAACCTAAACATCTGTTAGGGGCCCATCAAAACCCACATCCAGCCACTTCATGAGACTCAACTTGTTGAAGCACCTTATTTTTCATGTGAAAAACAAGGAATTTTAAAGTGAATGCTGTCTTTAGCTAATACAGGACAAAATATAACCAAATAAAACATAGAATGTAATGTTCTTTTGGGGCGGCACGGTGGCACAGCAGGTAGTGCACATGCCTCACAGCAAGAAGGTTGCTGGTACGATCCCCGTGCTTAGCTTACCCTGTGGCACTTGAGCTAATCCTTGTTGACATTGTGCGAGAGGTGGCATGGGCTGGTATATCTCATTATCACAGAAAATTTTCACATTTTCAAACTCACACTCACACCTCAGATAAGTTGGAGCCACCAATTCATCTAATGAGCTTGTTTTTGGTGCATGGTAGGAAACTCGAGTACCAGGAGAGAACCCATGCAAAGACAGGAACATAAAAACTCCACACTGAAAGGCCCTGTGAGATAGTGATTACAAATACAAACCCTCTTACTTTGAGGTTATATTACTAAGTACAGGTAATTTCTAGAAAATATCAGGTTGACTGCCCCAAAAATCTTATCTTATATTCACATGTGCACCTCATGGTGAGAAATGGGTGAGGGTCTCAGGAGGCAAGACAAGAACAGACCAAAGCCAAAGTATTGGAAGCAACAGAGCCTATACTATACAAGAAAATGTTCATCTATACAAAAGAGTCATGTAGTTTGACACATTGATAATGTAAAATAAAAAATGGTAAATAGAAAGATTAATGAAGCAGTTTCATCATGCAGATGTGGATCGAGCATGCACTATCAGTTTTGTGCAGTCTGTAGTCATGGTAGCACAACACAAAAAGTCACTTGTGATAGGAACAGAAAATAAAGGGCTGTCATAAAAAATGGGTAACGTCTGTGTGGAAAATATGTTTTTATTTATTTACAAATTTATTAACAATTGCAGCTCATTTCAACAAGATTTTGTGTCAAGTGTGACTGTAGAATGACTTCTAGTATACTTTACAAGAAGCATTGCATAGTTTGTCCACAAAAGAGGACTGTAATGTATGACAACAGACACAACACAACCCATGAAGTAGATTTTTAATAATAGGATAAACTTAGTTTGTTAAATGAACTATAAAAGCAAATCTCAATTTAGTTATTTATTTGTCATATATTTTATTCAGTGCCAACTAAAGAGGTTTTAGAGCAGGTGAAAAAAGATCTGCTCTGCCTGGGTAATTCAGCAATGAGTTACACAGAGTTGAACATCAGGTCAGAAAGAGAGAGGGAGCTGCTCTCTCCTGACGGCAAAGAGGAACAGGAGAGACAGAGAGACAGACAACACAGGAGGGAAAGGAAAAAAATATAGAGTTGTCTTTATCACTGTTATTATTACTATGAGAACAATACTGACTTTGATGACAAATAGCCCAAGGCTGTTTGTTCTGTTTGTCCCATTGTTATGCTATACAACTTTCAATTATTATTACCACTATCATTATTTCAAAGACAAAAAAGCAGGCCTCAACAGTGATTTTTACACAGTATAGACTAAAAGCCAAAGAAAACAGGAGGTCTAATAATGTCAACTTTTGGTGCAACAGAACCAAATATATATGTTTCTTTCTCTTATAGTGTTGACTTAAATGCACAGATTAATTGAAGCAATCGTAGGTACTTTACAGCCAAGACCTTTAGGGAGAAATCTACTGAAAATTTGTGCAACTTCTGCACCTAAAGACCAACATTTACATTGAGAAGGAAGCTGAATGGAGCTTTCTGGGGATATCTCACCCAAATCCACAGCAGTTGGAAATTGTTCTATTTTGCCTTTATGTGTGGAGTGGATCCAAAAATCTACCAACCGTTTCTTTCCATTAGCAAGCCACATTTAAACATATGTGTTGTATTAAAGTGCTACGGCTGCAAACACCACATTTCCTGAAGAAGCTGTTTCAAAAAAATAGTCCCAACAACAGATGGTATATACTGGGCACTCCAAGTGTGAAGAACACTGATAATACTGTAATTTTTTTATTAATAAATGAGTTGTCTTAAGCTTAGTTAGCATCACCTGTAAGTAAAACCAGGTCAAACCAATCAAGCACACAGCCTATTTTTGTAAACACATACATATTAAGTGTGTAGAGCCTTGTAAACTGTGAGTGTAAAGCTTTAATCTAATATTCAATTTACATTTTTCTGTCACGGATTAATGCTATTCTTATTTACCTGTGGCCGGTGGATCAAGCCAGTTCACCAAACCCAGAAAAAAAAAGCATTTAACTGGTAATTGGGGCTTATTTCGAACTCTGCTTACAAGTGGTTAAGTCAATCTGTCTTTTTGTGACTTTGAAAACTGTCTGTAAATAAATTTAAATCAGGGGTTTCATGTGTCCAGCACTGTCAACAGCACAATCAAGACACAATTTCAGATGTTCAGAGATGGGTTCTGGGTGTTAATGAAGAAAAGGCACAAGATCATTGTTTATAACATGCTCTTGCTAATATACCCTGGAGATGATGATTGGGAAGCTTGAATTTGTTGTCACCTCTTGTCATGACCAATCAAATGCTAAAAGGGATGAATTTCACACAACTGTTGAACTTTTTTAGAGAAATACAGTGCTTGCAAGGGATGCGCAGTTCTTTTGCTCCCGGCAACAAAATGCAAAATGAATTTTCCCCAACTTTAGCAGGCATAAACTCTGTCTAGTTTTTTGGTTTCCATAACACATTCTATGATTCTGTGATACATGGCCTTAAAATAAGTGGGAAATAGTCTTGATTATGACTTCAAACTAAATATGTATATACTTCTTTTTTTGACATGACAGAGCTTTTCAGGACTAAAAAATGTGACTGAGCATCATTTACTGTACCTGACATCAATAGTTTGTGTTTATGGTGGTGTGAAAGCCCAATTGTAAAATATAATACTAATCCAATACCTTGGTTTTACATACTAGCTACAGAGGCCAATATAGATCCAACCCCAATGTTAAACTAATAACCCAAATTTTTATTGTGAGACAAATAATGGGAATCTTTTGTATGTAAAGCATCAGGTTTTTATCAGTTTTGTTAAACTTTAAATTAAATTAAAGGTTGTTCTGTCAAAATAAATGCTTCAAAAACACGGAAATTCATCATCACTTTTGAGACTGCTCATTTCTTTCATGTGCGACTGACGCACACATGAAGAATTATTTCCACTAGACTGTACTTGGAGAAAACAGGAAGTGCTGCAACAGTAACACTGTGTTTAGTACCCATATACTGAATGGGTAAAGAAGAGAGTCTTCTGTATGAAAAAATCAGCTTCAAAGCTTTGTTAGTAGACTATTTTGACAAGATCAACATTTTCTGCATCTTCTCTGGGCCTGGTTTGCGCAACGATGGAACAAAAAAGGAACTTTTTTTTTTTTTTGCATTTTTTTGATTCATAAATTGATTCACACATGGGGATTTCTTTACTTTGTCAAGATGCACTATGCAGATTCTGGACATGTGACTTAAAATGTCCAATTTAAAATCAAAAGTTGGATATTAATTGTGATTTAAATTTTTACTTTATTAAAAGCAATAGTATAAATACATAAAAAACATTGTTTTATCAATTTGCCTCACTCTTTGTGACACTTGCGAAAAACATTACTCACCCTCTGCTGTTGAAGGGGACCCTCGTTCAGCTGCAGTGTAAGTGCAAAGCAGCTGAAGCTGTGTACTTCTTTTTTGTTTGTGGCTTTTCCATGTCCCCAACATTGCCTCTTAAATTGTCACACACCTTAGTAAACTAATATTGCTTTTTCTGTCTCGGAGGTGAAACTGAGTTGAAGGTATGTGATGTAATGGAAACTTTTAGCCTGTGGCACTGCACCGTGCTGGAACAACATAGCTCAAGGTATCTGTGATATAACATGGTCCGTATATAACTTTTACATCCAATAACCCTGATTATAAATGTTGTCAGCTGTTGTTGCAGATGTCAGGTTAAGTGCCTCAAGAAATTGTAATGTGCTGACAAACTTATCCCTACTTCAAGTGTCTATTTGCTCTTAAACTTTCACATGAGGTTTCCCTTGTAGCCTATTGCAATGGAGCCAACAAGGTCCAAGTAGCAGTGCTGGCAGTAGCTTGGTCTATAAGGGCTTGGGTTGGGAACTGGAGGATCCCCACAGGATAATGTTTGCATGTGCATGTATTTTAGCTGATGTGTGTGAAGCATATCTGGTAGGAGCAGAAAGTGATTTCTCCATTAGGGATGAAGTATAGGTATAAAGTATGTGCTCCTCTCCCTCCTTTCTGTTTTGATTGTTTGCACTGTTTCATTATGTGTTTTAAATTTCATTGTTTGTTTAAACTTGTAGCTTAATCACTACCCATTAAAAAAATTGAGCTATACATAGATGGCATAGTCATAGAAGTTGTTGGCATACCAAGTTGGCTTGGTATTTGTTGTAAGCTTCATTCATGTAGTCATAGGGCTGCAGAGGACAACGATGCAGCTCATGCATGTGCTTGCAGTTTACATAGAATCACAGAGCTGTATAGACTGGCCTCAAGGATCAGCCCCATGTGTGGGCAAATTGTCAAAGATATCTATATCTGGCTGTTTGGTTCTGGATGTGGATGATATCTGGTGCCAGGATCAGATCAATATGTTGTAGGGATGCACAATATTATCCGTTTGATATCGGTAAAAAAAAGTAAAGTATCAGTATTGGCCGATATTGAAATTTTTGCAGATATTTACAGCCGATAAATCGGTCACACATATTGGCCATATATCAGCTGGAATATTGGCAAATTACACAAATGTACAATATTGATGCACCTTCTCATCACTGCATGGGTACATTTAAAAATCAAGGGTTTCATTTTGCAAGAGTTAAATGCTGTTTTCTTGTTTTACATCTGTTCCTCTCAAAAATATACTGTAACACTGAAAGAAACAAGCCCATTGTTGTTAAGTACAGAACTTGTGCTCTTGACCAGAAATTTCAGTATCAGTATCGGCGATAATGAATAAAAAAAATATCAGCATATCGGATCCAAAATTCCAACATTGTGCATCCCTAATATTTTGCCATTATGGCAAATAGGAATGGGGACTGAGAACTGGTTCGGTTTCAGAATCTCTCCAAAACTTGAGTGAAGAATCATTAGTTTAATGCTCACTCATAAGAGTTTTTGTTTGGCTTAAAGAACAATGATGTTATGCTCAGACAACACTGAAGGAGTTAAGGAAGTAATAATGGTGGACAGAATTCTTAAAAGTGGTCCAAGAATTGGACAAAGCCACGTGACTTCAGTCTTTTGATTATCAAAGGAGCCTTTGGAAAGTTGTTGACATAATCTCAGTGGATGTTGCCATACTGTGCATGTCATCTCAACCAAACTTTAGTTCAGCCTTTTCATACATAGAAAGAGCGTATTGAGGCGAGACTTAAGACTTTCTGGCCAATAGCATATCCATGTGGGCTTGTAACCATGCCAGTCATGTCCCTAATTTCCAAAACCAGAAATCCTCTATAATATAAATAGGAAAACGTCACATGAAAAGCACACGAAGGGCTCTAATTTCCTGGCGTAACTCAGGGTGGCGCAGCCTGGCGCACCCCCCGCAGTGGTAATTTCGTCCGGCGCACCACCGTGCGCAGCCAGTTTGGCAATTTGGTAGACCGGCTGCGCCGAGATGGGTGTGACGGTGCACCAGGGGGAGGTGTCGAAAGATTCAGGTTAGCGCAGTGACAATTTCGTGCCAAAAACTGCGTGGAAGGTGCGCTGAAAGCCCGCCAGCTCCAACCTGGTCTATTCTCGGCGCAGGAGAGGCGCACTCGGGGCAGTGGTAATTGGCTGACAGGCGCACAGTGCGCACACGTCACCAAAACCTCACAGGCAGGTATCCAGAGTGTCAGGCACATTTCAATGCAATAAACAATCACAACAACCACTATTTAATGTAACCGTCTGAACCAGCATATACATTTGTATCTATATTAATTGTCCCGTCACGTCTGATGTCAGATCAGAGACGTTTGTCATAACTAACGAGTTCACATCCCTCAAGCCAACCACAAACAGCCACATCATCCGATACGGAGTATCGGGCTTCTCTCATCTCATGGAATTCAAAAGAAAAGAAAAAAGAGAGAGACGCTCGCTGAATAAATGTAAGTCACTCAGTGTCTGAAGGATTTACCTGCGATTGCCCATATTTCTCTGTTTTAATCTTTATTCGTAACGTGATCTAAAAAGATGGAGTAGCCTACATTATTGCAAGGAGGATGAGGAAGAGATATAATTTCACCAAAGGCGTTGCTATTTGGCAATGACAGACCAGTAATGCAGGTGGATCACAAGCATTATGAATGGATTAGCCTGCTGCTGTGTTTAAATGTAATTATCACTTAATTTTGTACTCCTATTATGACACAGGAACAGATTACATCTGTCCCGCGAGGTGGTCCACATGGTGACGCACATCGTGGCCTCTGATGCGCGGCCCGCTGGCCCCTGCGCTCTCCCAGTTGCTGTAAAAGTGACAGCAGCTCTGACCTTCTTCGCCACCGAGGTGAAATTGTCACTGCGCCTCGCCCGCGGCGCATTTAAAGGCGAGGAGAGGCGTTCATTTGATTGGTGAAGATCACACTTGGCTGTGTTAAACCCACTCAAGTCTTATCTCCTCCCTCTCTGCTACGACTGCGCCGTGCACGAAACTTGCAAAATGCCCTAGACACACCCTGTTGGCGCGGCGCAGGCACGGGGCAGGGCAGGTGCGCCCCGCCTGCGCCTGGTCTACGAAATTAGAGCCCTTAGATGTATAATAGTTTTAGACAAAAGACATTTTTTTAAAACAGGCTGTACATATGTTTACTGTAAAAGAATGTCATTGCCCAGTACACAATTGTGTCACATCCAGGGTTCCTGCAGCCGGCCTCAAGTGGACACTCGAGGAACTATAGCTTTTGGCACATCCACAGGTCTACTTCAACCCTGGAGGTTACCACTTGGTAATTTTACATAAAAATACTCTAATAGTGCATCATGCAACGTCTGTACTTGTGGGGTTACTATTTCAAAGTGTGGAAACATCAGCAGAGTTGTATGATCGTACAGTAGGCTTGCATGTTCTCCCAAGCATGTGTAGGTTTTCTGTGAGTACTATGGATTCCTTCCACTTATTAAAAACATGCACATTAGGTTAACTGATGACTGTTAAGTTCCCTATGGTATCCATATGTACATGAATAACTGTCTGTCTCTACATATTGACCCTGTGATTGATGCTTACCAGTCCAGGGTGTACATCCCCCAGCCTAGTCTCGGCGAGGATAAGCTCCAGCCCCCAAGCAGTATGTATAGACGAATGGATAGAAACATCAGAAAAATGCTTACTTATGTGTCAAGTTGACGCAGCATGGGGCTAACTATCAACTATCAGTAACCATGTGCTTGATGGTGTTGATGAAAGGAAACCTGAGTAGGACTACTTTTTAACACTTAGAATTTGCTGAGTCTATAAGTGAATCAACAACGAATTGGGTTGCTAAGTAGATTTGATTGTGGCATTGGTGTCATTAAAGTCTTACTGTATGCCATCCTTTAAAGCAAAATGGTACATTAACATAAATTAAAGATTAAAAGACTTTGGACTACTGCCCATCACCAAAGATATTTTAAAAGTCTAATTAAATACCTGCACCCTAATTATTTCTATTTTATTACTTTTGTGCTGTCTCAAATATTTAGACATGCCTTTGTGGTGTATTTTTGTCTGGAGAGGGAGATTGTCTTCCAATGTGCTGAAGTAAATCCAGTGCCACAGACTGTTTATTGCATGACAGCATTGAGTAAAGGTGCCAAGACCCTCTCTAATGCGCTCCAGGCAGTGTGGTTTTGATGCATTTCCTGACCCTCTGGATCACCCCAGCCCCCTCCACTGCTGTTGAGAGTATTCCTGATTTACAAGTAAAGCACTCAAGAGAGGCACAGAGATTGTTGTACTAGACATAGGGGTTGACTGGGGGGTGCACAGAGCCAAAGCGAGTGTTGTGGTTTTACCAGTGAACAGGGGGATAGTGGGGGATGGCAGGGAGTGACAGAAAGGAAGAGAGAGAATGATCAGTGTGGTGGGAGGGGAAGAGGAGATGGCAGGGAGTCAGGGAGGAAAGAGAGAGAGTTGTACTTGGAGAAGGGGATTGGATGGCATGGAGTGAAAGGCAGGTTTCCAGGCCAGACTTGAGCTGCAGGAAATTATTTATGAGCCTGAACAAGATGATGCTTCTGCTGCCTATGATGAAAAATCTGTGTGTGTGTGAGAGAGAGTGTGAACAGTATTACAGTTACAGAAGCCAGGGGGCAGAAAGCAGAAATCCCCCTTACACACACACACACACACACGCCAACACACATTCAGTAACACAGCCCTGGTGAACTTATTAATGATTTATCACTGTCTTCCACAAAGGAGAGGAGAACAGAGGGTGACTCCACACAGTCATGGGTCTTACCCTTGTTTCTCAAACATACGATGACCACTCAATGCACAAGGGATCCAACAATATACTTAGCTGACGGTTCGGTATGTAGGTTTTTTGCACACGGTTTTCAGTTTGGTTTCAACAACTTGGCCATTCAAGTCCTTTTTTTAAAATATTAATATTTTCCATTCTCATTTGTTTTATTTTCCTGAACAATTGAGGAGGAAAAGATAATTTTTCATTCCTAAAGAATTTCTTAATTTTACTTTTATGCATAGATACATTTTTATAAGCATCCTTGATGCAGATCATGTTATAATAAATTTAAAACCAGAAGTGCTTTGAGAGCATATACCTCCTCTAAGGCATTTCCAACATTGTCTTGCAAGTTATTGTCAAAAATGTGGAAAACTGCCCTATCTCATACTGTTAATAAACCTCAAAAATTCCTGGATCCTCATCAGACTTTGGATCACTACCAAAATCTTATCACTTCAACCCTGCGCCAATATTCTCAAAATTGCATGAAAATCTGTAGGGAACTTATTGTGTTATTGGATACAGAACAGTAAAAAGCAACCTTATCTTTCAGTGTTAACAGATCCTTAAAAAAAATCCTGTGTCTGCTTCCGGATTCGGATAACCACCAAAATCTTATCACTTCTTCCTTGTGCTATGACCAACATTCCCCAAAATTTTTATCAACATCCGTTCATAACTTCATCATCAGTCACCTTGCTCACAGTTAAGCAGACATCAGAACAAACAGACAAATGCTGGCAAAAGAAAACCTACTCGGCGGAGCTACGAATAAACATTTCGAAAAAAGAACCTTTTCAAGTGCCTTTTATTCCCTGGAAACATCTGTAATATCTGTTTTAATAAAACTGGAGAAACAAAAACAAGTTTGACCTGCAGACAGCTGTAATTATCAACATTTTTCAACACCTTACATTTCATGTTTACATGAAATGTAAGGTGTTTACATTGTGCTCATTTGTCTTATTGTTAGTTCTCCGAGTTGTCATTGAACACATCGTAATATAACTGCCAACGTTTGCTCATTAAGTCCCATTAAGGATAATTAAGTTTATTTCTAGCAGTCATATTGCTGTCTTTGTTGCAGAGTTGCCAGGTGAAAAGGTTAGACATGTGCTTAACTGAATGAACACTGCTGATGTACTTTGAGTTTATGTTCCCCTCTGCCTAACCTGATGAATGTTTGTGCATCAGTTGTTCAAAAAAGTATGTTGTAACAGGGCCCATGAGGGTCCATAGTTGATTAGAACAACGGTATTGATTTCAGGTTTGGTTAGTGCTAAACTATCTTTTTCCCCCACTCAGGGGTCTATTGCTGGCAAAAACATAGGTAATGTTTTTGCCAGCGTTGGTTTGTTTGTCTGTTTGTTTGTGTTCGAAATAACTTGAAAAGTTATGGACGGATTTGGATGAAATTTTCAGGAAATGTGACGAATGGGATAAGGAACAAATGATTAGATTTTGGGACTGATCCAGATCACCATCCGGATACAGGAATTTTTTAAAGGATTCTTTAGCATTGCAAGATAGGACCATTTTCAGCATTTGTGCATATAACTTCACACAAAACCTATCTTGGCAGAGGTTTGCACTCTCCGAGTGCTTTCTAGTTTGAGTATGAGCTGGGTGCATATTGCAGCCTCTTCTCTAAAAGCAGTAGTGTGCTCCTACCACTTTAGCTGCTCCTATCCTCTGATTCGTGGGCCAAATCACAGAAGCGCATGCGTGTAAGAAAAGGGCATAAATGAATAAAATCTGTTTGTACAAAAAAACCTCATAAGGCAATTCATGCTTTCTTATTTAACCGTGAAAGTCATACAGAGAGGTCCAATATTTCAGTGGGAATTGTTGCAACCCTAAAATGCACATACAGACAACATGCCAAAAAAACACAGCAGGTCAAGAGTATCAGCTCTAATGGGTCTAAGTGAAAGTGAAGCCTAAGTGAAAAATAACTTATTCACTAACTTTACCGTATTTAAGTAGCTTTTTGTGTACATTTGATTAGAGGTTTTCAATATCAGTTCTTTAATTAAACTTGTGTAATTTCTGCAGGAAACATTGTACTTTGTTACATTTCACATAGTATCTAAGTACTTTCTAGAAAACAAACAAACGAACAGAGAAAAGCAGTTAAAGAAACTGAAGCATTGCATTCATCACTGTTGTATAATGCCAACATTTTTAACTCTAATATGGATGCTAAGTTTAGTGTCATGATTGGGATAGAAATCAAGAACTCCTTCCAGTTGAGAATCATCTCCAGCTAGTCTGAGGAATAAATGTTGCCTTCATGCTTTTCAGTCCCCATTATTCATTTATTTTTTTTTAACTAAGTGTAGTCAACTAGCAACAAAGTCAAGGATGAAATCATGGCAGACAGGAGACAAAAGAGGTCTGAAGTACAGCTTAATATTTAACATTATTATGCTAACAAGGCAACTTGTAATATCTGTGATTGTGGGATTTAACTAAGAGTAGAAACACAAGAAACACGCTGGAACAATTTTTGTCTCAGCACAGCGTTAAGAATTAGAAGTGTCATGTGCTTAATGTTGACACAGGAAACTTTTATAGCCTACTTTATCTACACTGAAAATTCACAGGAATCAGTAAGAGATCTTTTTATATAATTGATCAATAAGCAGAACTGATCATGGCACTCATATCAGTAAAATGAGGGATTCACAATGTTGGATTTTTGCAGATATCCAATATGCTGATATTTCTAAAATCATCATCATTACTCATTGCTAAAAATTACTTGCTCTTTTCATTGTGACTGTCTAGTTTAATTCTCAGGTAAATTATGATATTGATTTTAAATGTAAATATGCAGTGATGATGATGTCATGGCATTTCAACCCATATATATGGTATATGGCCTTAATGAATGCCTGATATATCAGCTGTGAATATTGGTGAAATTTTTTTCTTTCTTACGATGCCAGCAACCAACTTTTTAGGCCAATACCTGCCAATACCAATACTGTACTGATAATGTTGTGCATACCAAGATAAAACTTCATTTTCCTTCCTGATCACAAAATTTGGTACTAGGGCTGCACTGATTCCACTTTTTTAGGCCAAGTACAAGTCCAAACATTTTAGTCCTTACTGTCTCAAAATACTTATTTGAATAATCAGCAATACCTAAACAGTAATTATAAGTTATTACAGATGCTCCTGATTCCAGTATTTTATTTTCAAGAGTACTGAGTCTCCATTTGACAAAGATTGACACATTCATCTCACCGTGACAGTCTGTTTGTAAAAGAAACAGTTGTAAGACAAGTAAAACAATATTTTATTCAATAATAAATTGTGATTTTTAAATGAAGCCATTTAATGACATTAAGACGAAATGCCACGGTACATTCATACATTCTGTTGATATTCTAGCCAACTTATGAGAAATATAGGGCTGATATGTGCAGCTGATATATTGGCTGCAAATACTGTCAAGAATTTTCATCTCTGCCTATAGTCATAATCCACTTTTGGAGCTATTATCTCCAGACAAAGATATTGTGCTGGTAACATGGTGTATCCCTAAATTCTTCTTTTTTCAAGTTTTTTTGTACTTTTTAACGTCTATAAGGTGAAAAGTGAAATTATTTTTATGAACTTTTTACTTTATAGATTCAAATAATACTACTTTTACATGTACAGAGTAAAACTGTATCAAAACAACTGCATCTCCTCTAAAGTACAATATTTTGTACTCTTCATCTCTGATTAGTACATTATCTATTTCGTATACCGCCACTTGTTGCTCTTTCCTGCTGCTTCATCCATGTCTGTCCCTCACGCCTCACTGTCTGTCTTTTAGCCAGTTAATCAGACAGTCTGTCTCTGTCTTTGGCTTTGGCTGCTGGGGGTGTTAGATGTGCTCTGTGAGGCTGATAGATGGTGTCTGAGTCTCTGCCATAGGGGCTCATTCAGAACCAGGTGCACTGGCTTCTAAAGAACTTTAATTACAGAGGGAAACCACATCAGACATGTGAACACATGCACTTGTGTGCACACAGGCATTCACACAAATCCTACATCAACTCATGTGATGTATTTTTGTGATGTGCATCCCTTTCTACTGTAGACTCAGAGGCCAGGTGCTAACATGTTTGGATGTAAAACTAATCTGCTGATCGACACTTGAAAACAGAAATTATTGTTCTATATCTTCACAGCCTTCAAAGTCTTTCATCTGAACACTGAGGTTTTGCCAAGTCCTTCAGCCAGTGGTTCAAAGTGCATAAATCTCATCTGTCACCCTTCTTCTAAAGAGGAAGAGGAAGACAGTTCATTTTGCAGTGGGACCTGTTAAAACTTGGAAAATAGGAAATCTGCTAAAGCAGAAAACCTCTCTGAAAGGGAGAAATGAAGGGAACTAAATATCTTATCCACAAATGCTAATTTAATATTCAGAAAACAGAAACTGACATTCTTTGTCAGAGTTTTAAAAACATGTTTTTTGTCTTAAAATTGGTTCCTTATCTGCATTGGAAAGTGAGGATGTACCAGAGTGGATTTATCATTTCATTAAATCTGCCCATGAAACCTTGAAGACTGGGCTTTATGCTGTTGACCAGCCTGCCCCAAGAATTCTGGTCCTGATCCCAAACGGGAGGCAGGCCCATTTTTATTAGGTAGCCGATTGACAAAGTACAATCAATAATGTTTCTTTCTCATTTGTTGTATCTAATCAACTCAGCTTGACTTTATAGATTTTGGATACTACCCACTCTATTTTCCATTATAGTAAAGACTTTTAAGGGTAGTTATGGTAGTTATGGTAGGCAGGGCCGTCTTGGCAAAGCTGTGTGAAACTACCATGACATCCTCACAACAAGCGAGGAAACAGATGCAATGGAGTCACTGGCCCCTGTGTGGCTTTTTGTCACTGAGGAGATTCATTTTGCTCCAAAGAAAAAACAGCACTTCATGTAGTGCAGAGGAAAGCTTGAGAAATTATGCAGTGTTTAATTTCTGTCAGGTAACCCTGAAACCATTGCAAAACTGACCATTCAGAGGTCAGCAGTGTCTCCAAGTCAGGTTTGACTTGGAGACACTGCAAAAACACACCATTAATCCTCAGCTCTGTATGAAACATTAGTATAAATGACAAAAATACAGCTTTATGTGACCTTAACATACTTCATATCTTGCAATCAAGCAAGTGAAAGGTAGGTCACTTTGTGTTAACTTTAATTCCTGAATGATACATGATTAAGTGTTTCACATTGTTGTAAGACAAATAAAAGCCATGGGGGTCATGGTTGTGGGTTTGTGATATAACCAAAAGTGAGTTAAAGTACAGTGCCCAGCATAAATGAGTACACCTCATATTAAAAGTAATGTAATCAATATCTAAATGAACAAAATAACAATTTCTAAAGTTCTGACAAAGTCGAGTTTTACATAGCATTTTTTTTTACCATAAGATGAAAATAAGGGTAAAATTTGCTCCCACCCCTTTGATTGGGGTGTACTCACTTTTGCATTCTGATCTTAAATTGAGAAAAATACTTTTTTGCGTGCCGCTTAAAAAACCTTGTTTGCAATCAATGGCCCATATTTGGGGGAGTATTTTGTGGTATAGTATGCCATAATGTTAATTTTGAAAGGTACATGTGGTGTAGAAACATTTAAATCTTGTATGCATGAATTCTTTACTAACTTTATTTCAGTCATTTGTAGAAAAACCCATTCAAAAGTCCCATAGAGTTTAAGATGTGGGAACTTGAAGTACTTAAATGCTAACTTACTTTTGTTTAGGACTCATTCCCCCAGCTCCACCACTCTGTAGTTTACCTGTTTTAGTTAGTCTTTTCTCTAAATCTGCTTCACCTAATTTCAGAAGAAAAATATTACATCTGTTTTTTCCCTGATTATTACTTTATTTTCTCACAGTTTTTTTTCATTAACATTTTTTGTTCAAACCATTTAAGTTGTATGCTGATAAAACCTAATTAAAAGCAAGGTTATTTAAAAGTTGCAGGTCTCTCTACAGACACAGAGCGATCCTCCAGTTGGTAGAAGTTGCCAGCCAGGGTATCCATCATACCAGATGGGAACCAAAGACAAATTCATGTTGAGAATCGATAAAGACTGACTAAAGGCATCAGGTTCATTGGTCTTTTTGCTTAAAAATCCCCTTATTAATGCACTTTACCAAAACTCACATCTTTCTGATGAGAGCATGACCTCTTTGGTTTGCAAGGTATACAGAACAAAGTGGGAGGAATTGATAAAGAAGTTATCAGGCATAAAGACAAATTATATCTGAAAAAGCTTGGGAACAGCTGGTCTTATGGTCATGGTCTTGGTCTCTTAATGATTGCTTTTTGGGAGATGTACGTGATGGTTATGACTCCATGTGTTCTTATAAGCTGAATACTGACAGTCTTTCTGGACTTTAAAGTATTGTGTGATGAAAATAAAGACACAGTGGTTTTAATTTGATACAGTGATGTGAAGTTACTAGTCTTCAATCATCTAATTTTGAATTTTGAAGTTTTGTGTGAGATAAACCAGTGCGGGATGACCTTGCAGCAAAATAACCCTAACATGATGTCTTATGTTTCAAAGTTGATGTTTCATAAGAACAGGGTTTTAAGTTGAACTTGACGTATTGTATCAAGTGTGTTTTTTTCATCAACTTCTTTCTCATGCTGAAAGATATGGTGGGTAAGAATGGCACACAGTTTCCTTCCTCCATCTCCTCATTTTCTCTGTCTTCATTATAATGATGGAGTCTATTACATGAGCTTCTTGTTTCTCACCACATGTAAGAAAATCTCCCTCACCCACTTCTCTCTCTTTCTCTTTCTTTTAGTCTTCCCCTCTTTTGCTTTCTCTGTGTAGTTCCTGGCAGGGCTACAGTCTATTAAACACACAGACAGTGGGGGCTCCCCCGTGGGCTCATTAGTGAGCTGGCCCGCTCAGCATGGGAAATGCTGGAACAGACCATTCTGCTGATTCCCGAAGGGGTGCCGGGGGATTCATTATGTTCTCTCACTACGTAGTCCCTTGGTGTTGTATGCACAATATGATGTCTTATATTGGATTAATAGATAGGATATTTAAGCAGTTATGATTTGAATCCCCGTGTTGCACTGAATAGAAAGAGAGCTTGATTTTTAGATAAATGTTAAATAGCCGGGGATCATGCAAAGACAGGCCATTGGTATACATCGTCAAATGTCAGAGATACATCAATGTTTCAATTAGAGAATCAGGTTATTTTTTTCCAGTGTTTTTACCTATTTTAAAGGCTTGCATTGGTTTTGACCTTTTTAGTCATAGTATAGGAACCTAATTCACTATTGCACTGAACCCATTTAAAGACAGATGACTGTGAAATGCTATTGAAAAAGTAAATGTAGGGTATTTTGGTAAAACGTACTGACAGTCTGTGCTGTTAAAGATATAGCTTTACTGGGTTTTAACAAATGTAAATTGTGTATTTTTTAGATTTAGAGGGCTCATATTTTACCTTAACTCTGTGTCATATATACAGTTTTGATGACTACTAGAGTATGTTCACAATCACTAATTTTCAAAAAAACTCCAGTTCTCACATACTGAGTACCCCTGAGCCAGCTGTTTTCTCAGTCTGTCTGAGATGCTCTGTCATAGCTGCTGTCACTTTAAGGCTCCTTCCTCCACACCTGGTCCTCTCTGATTGATGGAGTAGTCTGCTCTTTGTTGATTGGTCAGTTTAGTGTTACTTATTTAGTACCATGTTTTCAGCATATCTGCTTTCTGTCTTGGGTTCATGTTTTGCCCTACAGCAAATGGGCCTTAACTTCAGATAAAACAATAATAGAACATCACACTGGTAGGTCTGTTTAGGGGGGCAGGTAAATGAGCTGTCTCAGACAGTTACTGGCGCTGTAACGAGAGGGAGAGGAATTCCTGATACCACAGACTTTGTTGTTTTTTGCCTCAGAGTACCCTATCACCCAAAGAAGACTTGTTATACACACGAAACAATGATGTTGGCTCTTTCATACCAGATGTGCATCAAGAGTTATAAAACACTTTTCAAATAATTCAAGCAACAAAATATGCATCTTCTGTTCATCTATATTCTGAGCACAATGCTGTGATGTTAGGGCCATGGCTGAGTAGAATAATAGATATATAACAGTTTATTATATCGTACTCAGTTTTAACTTTACCCAATCACAGAACACACGGGTGGCCAGATAATAAGTCTAATCCTGAAAACGTTTGAAACTTTTGGGTTCATTTTCTATGACATAATATTAGATGTGTATAAACATACCAAAATGTTGTCTACTGGTTTTCAGCTGGTGAGCTTTGTGATAAAAAATTTACAGATTTTTGGTGTAAAAGTGTTGTTAGTAGATCCTGCCACAAGTGTGTCATTTGCTAAATGTCATACATTGTGTATATTCACTGATGGAACTGTAATCCAGTATAGATGTGTGTGACATATGACATTTAGGTGTTGTAATACTTTTATATGCCAACTGCACCACTTTTCAAAATAAACATTTTAAACTGTCACTGTTTCAGCTGTTAATATAAACCGTCACCACATAATACTGCTAACTTCATTTATGAAAGGCTCCATTGTATCTCATATCTAGGGAGACTAGGGTCTGCGTGATGTAACACAGTGAAACACAATAATAACCTGACAGAGGCAATCACTTCTCTCCCTTTCCCCTGTCTTTCTCTACAATGACTTTTCCTGGAAAAAAAAAGCCTCATTTCCTCAGCCGCAGAGATTTCATTAGCCTGGCTCTTTGTCTGAATGCAAACAACTGTTCTCAAGCAAATGTGCAGGCACATAGGGTATACACATAAGCAAATACACATAAACACTTACACACTAGCTCACACTCACACAGGCACACACATACATGCACAGCCTCTCTCAGGTTTGGTATTGAGGTTATGTTGAGCACAAATCTAATTGTCAGGTTGTGATTGTGTTAGCTCTCTGTTCATTTTTCCCTTTTGGTTTGTGACATTTCTCAGTAATCGACTTTTGAGAGTGTAACCTGACAATGAGCTAGAAAACGTGTTGCTCAATATTATCTTTACTTCATACATAACTGCTTCAGCACGGAGCGTTTTAATTTGATTTGCTGGTGGAAGAGATAATTTGGGCCACATTCAGCAAATAAAAGACATCCAATACCCAGACGTTCAAATGTTACATATTTGTTTATGCCCTTCGAGAAAAGCATGAGATGCTTTTAGCAGATATTTTGGAACATTATATTCTTATGGTCTATAAAGTCTCCTTTTAGGGCTACTATACTTACTATACCATTATTTTTGATGACTGCTAGGGTATGTTTACAGTAACTAATGTTCAAAAAACCATGTAGTTTTTATATACAGAGTACTAGCCCTCTGTTCTCTATGTCTCTGAGAGCTCTTGCACCCTCAAGGCTCTCCTCCCCAAGTGGGCTCAGTCAGCTCTGATTGGTTTACAGGTCAGCTTTTTGGTGATTTGTCAGTTCAGCTGCTGTGTGCCATATTTTAAACAACCCTGCATTCATTCTAACATCTACACTTTGCAATGGGCTTGCTACCATAAGCCAATGGGCTTAAACTGATGACAAAACGTTGGTAGGACATCACACTGGTAGGTCATGGGAAACAAGAAATTTTAGGCAGCTGCTGGCGCCACATAGAAGGGTAGTGTGAGATATCTTAATACCACAAACTTTTTGTCTTGTTCATAGACTTGCTCTAGCACACAGAGGAGGCATGTTAATACATTAAAGGACACAAAACTTAAAGAAAAAAGAGTGTATGGGCACTTTAAGTAGACCCTCAAATGAACTTTTACACATGGTTTCCTTAAAAATAAGATGATTAAGTCCCAATGGTTAAAATACTTCTCGGGCAAAAGTTGTCAGAGCAGTGGTCTTAATGTGTTATCTTGATAAAGGTGTTGTCAGCAATGTTTGAGCATCAGGCTTTACCATCCTGTTTTATTAACTGTGCTTAACTCTTAATTTTTTTTAATCATGATGGAGGAAATTGATTTGCTATTTTTCATGGAGGTAGAATGTTGGCTTGTAAAATAAAAGCAAGAAATACTAGTTATCAGTAGCAACAAAAATCAAACCTTTCATGTAATAGTTTAGACTTTTTGAGATCACCAACGTTTCCCAAATAAGTCAGCCCTCACTGTTTTTGCATGTCTGTCTTGCAGGATGACTCAATAGTGCATCACATGGCTGCTAAAGTCATAGAGAACATGTCTATTGTTATCTCTGGCCCCTCACATCCCCTAACTACTCTGGAGACCGGCTCTGCCCTCTGGTACCTGTTTACCCACTCCACTGTGGAGGCAGTCAGAGTCACTGCCATCTCTGTGAGTTTGCATGCATGGAAGCACATTTACATAGACAGTGGCTTATACAGTTACATCATATGAATATGAACGTCTTCGTTTTTCCAGGAAACACAGATATAACATCAAACACACATAAACTGCCAAGAGCATTGGCTGTTAGCTCAAGCAAAATATATTTCGAAGTATTTTAGGTGACTTATCCTTATGGAAACCATTTGAATACCCCATGTGCTGTGGCTGGATTTATAGCTGCATTTGTTTTTTTGTTTTTTTTTTACCGTAGGTTATAGTTCAAGGACAGTATATTTTTCTTTATTTCAAAATCTCTTTCTTGACAAATGCATCATATTTATCTGTGTCTATGTCTCCAGTCTCTTTCTAGGCTAACCCGGGTGGTCCCAGCAGTCTTCTTGGCAGTGATTGACACATGTGGCCCTGCAGCTATTTTAGAGGCTATAGGTGGAGCAGGGGCCAGGGTGCAGCAGCACCTGCTCACTGCAATGGGTAGTGCCCTACTCACCTCACGCATCCACACACATCGTGTCACACAGAATAAGGTAATGTGCTTACACAAGAAAATGATATAAAATTTAAGAATAAATGCTGTATTCACAGATTATATCTGTTCCACCAAGATACAAAAAATCATTCTATTTTAATGTGATGTTTTATTGAAATTACTACAGAGAAATGTGTCTTTCTCACATCACCATCTTTTTTATCATAACAGGGTAGTAAGGTTGAACTGTGTGGACTAAAAATTATGTCTCAATATTTTTCAGTAAAATAGCAATACACATTATAAATCTCTCAATACTTACTTACCGTAAATGAAGAACGAAATAAAGTCAGTTCTAATGAAATCCAAGACAAACACATGGAAAATGCAAGAATGCAGTAGTATGGAAAAAGCACATCAAGGAGTTTTTCCTAATAGCACAAATAATTATGGTGAATGTCAAACTGAATTATCAGAAAATGTCAGAGTATTTCTCTCTTGAGACTTAGAATACCTGTTTATGCTTTTGAAGATACCTAAAGTTGAAAACCTCTATGTGGCAAATATTTATCCTGCTGGGGTTCTGGTTTGGCAGAGTGGTAAGCAGCCAGGCACATCCCATATACTTGCTTCTGCCTGCCTGGGTTTGAATCCAGCCTGTGGCCAATTTGCAGAGTGTCCTCCCCTACTATCTCTTGCCTCCTTCACAAACCTATCCACTGCCACTCTCTCCTCAATAAAAGCACAAAAATGCCTAAAAACTTATATTTATATTATATTTATATTTATATATTTATCCTGCCTATCAATACATTCCAAGCCTGAATGGGAGGTATTGTTGACTCTTGGAAGGTTACATGGTTGTGGCCACCCTAAGACCTTCAGCAATGACTGACTGCCTGATCAGGCAATTAATGGAAAGCTATGACATAAGCTGTTTTTTGCTTTACGCATATTTGATAATCAAGGATATTTTAATCTACTTTAGATCAGTTTAACTCACTTTAATATGCTAGAGGTAGGTGTATCAATATGGCCCAGTCATCTTTACATTTTTTTATAACGTGGTCCTGGGTGACAAACATTTTGGACACCCCTGGTTTGGATGTTTCACTGCAAAAATTACTGCAAGTGCCTTGCATTAGCAATATTAAACATAAAAAAATTATATCACTACCTATATTGTGTTATGAAGTTGCATATCTGAAAAAGCCTAAGTATTGTTCAGTCCTACTATGTAGGGATAAATTCTGAAGGTTGATGAGGAAAAGCCAATTATGATGAGGTTTTTCCACAAAAAGGATGAAAATAAAACTGCAGCAACATGAGTAGCAAATGAAACAATTCCAGTCTTAAAACCATTATTTTGTGCTTCTTCTCTCTTTCTCTCGCTCACGTGTCCCCCTCTTTATCCCTCTGTCTCTCTTTCTTTATTCCAAACAGTTCATGAACTAATGCTGAACTGTGCATGAACTAATTTGTCAGGAATTACTTACTTAATTTTTCATAAGACAGCCCATCTAGTGTGTGTGCAAAGTGCTAATCTTGGTAATGCAGAAGGGGCTAAAATTGATTTGAAGGTTTTTAAGTTGGAGTCTGGCATTGGTAATTGACTCTGAACTGAATTTATTTGCATTGAGCATCTCCAATTTAACACCAGAATACAAACTTAGTGCTTCAACTCTGCTCTAATTATACACTGAAATGCATTCGCCCCCCACCCCCCCTCTGCCTCCCCACTCTCTCTCCCCTGGCACAAAGACAGACAGTCCAAGAGTTTGTTTACACAGAACTCTGTCTGTTTATGCGTGTGTATGTGTGTGTTTGTGCACGTTTATGTGTGAGAGTGATTGTTTGCGTGTTTGTGTGTGTGTGTCTGAAACACGCTAATTTGTAGAGTGTGTCAGTATCTGCGCTAATTGGCTGAATGAATGTGCCGCAGCCTTCTACTTCAGCAAAGCATTATGGGTAGTGGGGAGGGACTTATCAGCCAGGCGCACACTACTGGGCTTTGAAATTAATTAACTTTCTGTGTCTCCCCCATACACACTGAGGCATGCACATTATTTCACATTAAGTCACACTCAGACTGAGTCAGTATGTGTGTGGTGTTGGTGATAATGATAATGGTAATGAATGTTGGCCAGTTATAAATTTTTCCAAACCTCTTCTGCCGCTGAGTTTATGCTGAGTGAATGGATGTCTAAAGTAGCTGTAGGCATACAAGTTTGCTTCTGTGTGTCAGCTTAAGTGTTGTGTGTGTGCCTGTGTTTTTGTGTGTGTTTGTGTGTGTTTGCATGCTGGGATAATGTGGAGTCTGAGCTGATTAAGTTTAAGCCTGTTTGTTGTTGCAGTGACAGAAAATGTACTTTTTTCTGGACACCTTAGGCCAAATGTTAAATTGAATAATTTCGTATTAATTTGAATATATTACATGGATATACTGCTGTTATATCTTTTGATGAGATAAACTTTGAACAGTGCCGCATACAGTCGGCAAACACTCCCTCCCTTCTTATTTCTTATCAAGCCACCAGTATATGTGTGGTATGGTCCTGCATTAACATTTTTGTGATATGATGCAGGGGTAAAGTCTGCTACAAATAGCTGACTTGTATTTAAATCATAGAAAACACTGTACCTTAGACTATAAAACAGCAGAAACATTCACAACCTGTTGAGAACTTTTGCTTTATTCATGTGTGTGTTTGTGTCTTGTAGGATTTGGTGTTGAAGGTGCTGCGCTGTCTCGAGAGTCCGTCCACTGTTACAAGAGCCAAAACACTCCTACTGTTACTGCTTCTGATACAGGACAACACACACACACTGCTATATTGCTGTCAACACAGGTGAGTACTCACCAACAAAAATGCCAGAAAAAGGGTGCCAACTGCTCTTATTTTTTTAGCTCCTGTTACTTTAAACTCTTTTCTCTTTGTTGGCTTTTTTATTTTCTGTTAACATAAATGCGTTACTTAATGTTAATTCCCTTTTAATTTATTTTATGCTTTACTGTTTCACTTTCTGTCTATTATTTCATCTGTTCATATTATGTTGTAAGGTTTTATCTCCTCTTTATGCTTATTTGTTTTAAGTTTTTACCTCATTTTATAGCTTTTCTTTTTTTCTTGTTTTACTGTTTTCATTGCTTATTTCACATGCTTATTGTCTCATCTTATTTTTATTATCCTGTCTTCTGCTTCTACCCCTTTTATTGCCTTTTTTCTTTATTTTTGTCTTTATTTTCTTATCTTTCAATTTTGGTCCCTATGGTCTCATTTTATGTTGCTGGGTTTTGGTATTATGGGTTCTTATGACACAACAACAGGTTCCTATTGTAGGGAGGGAGTAGGGAGCTGGGGACCCAGGGAGTTGGCATTGGTGGTCCAGGTGGGGCTGCTTGGTGTGGTTTCAAACAGTTTTTAAAGATAATGCAAAATAATTTGCAGAATTTGTTACACAGTTGTGGCTGCATCTAAAAAAATACCATTTATTTTACAATTTAAAATGTTTGCACAGATTTTGTTAAGTCAGTGACTAATCATGGCATATAATCATGATTTCAATATCAGTCAAAATCAGCTTGAAGATATTTTTTTCCATTATCAAGCAGCCCTAACGTGCACTATATTTTATGTCTTATCTCAGAATTGAGTAAAAAAATAATGAAGAGATAAAGAAAAACATACCAAAGCCCTTCACAAACTACACTTATCACTGTACAAAAATGTTAACTTCCATCCTGGTACAATGTGTGCTATCATAATGCTTGACACAAAGTTTTACTTTTAACTACTAGAAAAGTGCAGACCTCCACCAAGCAGCTTCAGTCCACCCCAACACAATCTCCCAATGAGTATAATTAATAAAGTATCCCTCAAAAAAATTCCTTAAAAAATTCCTGGATCCGGATGGTGATCAGGATCAGTCCCAAAATCTAGTCATTTGTTCCTTATCCCATTTCACACATTTCCTGAAAATTTCATCCAAATCCGTCCATAACTTTTCAAGTTATTTTGAACACAAACAAACAGACAAACAAACCAACGCCGGCAAAAACATAACCTCCTTGGCGGAGGTAAAAATGACCCTGATGAGATACTTATTTACCAATGGATCAGAGACAGGGTGTCCTAAAGAGTTGGTCACCTTTGTGAACTAACTAAAAAATATTTTCTCTTTTTGAATTGGCAAAATCAATTCAAAAAGAGAGAGGAAGGTCTGCACACCGGAAACTGATCCACATTCAGTTTAATAAAGATCATCACTGCAGAATAGGATGGTGAGGTGATAATCTTATCAGACCTTATTTTCTTCTTTTGCTACTTTTTTTTCCATCCAGCACCCAGTATTTAAGGTTTTTGGATGTGCATGCTGTTTTCTTCATTGTTTATCAACTTTCATCTAAGATGAACATTAACACTTTGCATTTAATTATTTTTCTTGTTGTATGACGGCCTGAGCATGAAACCCTGAGCATTGCAGATGAGGTTCTATGAATGTCCACCAGCTATAATTAGAGATGCACAATATTTATCAGACCGATGTAATATCGGCCGATTTGGGGGAAAATTATGTAATTTTTTTATCGACCCGATACGTACATTTTATCTGATAAAAAGATCTGATAAATTAATGAAATTGGAGAAATTGTTTGCAGGCCGCGTAGCCCCAAAACAAGCAATGTCAAGCTGGTTATGTCATCTATTGCGCCTTACCAGAAGGACCCAAGCCTGCTCCCGTCTCTCTGCCAGACTAAAAGTGAACATGGCTTCACCAGTGTGGTTGTTTTTCTCAGTGGCAGAAGATAACAACAGCATTTCTGTTTGCAAAACCTGTTTGGTGAGAATTCTGAGAGGAGGAAAGAGGACTTCAAGTTTTAACACAACAGATCTTATAGCTCACCTGAAAAGTCGCCATCGCGGCGAAGCGGTATTGAAAGAAGACGAAGCAGCCGCGGCAGCAGCTAGCAGTGCTAAGGCTAAAACAACAACACAGAGTGTCGATGTCCCCATTCAGCATGCGTTTGAAACCTCTAAAAACTTTTTAAGAGACAGCGCAAAGGCTAAAGCCATTAACAACAAAGTGATGGAGTTCATAGCGCTTGATGACCAGCCCTTTTCTGTCATTGAGAGCCCAGGTTTTCGCAAGTTATTAGCACATTTGGAGCCATGTTACACCCTCCCAAGCAGTCGCGTCTTCTTGGATGTGTCCATCCTTGCCTTCTTAGGTATCGTTGCCACACACATCCATAACTTGATAACATAACGCATAACAAGAACAGATACATGTAAGTTTTACCACAGACATATGGACATCTGACGTTAGTCCGGTCAGCATGCTAAGCTTAACAACTCAGTGGTTGGATCAAGATTTTAACATGCAAAAGATTATCAGTATCAGTATTGGCCATGAGAAACAGGAAATTATCGGTTATCGGTATCAGTTGAAATTTTCATCTTGTGCATCGCCAGCTATAAGAGATGGTTCATTTTTGTTCAAAGTGGGTTGATACATGGTTTTGTCCTTAGGAATTGTTATCCTAGTCTAACCACTAAAGCACTCACATTCGTCCATTCGCATACTGGTGGATGTGAGTTGTATCATTAATCTCATTCACAATACAATTAACTGCATTTTAATTGTACTCATAATTGTTTGCTGTCCACTTTTGAAATAAACAACAAGCCTATCTGACAGTCAGTTACTGACAATTCAACATGTGCTCAGCCTGTGGATCTTTTAAAGGGCACACTCACACTGGGGCCAGTAACAGTCCTCTGCTCAAGCAAAGCCCACCTCCTCCAGCGTGCCAGGGCCAGGGGAGTGCCTGTGCCTCACACCACCTCCTTATAATGCCAACTTGTATCTGCTTAGTTGAAAGAATCCATCAGCAGTGCATTTCACAAGGTTGCTCAAATACTCATGTTTGGGCAATTGTCAGGGGCCCGTGGGGGCCAGAATCCCAGGAACCATTTTTTTTGTCCCAGTCCAGCCATACTTTTGGCATAATTTTCTTTCTGTTTGTGTAACCCAATATACTATGTAGAGCAAAATAAAAAACGCTGCATGGCCAATCTTTGAAGTATCTCTTAGCCCTATTGCTCATAATTCTGTTGGATTGAGAGTCCATTGTGATGATTGTATCGCTTTGGATAATAGATGTCCTGTTACCCGCTGCATGACTTCCACTCACAGTATTGGCTAAACCTGAAAGCAGTATTTGAATAATGTGTCTTAATATTTTAGATTTTCTTTTTTGTCAAAGGTAACATGCAGCTGTCCTGTAATCTGTAATTCATTCAGCTGATCACATCTGAACACACTTAACAATCCAGAATTTCTGTTTTCTCCAAAAATGCAAGACAGGCATTTCTAGATCTGTGAACACTGAAGAGACTTTTTGAAAAGCTTTAATGTTTGTTCTGTAAAATCAGCATCTTTATGTGGACTGAGAGAAAACAGCTTGAGTTTCAAATTTTACAAACTTGGTGTGCAAATGGTTTATAATAAACTGAATGTAAGGTACATTAGAATATTAACCCACACATTTAGCCGAACTTGCTTTTGTGTTTGATCTTTTAGCAGAGATTTTACATTCTTTTACAGCATGGAGAGTTTTCCTTTTAACTCATCTGTCTGATATTTAAGCTGACTCTTGAAGAGGGGAGACTTGCTTCACAAAATAACTGCTCTGAAGGCGCTTGTACTCTGTGTAACCTTTGCATTAAGTAGCACAGCAGCTGAGGGAATGATAATATAAATGTATGTACCCTGGACATTCAGCTCAGTTTGTGCTGCTCTGTGTTGTAACTTTGCTGGAACTTCAAATGCTTCATTAGCTGGTTGTCCTGTGTTTCACCCCGCACAGACTTTCACTGCAGCTGTAAATGTGCAGAGCCCACATGATCAGATGAATATGCATGATATATATTCACATGTACACAGCAGTTCCCCTGGTGATTTATGGACATTTGGTGTTTCAGTTTGAAAATGATGCCCTACATTACTGACATATGGGTCCTGATAGCTGCCTTTTTTCTAACGCTGTCTTGAAATGTTCTATTAGTTTTGCTGTCTACTCCTTCACTGTCAGCTGTTGTGTATAGGAGCTGCCAGGCTATACTTATTGTAAAGATCATGAAACACAGATATTTTTTGTGCATTATCTTCAAAAATAAAGTGCAAAACCAAACCAAACAACTTTTGACAGACAGATTTAAAAATGAGTCCAAATACCTTTAAAATTGTGCTGGCTTGGTAGTGGTGGTATTTCTACACTTATGCACCTACTGTTGTCCAACAGAAGGGAATTCTGGACCTAGGTGATTCTTTTTTAACACTTATAAACCAGTGCTCCCCAACCGTTATTGGACAATGGCCTGGTTTTATGTAATACATTACATACAACAAAGATGGTGACAAACACACATGTTGTGCTTAGTATATAACTCACCAAAACAGGATGAGAGAGAGCCATGGCCTTGTTTCTAAGCCCCAATAAAGAGACAGGATCAGGATTTTTTATCAGCTACTTTAAAGCGACATTTAAAGCCCCACTATGTAAGATTCAGGTTTGTCTGCTCTCGAGGGGCCGCTCTGGTCGTTGGGTGTAATTGCACTGTCGTAACACAGCGCCTCACAGCAACATGCATTTGTTGACATCCAGAGCCGGGAGAAGCGAGTCGACAGGACGTCTGAAGACATAGAAGAAATAGTGAAATAGTGAATAACCGAGCGTCAGGGCGCCATGAATATCTCCAGCAATCTGAGAAACTCACCGGCAAATAACCGCTCGTAGCATTTAGTGACAAAACAACGTCCGCCAAGTTACACAAAGCATGCAATGCTACGGAGCAACCACCGACTGAAACCAAGTGTTGAATGGGGGAAAACCCGACAAAAACATAACTTACCTCTCCAGCAATAACTTTGCAAGCTTGGCGTCAGTCTTGCAATTTTCCATCTCCCGACGCTCTCGCCACCGAGCAAAGTGGGCTCCAATGTTAATTCTAGTTTTGTTCCTTGCGTTGTCCGATAGTCTCTTTTTTGGCCCTTGAATCTGGAGAAAGAGTCCTCCTCACACGCTTTGTGGATGCCATGGCTGCTACTACTACATGCAAAACACCGGCTTCTTTAGCTGGAAGCATCTTGCGATATGTGTCCCCGTCACGGGAGCAATAGTTGCATAGCCCCTAAACAGAGCAGGGAAGCGCTGTGGGGGGAAGGGGGCGGGGCCATTCTCTCTGTTACAGCGCCGAGCTCCACTGAACAGACTTTGGAGAGAATATTTGAAGGCTCAAAAGATCTGCAGTGCTGCTTTAAGAACCTAGTTGGCTGGAATTCACAGTGACTGATTAAACCACTACTTCTACTTCTACTACTTCAACTACTTCTGAATGCAGAGGAAAATGCTGTAAAAACGACATTTATACAGTGCTGATAGTGCGTGTTTTGGTCATCAGTCTAAGCTGATAAGATGTTTCTATTGATTATCGATAGGCATTTTCTTTTAGTTCTTACTTTTTTAGTTCTTACCTCTGAATTTAGTTTAGAGCACAGGTGGACAAATATGTGAGAGCAAGATTTAACCACAAGTCCACAAGTTCTTTGCTCATCAAGGTGGTGGGAGGGACAGAAAGCCTGTATTTAAAGTCTGCAGTGTCAGTCTACACAGATGGTAAGTATCTGGTCATCCTTTTAAAGTAAAACACCCTTCAGTCTCCTTTATTCAGTAATGGTAATTAAATTAATACATTTTTTTTCTCTACTGCCAAGTACCAAATGTTCTACAACCTGATACTGGTCTGCAGCCCATTGGTTGAGGACTCAAGTGCAAATTATGTTAATTGTCCTCAACGCCCTGCTGTATGCGCAACTGAATACGTGATGAACATTAATCAGTCAGCAGTTACACTGCCCATCTTAGCCCTAACCATCTTGTTTGGAAAGAAGATTGTACTTACGAATTTAAACTTCACAGCCAAAACATAGCCAACACAAGTAAGTTTTGGATTTTCAGATTTACTATCTATGGGGAGCCTCAATCCTCAGTGGCTATGTTAAACCACACACTGCATCAACTATAAGCCCGTACACACATTATTGAATGCTGAATAAAATGTTTAGAAAGACATTTTCTGTTATTGAGGGTCCTTTCTGAGCAAACTGCTGATTAATAATGTCACAAGAACAGAAACACATAAAAAACAAACCTGCAGAGAAATTTAACGGGTCAACCCCACACAGCACCTCCAACCCTCACCAAGTACAGTATCATTTTCTGGAACAATACTGTATAATTTTGCCCTTGTTGAAGGGCATTTCTGCTCAAATGCCATTATAAATCTCAACTTTGCTCACTACCCCCCAAAGGCATTCAAACTAATTCCATGATTCCCTAACATTTTTCCCTGTTCACAGTGCAACACGGCTCTGCAGGACTTTGAGAGAGCATGGTACAGCACAAATAACACACACACAGTCAGACATACACACAAACACAGTCCTGCTGGCTCTACAAGCTCTCTTCTCACCTATATTGAACCCCTGACACCACCTCTCATGACAGAATAAAGAGGGTCAATTTATGTCTCCATTTGACTTCTGCAGCAATCACAGTGAAGGTGAAACATCACAGGGGTATAAATATTATGATATGAAACTGCACTGTGACCGTAGCTAATGACTATCTGTACCAGTGCCCTCTCTGGCCAGCCTCCCCCAGTGGCCACTTAGTGCCTGTGGTACATGGTATCTATGTCCCTTATAAGCCCTTTTACAGTGCATTTAGACAAAAATCCCACAATGGAGCCCCATCATCATCAAAGTTCAAGACAATCACTTTAATTCTGTGAGGATGTAACATCTCTCTATTCATGGTGCAATACAGCTTTGATGAGCAACACAGCATGTGCTCCTGGAAATACTGGAAAACAAACACAACCAGAAAGAGTGAGTGCTACCCCAATCATGGCACCCCACCCCGGCTCTATTCCCCTATCTTTCTAAGTATATCTATTCTCCTGTTTTCATTGCCGTACTGTTTTTTTTCATCTGTAATGGTGGCACCAGGAACAGATGTGTTGTTTGTAGTGCTAGCAGGGGCCATATGCAAGGGTAGGTAGTATCAGTGCTGTCACTGCGGAGCTTGGTTGTTGGAGCTTCTTGTGGAAGCTTGATTTTAAGAAAAAAAAACAATTATTATGGAAGATCAATATTTTGGTATAAGTGACTCATTAATTTGTCAATAATTTAATTATTTTTAAATATAATTAAAATTCAGCCTTTAAATGTGAGATCAGTTTCCATCAACCATACTCGTGCCAGCCACATGACGGCAGTTGAGATATTTTAGCTTCTTATTTCTGGAGCTGTCATGTTGTCAATCGTTGCCCTTGTCACCAATATAATCACACTTCAGGTTGGATGTTTGCAAAAACAAAAGCAGTCAGTTGGATTTCTGTCCTGGTCCAAAAATGATGTCATTGCTGATAAAGTTTGAATATCAAAAATGGTATAGCAATACTTTTTCCTCTTGCAGTATAAATTGCGATGTCTTTGGAGAGGTCAATGCTGTGTCTTTTTGTGTCCAAATAAATGTAAAACAAGTTGTTTAGATTACCGGTATATAAACTTAAGACACATACACTAAACGTTTTTGGAATTATGAAAAAAAGACAGCAGAAAGGAGAAATAAGTTTTATGTTTCTATTTGACAAAATCACACTTTCAAGTGTTACACTGCTTTATCTATAGTGATCGCCGTCTGTAGCTTTTACATTTTAAGTGCTGGTGACTCAATGACATGTGGCCTATTAGTAATCCTACTGATGGCGATTTCTGACAGACTCTTACTTAGGGGTGTCCGGATCCGATATTGATATCGGATATTGGTCCGATATCAGCGAAAAACAAATATCGGATAATATCGGCCTGCATCTAAAATCTCCGATACAAGCTCTCCGATACAAGCAGTCCATTCTAATTGATTTTTTATTTATTTAGTTCAGTTGTAGAATATGCTTATGTTTAAGTTAAACACAGTGGTTATTTTGCAAATTAAAAATACATGTTTTTGTTTTTATTGGATTTATTGAGGTTACTTTTCAGGGTCTTCTAATTTATTTTTTATTTATTTTATTTAATTGTAGTATATTCTTATGTTTAAGGTTAAAATTTATTTAAACCATTGGTTAATAACAAATGGGTCCGTTTTTCTCATACCTACTATTGCTGACTTGACTACTGTTCTCTGTTTGAGTAATCTCACTTGATCAAGCCTTTTCTTATAGTCCCTACTACAAAATAAGTAATAAAAGTATGTATGATTCCTGCTGATATCGGATCGGATCAATATTGATATCAGCCAATACTCAAGGCTGCAATATCGGTATCGTATAGGAGGTGAAAAAGTTGTATCGGGACACCTCTACTCTTACTGTGCATTGTTGAGAAATGAGAAAAGTAGCAGTTTTATTTTTCAACAACAATTCTCAAATGGTTGCTTTGAGTCACATGGCTGACATTGAACATTTATGTGACTATTGTGCATTGCAATTGCAATGTGAAAACCAGTGGCAAAAATCCCTCTTCAATGTTGGGGGGGACAATAAACAGTAAAATTTCAGAGAGTTATTCTTGTAGGGGGACATAAAATAAATGCTGTATTTTTGCTGTGTTGTTTTGATACTTTCTCAAATGTCTTGCATAGCTATATTAAACAATAATTGTAGGTCATTGTTCCTTGTTAGTCCATATACTACCTGTCTACAGGTTTGTTTCTGCTCAACCAGCAATTCTAAGAGTTGTATTGGTTGGAAGGTGTGAACTACACCATATGTGACCTAACAGAATTTCTTATCTCACCATTAACACTAGTCTTATCACCACTACAGCAGCTTTACGAGAACTGAGAGCCCAAAAAAAGTTCTAAAACTAGAAGAAAAACTTTAATGAATAACCAAACTACATCAAGCTTTTCTTCAAGCATATGCTTTTATTAAACTGTCAAAAAGAAAACAAACAAAATCTATTTTTGAATAAATAAATCTGGAATAGAAGTAAAGTAAATAAATGTTTAAAGAGAATTCTAATATAGTGTGATATTGGTGTCATATATGAGAGGATGAGGATGTCAGCATGTCACCTGTGTTCTCTCTGACTGTCACAGTCTGTTGCGTCAGGCAGAGAGGAGAGGCTGTTTGCAGCCAGCAGCAGAGAAAAACTCTGGAAAATTCACAGATTCATTACAATCTAAGATGAAAAGATGTGCTACATACAATGCAAATTTTGTTTTAGCTTAAAAATAAACACCCTATTAGCTGCGTGCTGTGGTAATTTAAAACACACCAGCAGACTTTGAACACAGGAGTTGAAATTTTGCTTTTCATGTTGTGCTTGTTGAAGAAGTGGAGTGATAAACAACTTATCAACCATTCTGTGTTTTAATGCACTTACTTCGTCTGATCACCACCGCTTTGTCCGCCTGCCTCTGTGTGTACACGGCTTTGCAGCAGCAGCTACGCTGGTCGCCAGGAGAAACAGTTTGGACCAAACCATTGTGAGGGGAGGGGGGTTGTAATCTTTAACAGTTAAAATTGTCTGGCAATGTGTTTTTAAGTAGTGTTACTTGTATTGTACCGTCTGTACTACTAGAAAATCTTGTTTGAACCAGATTTTTTGGGGGGACAACTTTGTGGAAGGGGTCCCCCCCGGGATTTGCACCCATGGTGAAAACAATATATTGTTCAGCCCTACTTAAAATCAGATTTCTTTCCTCTGCTCACTTTTTTGATAGGTATTCTGGTGGCCAGATGGGAAGCTGTGGAGGGCCTGATGTGGCCCTAGGGCCATTGACGATCACTGGTCCACATAGTTAAATTGTGGGGGCAAATAAAGACATGAATGTCAAAGTAAAGGGGTTTATTGACTGAATGCTGGCCTGTCATTAGGGAACAAGTATTTTGTGTGATTTCAAAATAAGTAATAAGGTACAGTGTAGGTACAGTATCATACTGTGGGAAAAACTTGCTCTGACTGCCTTAAGAATAATGGACACCATTGATAAATCATGGAGTCAGCTTTCTTTAGAGGAAGGAAACATAGAGAACTTAAAGAAATAAAGCAGAATCATTACCGCATTAAGACTGGATGCTTCTTTCTGTCAGTACTGCTTAATACCAGAGCATCATTGAATTGATCTCTTGTCTGTGCATTCTTATAAATAGATGTGAGTATAACTAATTCCTGAAAGTCACAAAACAGCTCAATTTTACACATGAAACTAAAACAGGAAAGAGTTATTTTTGTTTCTCTTCAGGTCTTTTTCTTTCCCTCTCTCTCTCTAGCACACATGCTCTGTCTGTCTTCGAACTTGCTCTCCCTCTTTTCACTGTGTTCGAGCTGTCAGAGTTGACCTGCCTGTCTCTCTCCCACCGAGAACTCTGCATGATTCAACCACACACACACACACACACCCACCCACACCCACACACACACACACAAACACGTCTTTCCCTCAGTCCTGCACTCACCCAGGCACGTTGTGTTTAATTAGCTCCTCAGTGGCATGAAAATATGTGTGTTAGCGTGTGTGTGTTTTTGTCAGTGGGAGATAACTTTCACAGACCTCAGCGAGGAAGTGTCAAAATTGCCACTGGGAGTGGAGTGTGACGGCTTTCAACACATGCAGACACACACGCAGAGCTGGCCACTTGTAGGTCAGTCGTGTGTGAGTGCTTTGTGAGTCTCCCACTGCGAGTAACAGAAAGGTGGCGGGTTTGTCTCTCTTTATTTAGCAATCAGAAAAAATAGCTGGAGGACTAACCAGAGAACACACAGGCAGAAGTCTAGCAGGGAGACAAATGCGCAGACAGACAGGTAGCAGCTGGTGAGAGCTGCAGACAGGTAAATCACAACCAATACATAAAAAAAACATGCATTTATTAATATAACTTGATATATGGTCAAAAAAGTATTGACTTTGCCAATAAGGTTAGTTTGTAATTTAGACATGGTTTTGAACACCAGTATATGTTTTAATCCAAGGCATGCTTAGAAAGCATGCACAGGCCTTTTCCTTGAACCTTCTTTGACCATATGTGGTCATTTAAGTTTTATTTGCTGTGTTTTTCAGGCTGTTATCATATCCCTAGTCTTCATAGTAAATAGAGATGCACTATTTACTATCACTGTGTAATTTTTTTTTTTTAAAGTTTGGATTCTTGATCAGTTGTAATTAGGCATACAAGTGCATGCATGCATGAGCTTCCACATACAAGGGTGCACTCATACTCACTCAATCAATCAATCAATCTTTATTTGTATAGCGCCAATTCATAACAAGTGTTATCTCAAGACACTTTACAATAGAGCACAAAGCTCTTCATATTATGGATACACATATATGCATAGATACATATATACATATAAAAATACACATATACATATATATACAAATATATACATCCAACACCCAACATGAATCCATATAGCCAATCATGAATCCCTCCATCATGGCGGCAAGAAAAAACCTTCTGTTAAGCAGCAGGAAATCTTGAATGTGGACCCCAGTCTCATGATGAACAGCAAATCCACACGATGCTGTGTTGGGTGTGCGGGCAAAGGGAGGGAGGTAAGTGGAGACAAGTGGACTAAAGTAAGAACTAAAGCTAGTGACAGATCAATGGACTAATCATAGACCTGTCGTTGTCAAATTTGTTTCTGCTGCAAATAAATTTATTTACTCACTAGTGTGCACATAGGTGCCTGAGGCAGGGCAGGGCTCTAAATGCTTGTACCTATAGATACAGTCGGCACCGTGTTCTAGTTGGGAGTGGGGCATTAGCATGGGGTACAACAACCCTCTCCCCCAGCCTGCAATGCTGTTAAAGTGCTTATTTATAACTCTGATACTAAAGCTAACAAGCTGTCACATCCTGCAAAAGCATCACATAGCGTTGGTTGAATAAGAAGGATAGATCTTTACATCAAAAAAAGAGAAAAGATCAGATTGTTGTCTACACAGTATAAAAGACTGTATGATTAATGCCACTACATAGCCAAATCATTATTCCAGATATCATTTTTTGCCTTTTGAATTTTCCTTTCAGAGAAAATGTCTTACTTATTAAGATATGATGAATTAAACTTAATTTTATATTAATACATTGGTTGTAACGTGGTCCTTAAGCCATTTGACCATGTCTAAACAGATGAATGAAGCATCTGAATGCATATTAACATATTTCTTTTCAATACGCATATTTTATATTTAAGTAATTTTTGCTGTCCTCAAGTGTGTTAATTGGTAAAATATTTTAACTTTAACCCTTTTTATGCCTGAATAACTGTCTATATGAAGGAAAAGTTTGTTTTGTTTTTACAGAGTTCAAAACAAAGTTGTTGTAGCAGCATGAGCATTGGGAGCACAGAAAGACAGCAAAGTTACACAAATTGTTAAACAGAAACATTACGAATCAAATATCAAAGCCTGATTCATGAGTAAGATCATACCCGTTTGGATTTTAGATCAGACAGGAGACTAAACTCATCCTGGATGGACTTGTAGCCATAGTGTTCTTCTACTCAGACCTGTGCTTTGTTTGGATGAAATATTCTTGATGTATGATTTCTGATGATAACGGTAGATCAAAATCGGCACGTGGTGGGCTTAAAGCATTGTTCTGAGCAGTTTGTTTTCCCCCTTGGTGTGACCTGACGTGACTTTTTGGGCATTCCCATAGAATCCAACTATATCTATTATGGCATATTTCTGATCAATAGACACACACTGTGAGGCTGCCTTATTAGAGTAGGACATTGTCTGATAGAGGACAGTTTGTCTCTCTGGAAAAAATCTGTCAAACACATCCTAATCTGAAATTTTTGCACTCCTTAATTTGTTTCATGAATACTGAAATACACTTTTTTTGGGAGATGGGGGGAACATAAGTGTTCAGGGCTGAGCCAATTAAAAGAACCTCAGGGGAAGCAAAGAGAGGCACTGCCCACTGGGAAGCTTCCTATCGAGCCAAAACCTCTCAAGCTTTTTGGCATACACAATACTTACTCGAATAGACATTTGTCAAAAGAGAGTTCATTTAGCCACTTTCCTTTAGTACAAGAACCTTAAAGTCGAGGTAAACAGAAGCTGTGTCTGTTGTCTTTGCATTAAACTGATGTCATGAAAAATCCGGTAATGACTACGTTATCTTTCTGGATTTTATTGGAAACCTAATAGACACACCAAAGAGCTCTGTATTCAATGTAAGTGTAAACTCTGGAAACTAATATTTTATGCAGCTGTTTGAGGGAAACATGCTGCATTAGTAATCCTCCACTGCTGCTGCACCATTGCTACTCTGAGCTTAAAATCAATATTTGTTAACTAAAGTGACCTCTCTGAATCTCTCTGCATGTGTTTACAATCATACTAATTATGTGTGTGTGTGTGGGTTGGTGTGTGTGTGTTTGTGTGTTTCTATTATGACACATGCATGGGGGTGTTTGTGTCAGTTTTGTATCAGTTAGCCGCGGTAACCTTTCAGCTCTGCTCTGAATTTGTGAATAGAATTTTATTGATTACTGTTCAATAAAAGAAGTCTGACAAGAATGAAAATCTTCTCAAACTCAGAGCTTCTCAGGCTGTCTCTCTTTCGCCTATTTATATATCCTGTCAAAATTTTAAATCTCATTGACAGAAATCATCATATTAATGGGCCTGCAACATTGTATCAATAAATCATTACAGTATGACAATGAATTTCTCATTTTGGGAGCAATAGTAGAATACCTGAAAACACTACAGTCAGACAAATGATATAAAATCAAACATTGTAAAGGGACATCTGAGTAATGTGCAAAGTTTTTAAGATATCAATATGTTTATATTTCAATGTGTAGTGTAAGCCGATATGGCTCATTTCAATTAGATGATCAATTACCGATGTTCCTTAAGAAAAAGTCTAGATGCCAAGCCTAAGGCTAATCCAAAAAGATTGTTTACAGTAAAAATAAAAGTAATAATAATAATGATTTTATGCTAATTGACCACCACAATATGATATATCTGAAATGCTTACTTTAATTAGAAACTAGCACATTCATTATTTTTTTAAAAGGAAATCTTAATGTTTGTAAAAAAAATTTGATAAAAACAGAATTAAAGAAAAAAAAAAAGAATTCTCAATATTGGGTGTCCAGGACTTATATTTTCTATTGCCGATATCTCAAACAGGTACCAAAGCCTACAAGCAACATATCAAAGTTAATGATACTGGTATTGTGATCACTATTTGTTATTCATGTTTAGTAAGAAAACATCAATAGCTATTTTGTGTGTCTAGCTCAAAAATCATCCATATTTCCATATATATCCATATCATCGAAGCACACCTGAGGATACAAATGAATTATCAATGCTATTAACATTATTTTAAAATGCAGAACCTATTTCTCTTCCTAGACTTGTGATGTACCTGGAGAGAGATCTGCGCAAAGCCATTGCCCCCCGAGAGAACACCGGCCAGTCGGGATACCTGTCTCAGTGTTTGGATTCACTGACTGTTTATTTGACCAGCTCTGCACCACTGATACTGGGTACTGGGACAGATGAACACACACAGGCTATACACAGATACACCTAAAGTACTCTATGCTAGAAACATCTCCTGGATTCACTGGGACGCATCCTCAGTGATGTATCCTGGGGTCATAAGGTGACCCAGCTGGGATTGATCAGGCCCCAACTTGTGTCCCAGTAGTGGAACAGCACTTTCTCTGTGGCTTCACCGGCAGAATGGCTGGCCCTCTTCTTGGCACCTCTGGTGATGCCCAGCCGTGTGAGGACTTTGCAACTTTGCACAATGATCATCCTGCAAAGCCCTGACCTCTATGGGCTTGTATAAAGTTCTCCAGCCTCTGTCCCTGTACTCCTCCAAGGCCCTGGTACTTGGCACGTTTCCTCTTGTTGGCTTCCTCTATATGCTCTTCCCAGGGCAAAGTGAGCTACAGCATGATCAGGCGTTTGGAAGGTGTTCTTGCTATTTTAGGTGGGAATTCCAGCTGCTTTCCCAGGTCAACCTGCAGCTGCCAGTCAGCTGCTGCATGGAGCAGGCCTGCTGTTGATCTTGCCTGTGCCTGGGGTCTTTCTACAGCTTTAATGAAGCAGACAGCCCTCTTTGGTACATTGTGGTGTTTCTGGCATTGATGGCTGAAGCTAGGTGCTTAGCAATTGCCTTAAGCACTTAGTCATGGCGCCAGCAATAGTGGCCATCCACAAGAGCCTTTGGCAGCTGCTGAAGAAATGTTCTAGGGAGCCTCTTCCCGTACAGAGCAGCTAGGAAGGTAGCTCACTCTTCCCTGAGACATGAAAATTTGCTGGGCTTGCAGGGCATCGTAGACTGCCTGCACCAGGTACTGGATGTGGTGGAAGTCTGCCTGCATAGTTTATATTGCAGCCAGACTTACCTGATGTTCAACCAGGTGATCCTGCACTGCATTGTGTCCTACTACCTTGTCCATGCTCCCTGCTGCCGTAGTCCTACCACCCTGCTCACTCACTCTCCTCCACACCTGCTTGGACCTCTTCCTGGAGCAGGTGGTGTCTCTCCTTGCCCTGGGCCTTGCTAACCTGGGTTTTAAGCCTGCTTTGCCTGTTGCCAAGGTGCCCACCAATACCTTCTGTCTCAGGTGTGACTCCACCACCTCCACTACCTTCTCTGCCCCCAATTCCTCCCTCTCCTCACTTCAATGCCAGCTGAAACACCTTAAAGTCCCTGGAGTCCCTGTACTGTAGAGCTACTCTAGTACGAGCTACCATAAATTCTTCAGTGATTCCACTGAAGGGTAGCTGCAGGGTGTTGCTTGTCCCATATAGAGCTGCACTGGTAAGGCTGCGTGGAAGACCCAGCCGCCTCCCAAGAAAGCCACTGATCTTCCTTTCCAGGGACTGCATAGACCAGCAGAGGCCACAAAACTCTATTCAAGATGGAATGCTGGTAGATCCAGGCTTAAAATCTACCTGGCAGCCCAGACTTGTCAGCCTCGGTGAGCCAAGTTGAAAGGTCTTGGTTAAACTTCTGGATGGTGACAGTCTTTCGGGCTTGGGTCAAAGAGCTTCTCCAAACTCTTGACTGGTTGCTCTGTGATATATGGAATGACAGTTCCTGAGATTGAAAAAGGGAAGTTGTCAGTCAACTTCCCTTTCTTTGGCACTGTAGACCTTGATTTGGAGGCCTTAAAACTCATTCTTGCCCAGCTGATGAGTTTCTCCAGACCTTGTAGAATCCACCTACACCCTGGGACTGATGCTGTTGTGACCATAAGGTCGTCCATATAGGCAGGGCTGTAGCAGGGGCTCTTATGGGGGGGTCTGTAGCACTCCAGACATGATTAGGGGCCCTTTGCACTCCACCTCAGCTGACTTGACCACCATGTTCATGGCCGATTGCTTTGTTGGGCCCAAGCTCCTGAGCTCTCATGGGATCGCTCAAAGTGTCCTGGAGGAAATGTTTCACTTCCTTGAATGCTCAATACAGCTGCTACTTGTCCAAGTAGTTTTCTAGTAAAGCTAAAGGGGTTGGCAATGAAAGCTGCTTGCTTCCTGGCCCTCTCTCCCTTGCCTCCTGTGCCACTCTGCTCTGGAAGGGTCATCAGCGTCTTCTGAAAGATGTCATGAAGTTCTGCCAATGACCGCTTCTCTTCATCAATACATGTCTTATACTGCTTCTTCAGGGTCTGAAGCTCATGACGAAGTTGGTGTATCTTGATGGCCCTGCGGTTTATGTTGTAGGAGGTGGTCTAGGTCTTTTTCTTCCCTTATTGGCCAAATCTCTATGGGGCATAGCTGATGATGATTGTCATCATCATTTGGAGTCGACTGTCAGCGTCCCCTCTGGCTGTAGCTTGGATACTGTTGGACACATCCTCATCCATGTGCATCCACTCACTCTGTTAGCTGACTCAGACAAACACAACACAAACCTTTGGTAAACAATTTCATCTTACTTTGCAAATAAATGATTTTCTGCGTCTTTTTTGCTGTTTTATCCCATAGATGACATGTTATGTGCATTACAAAATGTGATTGGGAGAAAACACCCAACTGCAGCTCAGACCAAACAGCTTAAACACACTTTGCCAGCAATGTCTGTCGTGCTTGCACTAGTTTCATCTCAGGTAACTTGGACTAAAACGTTTTTTTATGATGCTCACTTTTCATTTTTTACATGAGAAAGTCATGCCTGTGTTAACAGTTACTGTGTATTGTATAAAGTGTCTTTCTAGATAGTGTTTCGACACTGTTCTTGAATTAACATTTGACATAAATATTTTATTTCTTTAAAGCTATGAAACTTTTTTGTTTACTTCTTCTCTTGGATGTCTCATCACCTCACCATGTTTTGTCCATCAAATTGAATTTTCACAGGTCTTTAGGTCCAAAATCGTTAACAAAGATTTTCTCACTAAAATTGGGTTGCTCCTGGTAAGTGTTTTTTAATATAGCATGACCCATAGTAATGTTTAGATCAGAACTTCTGATCTCAGTCCATTTGTTTGATTTGAGAAGTGCAAACAGAACTTTGAGACAGGATCTAAAGTAGACAGTAGAGGAAAGAACCAAGACATGACTGGCCAACAGCAGAAAACCAGGTTATAAACACAACAATGAAAAGGATAAAAATGTGTCTACATTGCTTGCAAAAGTTGTCAGTAAAATTTCAATATTTAAGTAGAATTTATAGTTTCAGTGGCTCCAGAGCAGAAATCCTGATGAATTTAAGAATCAAGTACTTTAACTCTATTTATATAGATAATTGGGATTTTTTTCTGTTGTTCTCTGAATGTGAGTTCTTTTTTCTGTGAAAGTGCATGTTTGGCCATATCTCCATAAAAATAACAATGAAACATAACATATAAAACACTAAAGCCACACAGGTGAAATTAAAGGATGTTATTGTATATTAATCAACAACATTTCACAACTGGACATTAGTCAGGATGTGTCCAAAGCAGAAAAAAAGTTTTTACTAGTGTAGCGCGTTGGAACAATGTTGATTTGAATGTTACGAACTAATTGTCATTTGTCATTTTGATTTTCTCTTTTTACACCTGACAGAAATATATCACTTCTGTAGAGTCAAAAGAAGTAAATCTAACCATTGCTTTAGGTAAGATCCTTCCTCAGTAATCAAGATGTGATTTTTACCACAATGTGTTTAGGAATATGTGCTTACTCATGTTTTGATTATAGCTAAACGATTTTGATTTCCTTTCAGGTGCTGCTGTATGTGAGGAGTGGATAAGGACATCTCTGTCGGTCGTAGAAGTCCTGAGTCAGCACCATGCTCTCATCACTCCACAGCAGGATATTGTAAGTATGCATGCGATACTGACTTCCTGTCTTTCTTAATCACGGACTTGAGAGTCCTGGTTATGAGCCTTGTCCTGATTTGATCATATCAGGTATAGAGCATTTAAATGCACAGAGAAACCTGGTCAGTTATATTCTTCTGTATAAGATAAAACACAAGTGTACTGGTTTCTTATCAGTCCATCTTGTTTGCTCGGGCATCAGTCGTGTTAATTTTTACAACACAAACTGCAGCAGTTTTCAGTCTGAGATAAATAAGACCACTGTGGCTTACAAAGGGATTAGCGCTATTAAAGTCCAAAAGAGGACCCTCTTGTGGCTGCAGCTATGTTTGTTTGTTATGTTGATCTGTCATTTGGCTGTGGTACTGAAATGCCTGTCCAGGTAGTTAGTCACTTTCAGAGAGCACAGTAAGGTGTTTACATGCCACAGTATTGTGTTTTTTTTCAGAGTTCACCAGTTTTTCTCTGAAACCATCAAAAGGGCTGTCCTAGTTTTTAAAGTCTGGATATAAGGTTTATATGCCCCAACACAAAATAGGACACATAAAGATTAGGATCAAAACCAGAATATTCAAATTCATTTAAACACGTTATTGGAAGTCCATGCATTGAAACATTCTTTTAAGGTAGTGTGTTTGTTTATTTCACTGCATGACTGAGTTTCATCCAGGTAGTCTGTTATATTTCTCAAATTGTTATATTTTTTTATTGGTCAACTTTTTTACTGTTTACTCATTGAGGAAAAAAGGTACTGTAGCAGTGCTGTTGTAAAGAAATTTTGTTATTAGAAAGAAAGCTGGGGTATTTCAAGTTAGATGTTTTCAACCATAAATATTTCCAGTCTTCTCTCTCACATTTATCGGCTAGATTTTATATCCATTGGCTATCTTCCAGTCCACTAAACGTGTATATAAGACTGCTATTAGGGAAGACACTAATCAACTATTGAACCAACAGAGACTCATCTGATCAGTGTGAAGGTTTGTGTGTCTGTATGTGTGTATGGACTAGAGAGGACGATGAGATTGTGTTTAATGACTATTGACATGTGGAAGTGAAGAGCAGCAGGAAGCAGACAGGATAGAGGGAGAGAAAAGAAAAGAAATGAGGAATAGTGGAAAGGAGCAAAGAGGAATCTTGCTGCTACTGATAGTCAATAACACAGGAAGACACTTTAATTACCACCAGCCAGCTCAGATTAACTTTTATTGCCTGCTGGACAAGGACACACACTCCGTGCTTAAGTCAATTTACATCTTATCATCCTTGCAGAAAAGTAAAGTTTGCAGAAAGTTTTGCCTTCAAGACCCTTTTTATTTTATCTTTTCCCTTTTTTTCACATTATGGGAAATATTTATTTATTAAATATTATAACTATACCTTACATTGGTGGAATTCACAAGGTTGAAGTTGATTAAACGTATCCTTAAGCCTTAACACTGGAAACAGACTAAAGCACCTTGTTGGTCATACAGCCCTTTTAAACTTGAACTCTCAGCCAGCCTCTTAAGTGGTCTTTCCAGCACATTTTTTGTCTTTTTATGCCTGGACTTGAAACCTGATATGGCACCATTGCCAAGGCATCCAAAACCCACCAAACCAAATCATAACACAGATTTCAATGCTTCATTTTGGTGCTTCATCTCTGTTTTCTTAAAAGTGTTAAGTTATGAATTGGAGAGGCACTGGCACAGTTTTAAAAGCACTGATTTAGCACCAGCAATACCCAAGCAACACTAAACCCTACTTACAACAGACTTCATATACTAAAAAAAGTCTGGGTTAAAAAAAGAAACATGGGCATTTATACCTCCAACCAACTTGTTGGAAAATGTACTCTTAAAATTAATTTCTTATCTTATTTTGGAGTTTTGTCCAAAAATAAATCGAAGTTGCTCTGATACTGCATAAGTAAGTGTGTGATCAGAAAACTGTCATTCATGACTGCTCACAATTGTTAGGAGCAGCAGAAATTTAGGATTGCTAAATATACGTAAATAATACCTTAACTTCACGTTTTAGTGGTTTTCTTGGAATGTGATCAATGCACCGTCATAGTACTACAATTACATTCATACACGCAATGATGCAGTTTTTTATTAAACAGTTTCTCAATCATATTAACTGCTTTTGGTTAAATCCATGCAAAGAACAGGGCACTCTTTGTCCTTTGATTAGTTATTTATTAGTTATTTATTAAGGTTGGATGATTACTTTCTGAGTTCTGTTAGCTCGTTAACAATTTGGGGTCAGTCAGGGATGTTATTGATTGATGGGTATGTGGTTGATATATTTTAATAGATAGAGTTGTGTTATAGATCTGTGGACATCACAAGGAAGAAGCCTTGATTAGTGTAATAGGATAGTATAGTAGAAATGCTGTCTAGGCTGTGGTGGCACAAAGTTGTGGGTTATCAACTTATTTTTAATGTATTTACAGTTAAATAGTGTTTTTGCTTTGCTTTTAATTGGTCTATTATTCAATAATCTTAGTTCTATTTCTGCTGTTATTTCTTGTCTGTTTATTCTCCATGAAGTATTTCTGCCTCCATGTTTTTATGTTTAAAAGAAGCTTTTTAACAAGAGCTGAAATGGGTTTTGATGTTTGTAGGTCAGATGTGTTTGGATCAGCAGAAAAGGCAGATGGGGTTCCCGAAAGCTTATCTTTTCTGTTTGGGCAAATTACTGCTATAATGTTGAAAGATTTTGGGGAAAAATTAGATCAACAAATTATCACTCAATGTACACACACTTTAAAAAAATAAGTCTAGAAAGTACCACGTTTTCTATCCTTATTTGAATTTGAGTCTTTTTTACCAATCAACATAATCAAACTCAAACTGTAAAGGTCATTGTGCACACATTTTTTTGGATAGAGAGAAATGATCTGGGCTGCACTGCTGCAGTGTCTAAGCCAAGATGTATTTAGCATGTCTGATTCCAGAAGCTACATGCTAACTATAGCATAGTTGTTGTGGAAATAATGATAGCTCAGTAGAGACATTGGGAAAAGGTATTTTTGAGCATCAACAATGCACACATGAGGTTTGTTTGTTTACAAGAAGGAACAGATATAGTGTTTCAGCAGACCACTCTTTGCTTGTGATTTTTAGAAAGTTAAAAAGGCAAATTAAGAAGCCTGCACAGCATGATGCTGTTTTAACTCAAATGTGTGTAGTTTTTGGTTACTTATACAGCGCAGCACAAAAATTGTTTAAGTACAGCCTTTTCTTACTCTGGCCTTAATCCAAGGTGAAGTCCTTTTTATCTTTCAGTGATTCCAGCAGGTATGCACACTAATTACAACCCACCTCGATTATTGTAATGTACTTTGTTTTGGTGCAAATCAAGCATCTTTGAATGGTGTGCAACTTGTTTTGAAAGCTGCAGCTCTTCTTTTACTGAAAATAAAGAGCACAAATAAGAGCACATTCCCCTCATTTAGTTTCCAGAGGTTAAGCTCTCTGTGTGTCTAAGGACTGATTTTATTTTATTTTTTTACAGAGCAATAAATCACTAAACAGACAGGCCCAATCATATCGCACTGACCTTTTAAAACCTCATCTTTAATCCAGGTCACTCTGATCTGCTGACTAGTTGCTTCTGGCTATCCCAAAGTTAAAACCAAGGGATGACTGAACTATTTCAGTAATAACCAAAGCTCTGGATGACTCTGCCTCCACATGTTCAGCAGTTCCCTAAACTACCTTTTTTTAAATGAAACCTTAAAACACACTTTCATTCCTGGCTTTTGTCCCTTCCTTTATTTTCGTTTTTGTCGTTTTATGCCCTGTTGTCATTTTTTTTTATTATTTTGGCCCTGTGTTTTGTTATGTTTTGTTATTCAAGCACAGGTACACCAATCGGGAGATGATAATATTTGTCCAATATTCACTAAAAATACATGATCCATACATGATCAGCTGGTTGGAATGAATGTCGATAGTTACTGATAAAATCACCTGTGATTAAGCAATTTGAAGAAAGTATGGTAGAATCAAACCTTCATTTCTAGCCTCACTAGTTAAACATAATGATCCGGTGTTAAAATCTGTGTTGATATCTGCACTGAGCACACCAGGATAAAGACTTAGCTATCTAGCTAACAGAGTGGACAATACTGCACTATGATGTATTTAGGGTCAAATCTGTAACATAATGTGTTTATTTTTGCTTGGTAAAATGATCATTAGATAAAGGTCAGCGCATGGTGTATTCAAATTTAATTTCAAAAGACAAAAAATTAGTTGGCAAGGAACCTCAGTAACCTTTGTTGTTTGCAGGTGAGATGTGTCTGTTTTCTTCGCAGCATTAAAGTTGCAGAATGCTTCTGAGTAATTTTTCCAAGACTTATTGCCATTTATTTCATGGACTTTTTGCACTGTTCAGCCTCTAGGGAAGGCTTTATATGTTTTTCTCAGTCTGTTAATAATTCTCTTATTATTTCAGATACAGGGCTGCATGATGTTGCAGTGAGCAGCAACCATTGTTGCCCCATAGTTAGAAGGTTGCCAGTTCAGATCTTAGTTTCCATGTGGAGTTTTGCTTGTTCTCCCTGTGCATATGTGTTTTATTCAGGGTGCTCTAATCCTCTTCCACAGACCAAAAACATCCTTGTCCAGGTGTTAACATGTGTGCTTGTTTGCCTGACATCAAGTCCAGAGTGAACCTTCCCTCTTACCCAATGACAACTGGGATAGACTCCAGCAGCACTAAAAGGGATAAGCAGTATAAATAATGGATGGATTTGTTGTGCTAACTGTTGTTCCTTTAGAGCTTTTTGTACAGCTCTGTTGAGCAAACACTCAACCAGTTGATATTACAATATATGATTGGTATTGGCATAGACTGATTATACTCATAGGTCCATAGTTTTTTCATTGTTGACCTTCTATAAACTTAATTTTTTAATATGTACTTTGTATTTATATAAATTAAATGCATTGCTAAATTAGGAATGGATTTGATTCAAACAAATTCAATTTAGTGATGAGAAGGATATCCACTCGTAGACTGGTATGTCAGCTGTCATTCACAGTTTATGTAAATTTCAACAAGCCTTTCTCCCTATCCAGTCCCTGCCCAGTCTTTTGATGGTTGTGATATTCATACACACTCCATTAAGTGGTGGACAACGTCCTTTGTAGTTTCTTTTTTCTGGCTTTCAATGTAATGACCTCACACACTCTCCCAGCATTAGTGTTGTTTCTATGGTAATATTAGTAATCATGCAAATTCATGCAACACAGATTCATGCCTAAAAAGGGGCTTTGACAGTTGTTGTACATTTGTTTGTGTTGTTATTATGTGTATGTGTGCATGTGTGTGCATGTATTTGATCAAAGGGACTATTCAACAGTGCATTTCCAAAGTAATTTGATCCTCTGCTACTGGTCTGTTTGGCCGATGTCCACTGAATTAATAGTACAGCTTCTTCTGTTTGGTGTAATGTACAAAATATATTCTGTTTTCAAATTTGTTGTATATTAAGTAGGCTGGGATTGCTGTTTTCATGTACTTTGTTCCCCTCAAATGAGAGAACACAGGACCAAATTGAGCTATCTGTAGTTGTACTGTTTATGTTTTATAGTGAGACTGATTATGAACTTTTGTATATTAAAGCTTTTGGCACATTGACAGTGGATTTATTGGTTAATATTTGACAAAACAAAAAGAAATGAATACTGTAATCAGCTCATATTGCTCAATTAGCATAGGTTACCAGATTCCCATCGAGCATCCTAATTAAAGACCAATACAGTGACATGTTTGTTAAAACTTCTGCCTGTTCTTGTCTCTTGAAGGTTGTAGATGCCATCCTGCCTCCTCTGACAACAATGGCATTCAGCATAAATGGTGAGAGAGATGGTCATTTCTGAGAAAGAGAATAAAGAACCTGGAGAAAGAGAAGTAGATGTGGAAACAGAAGCAAATGTCAGAGTGAGGGAGGAAGAGGAAATGGCAAATAGGAAAGAGCTGAAGAGGAGAGCACAGCTGGGGACCTTGATTGCTCGTTGAAGCTTCCCTGCTTTTCACTTGTTTTTCTGTCTGTTGGAAAACCAATAAAAAACAAAAATAAAAGATTGTCCCATTTCATGCAATCCAAAATAGCAGGATTTTAATAAAGAACTACAAAAAGAAATAGACTTAGACCAAATGTCTTTAAATTTGAGATTACAAAACGTTTTGCATTTGTGAAAAGCAGCATTGAGTCAACATGTCATTGTAATGAAGAGCTGTCGAGTGTTGAGTCTTGACCTCATTTTGGCAATTCATTACGTTATACCAGAGGCGTCCAAACTTTTTACATCAAGGGCCACATTCAGAAAATACATGAGTGACAGGGCCACATTGATCTACCTCACCTTTAGTATATCGAAATTTAGGGTTTGTAATGGACAATTCGATATCAGCGGGCCCTGCTTTGCTCTTGCCACTACATGAGCACAAAAGAACATTTTAACCAGTGTCTGGATGGTTGAAAACTTCTTCTAAATGAACATGAATACAACTTTATTAGCTCTTGTAAATTACTTACCAATACTCTGCCTCTTTTGTCTGTGTTTTTTGTCTCAGTGGAGTGGTCTGTATTTGTTTTGAGGGTGTTGTCTGAGCTCTGTCTTGCCCTGCTATTCCACAAGAGTGATGGAGCTGAGGAAGATGAGGAGAACATAAAGGAGGAGGAGGGAGAGGACAGAGGAAGTGCCTCAGAAAGAGGAGAAAATGGACACTCATTCAGTCAGATATCGGCTCTCATCAGTACAACTCTGCTTCCCAGGTTGGTTAGACTTCTTAATGTAAGCTAGTTTTTTCTCAAGTTTCAACTTCTGTTTGTGCTTCTCTATAAACAGAAACTACCCTTGTTATTGTACCAGTGGTTTTCTTATTGATTATTTTCTAAATATTTAACCAGCTATTCCCTCTTTGTAAAACACAATGCTATCTGAGGAACAGTATGTTTTTTGCTCTGAAAGCCCCACATTTTTCGATATGTACTGTCTATTCTAGCATTCAAGCAAAATATCTGAAAAAGTGATCAGTCCCCTTTTTTATTAGTGACAGCACTATAGTGTCCATGGTTTAAGCCATGAGACCTAGTGGGCTTTCAACTAGATACTATACATTTAATTACAAACACTCAGTTTTTTGGGGTAGTCCTTTGAAATTACCCTTTGAAAATGTATGAAAATCTTTTTGTGGTAACTAAAATCATCCTGAGTCAAATTTTAGACACAGCCAGACTAACACCAAAACAGTCAATATTACATGTATGTATACACCTCAATCGTCCAGGTCAGGTGAGGTTTGGGAGCCCAAACCGGGTCGGCACTTCGCTGCTCATCATTCCCGAAGACCTATCTTCACCACCAATAACATTAACTCTACCTCACTGATAGGTGTTTACGAGCGATAAAGTCCAAGGATGCAAGAGTGCAAACCCTATGCCCCAAGTCTCTGGAGGCAAGGAATGCCAACCCCTTCAGCTGCGTATTAAAACTGTTCAAGACATCTGTCGAGCTCCAGTATTCAAGCACCTGCCTTTTGCCCAGGTTGACAAAGATAAATGTGTATGAGAGCAGAAGTCATATTGTCATCTGTTGGATATTATCACATGCTAGAGGCATCACGTGCTGTGCATTCATTCATCCATCCATTATCTAAACTGTCGTGGGGGGCTGGTGCCTATCCCAGCTGACATTGGGCGAGAGGCTGGATTCACACTGAACCAGATATAGAGAGATGGACAACCACTCACACACACTAATGCACACCCAAGGGCAATTTGGAGTCACCAGTTAACCTAATGAGCATGTTTCTGGTTTGTGGGAAGAAGCCGGAGTGTCCATAGAGAACCCAGGCATGCAGGGACAACAAACTCCACACAGACAGGCCCTGATCGAGGTTCGAAACAGGAACCTGATTGCTGCAATGCACGCTGACTACCTGCTGTGCCACCATGCAGCCATTGCATTCGTGCAAAAAGCAAAGTTTTGAGAGCTTACAAAATGTTGTCTGTTGTTACACTGTACAACATACAACCAGTTATAGACTTGCTAACTTGGGTGCTGGTCTGGCAGAGTGGGCAACAACTGTGCACGTACCATATAAAAAGGCCCTCACCTTGTGCAGGCAGCCCAGGATCAACTCCTGCCTTTTTGCTGTATGTTCAAACACCTGCTTCATCTTAGGCTTAACACCCAGTTACACCCAGATGTAACTCTGGCATAGCTTTGAACAGCTGGTGCACAAGGTCTATTCCTAGATTGCTTGATACTTGGGAGTTTCTCTAAAACAAGAGGGTATTCCTGAATTGCAGCATGGACAGTTACCACGGTAACTTGTGGCCTTTGAGATCACTGCTGTTGACACAGGCACAAGGTAAAAGCCCCTCTTGTTTGTGCACAGAGTTTCTTAACTTTCATATTACAAGTCTTATCTGTTAAGGCCTTAATGGTGCATTGATCTCTGTGCTGTTTCAAGTTAAAGCATGACTCATTTTGCTGGAAGCTTATGGGGCTTTCCATCTTTTGTATCTGCTCAACTCTACTTTACTTAATTGTTGGTACTACCTTATTTGCTTTTCATCACAGTTTAGAATTAGATAATCAAAGTCAGCCATCAAAAATGAACATGTAAATTGGAATTCAGCCAAACTATGACTTCTTCAAGGGGATAAGTGGTTTAGGCGATGGGATCATTTTATTATCTGATTCAGAGCACAGAAAATGAGTTGCAGTTTACAGCGAGAAGGTGCACTTTGCCTTGATGAATATTCAAACAGCACCTTTTCTTTAAAAAAAAACAGTAGTTCTAGCTAGGGGATACTTTTGCTACATTTAAGTAACTTAATATAGATACATTGTAAACCCAGCTTTTTAGAATGGATCACCAGTGCTCCTGTGGGTCTGTCACATCCTTGTGCTTGTCATTTGCAGCTCATTGAGACTCAGGGTGTCAGTCATTATGAGCAATAACATTGAATGATATTGCAGTCTACGGAGAACAGACAGAGACAAATGAGCTTTAGTGAAGCTCACAATATGATGAGGTAGCATACGTGGAAGATAGACTCTGACAATTGAGGTTTGTTTTTTCTTATTCTCACACATAGTCTCTACACGTGTCTATAACGCCTTTTTCTATGGCATTATTATTTCTGTCTCAGTTTCTGAAACGTTCCTCTCTTTTGGGGTTGCCGTATGTGTCACCTCTGGTTCAACTTCAGCCCTCGTTTCCCCTCTTCACTCTCTCATCATTTCTCGTCCCCACCCTCACTGGCTCCAAATTTTTCTTCTTCGCTCATCCGCCCATATATCCTTTTCTCCTCTTTCCCTATTAAAAACTCTAGTTCTCCCCTCCCCCTCTTCTCCACCCCTCTCTGCAGATCTGTTCCAGTTTACACTCTGTTACTAATGATCAGAACAGTACATTAATTATTAACAGTACGAGAGCCAAACGTTGTACTCCTGCATGTTTGTGTCTAGGTATGAGTCTCTTCTTCGAGCAGCAGAGCCTGTACCGCTCTACGCACTTAAACTCCTGCTATCGCTGACTGAACACAGCACGCAGATGTGCAGGTAATGTACACACTCTACACACAGTATCAGACTCACAGGAAAACACTCAGAGGAAGACACACTGTTGGAAAGTCAAATTAGTTCAGACTTGACTAAAACTTACTGAATCATATCAAGTTTATAAGTTCATGGAATGTACATAGACTTTACCTTCTTATAGTATCTAAAATTTCATGTTACAGTCAGTGCATTACCAGAGATACCTTTGTCTGATTTTTTTATTTACTTTTAATCCAAGTACAGTCTGTGGTTGTATTTTGCAGTCCTTGCAGGCCAACATGCAGCTACACACATTTTAACACTGTGTGTGTAATGTTTCAATGCCAAGGCCAGTCATTCCCAAATCAGCATTGTGGATCACTAATACTGTATTTTTTCATTCAGAACAACACACAAACACACACTATTAGCACTGATTTTTTTCACCCCCTGCATGAGATACAAATACACACAGATGATCATTTATTTATTGATGCTGTTGGTTCACATTCAGAGCTAAAAGCACCACCTGCTCAGCTGCTGCTAATCTACAGTCAGAAACACCCTTTTCACCTCTTTTAAAGCCACTGTTTTCCACAATTTCTTCAAGTTTCCCCAGATATATCTGTGGTGTGTGTGGTGGCCTACAATAATAGTTTATGGTCACATGCCAGCAAGACAAAAAAAGTTGTATCGCTGTCAAGTTCAAATATATGTTTTTTATCGGTAGACAGACTTGCCAAACTAGAGCTTTAACCTCAATTTGTCATGTTATGGGTGCTAATTGAGACCTTGGATGCACATTAATAAAAAATTTTGTCCCTTTGTCTCTGAGATTTGGGAGATTGCATTGGGGTGGTGGAAATGCCTCTCTCAATGACGTGTATGGGAGACATTGGCGTTGTTGTCAGGCATATGGTCCAATGTTATTTCAGACGTGAAGACTTGACATATTGTGCTTAACACATCATATAGGTCTTGAGTGATTTGTTAAACAGAGTAATGCATATGCTTATGGCTCGGTTACATGGACCAAAAATCACGTCTCAATATTTTTGAGATAAAAAGTGGTAAATGTTGTAAAATTAAAAGATTTTTGTAAACAAATAAAATATGTTTGCCATAGTACTAGAACCATAACTTTGAGTAGATTTTAGTAAAATTCAGATGATATTAATTGTTGCTTGATACTACAACAACAAAAAATGGTGTTAGATACCTGACAATGGGCAACTTTTGTTCTTAACCACATAATTTGCAGACAGACCCTTACACTCAGTCTTTTTTGTGAAAGATGATTGGTAACATTTCCATATATTTAGATAGTCAAGATTTGTATCCTTAAATATAGCTAAATAATGAATTAGGCAGAATTTATTGTGTAGTCCTTTTCATACAACAAAATGCAGCACGAAGTGCTTTACATAAATAAAACAATGAATACAAACAATCAAACCTTGATTTGTGTGTAAGTCCAAATCAACTAAAACAAATTAAAACAAACAAAACACAAGTGTTAAACACCGGAGGACATACAATGAAGAAGAAGGACTCAATGAATCAGGTGCTGAACTAGTAAGGAACTGAGGAAACCCTTTCATGAATTTATTATGAGAGAAAACTAGAGGTAAGATTCTTTGAAAGATTACTAAGAAAAAATAATTGAAAAGCAATGATAAAAAAAATAAAGATTTACATGGAAATTGAGTAAAAAGTAACATATTAGATAGACCAAAACCAAAAAAACTCTACAAGACAGATGACTTAGTATAATTCACTGTTTATAAAATTAATAGAATAGAACTGAATTAAAATCAGTTCTGAAAGATACCAGTAGCCACTGCAGAGGCTTTGAAATATGTATAGTATGAGCTCTCTCTCTGGCCTTCTTCAAAATATGCTGACAATATTTTGAAAATGTGCCATTTTCAAATATTGTCAACCCATTTGTTCAATCTAGAGACAGCACAGGAGTTTGTCTGCAATTTTAATTATTTCTTGCAAATAACCAGTTTTTTGCAAGAAATAATTGTTTGCTACCACCATTTTTTGTTGATAGCAAACAAGTATGAATAAATTTATTTTTATGGATGATAAAAGACTCCCTATGAAATTAACCTTTCCTCATTCAGACTAATCATTCAAATGGACCATGTGGTCAATGGCCATTCTTCTTTAGTGGTTCCTGTTGTAACAATCTTCTTGCTGAGTTTAAGGTCAGCATAATATATTTTAAATCAACAACATTAACTCTATGAATGATTGCCCTTTACCTCATTTAAAAACACATCAGTGCATCATAAAATTTAATACAGTTGAGTCATATGGCCTTACACTCTCTTCAAGTAAATGGCACAGACATATGTAACGATGGTTCTTACTATTAACAATCTAGTTTCTGAGTGAAAGGCTAGCAATTTTTTCAAATCAACGACCACTTCACTATACTGATGTATAAGAGTTTGCTTTACCACATTTGAAAACATATCTATACATCTTAAATTTGAGTTATGTCGCTCTACATACTCTTCTAAAATGTAATACTAACATCAGATTTAAAAAAGAATCTACTTCTTTTATAATATTTTATGAAATATTATTTATAATCTCAGACGTCTTAAGAAAAGAGACGTCTGACACCAGCATCAGATCATATCACAATTTGTTTCCTGCTTTGTTGATCCCTATTCTTATCACGAGATGACTCACCTGTGTATATTTGTGTGTGTGAGGGGAGGGTCCATGCATTTCTGATGTATGTGTGTTTGACAGATGTGTTCTGACAGCTGCTGTCAGTAAGTCTTAATTCCCTGGTCATCTGTCTTCTTCTCTCAGCGGTAGATAGAGACAGAAAGTGAGGAAGAAAAATAGGAGTTGGAGAAAGGATAGAGGGGTGAAAGGCAGGAGGAAGTAAGATAGAGTTTGGCAGGGATATCGAGTTAGATAAAAGAGGGGAAAGTTGACCTTTGTATGAGGGGAAATTTTGACAAAGGTTGGTGAGCTTGTGCAGAATAGATAACATTTAGATTGGAAGGTTAGATGAATCTGCAAGGTTACATGAATCATTGTGCACCCACGAGGAGATGTTAGTGCAGTAGATAAGACATCCTCCAGCTTTGTGACATATATTTCATCCACAAAGAGTGAAACAATAAATCATTTTTTACATAGCAATTGCAATGTGCACCTTTGCAATAGTAACTTTGCAGGACATGCAATGTCAGTCACATGACATAGAGAGCATGTCCTGCTGTCAGTTGTGTGTTGCTTTATAGACACCAAAACTGTCTTTTTTTCATTTGATTGATTTTCATCAACAAAAGTCTTAAATGATTTCTCCCTGTTCATGCTAATAGACTGTATGCCATTGCTCCCAATGCTCCTCACTTCAATTAAAATGAAAACCATAGAAACCCAGACATTCATCAGGCTTTGCTTAACTCTATATGGTGCATTCCAGTTGATCTTGGAATTCATAAACTCCAAGATCATCAGCATACTGCATATAATTAAGTAGAACAAGTCTCACCTTTTACCTGGTAACTCCACAGCAGACTCATAACATATTGGCCCCTGCAGCTAGAAAAATTACCTTCATCTGCTTAAAACAGCTTTGAAATGCACATCCAGACATTGTCGAAAGTCCTGGTTGTTAAACACGTGATCCATATTTAAGTCCTTGAAGAAAAATGATCACTAGAAACAAATGTAACAGTCTGTAATAGGCCTTAAGGAGCGGACGTTATATTGGTGGTTATATTTTGAAGTGTTCAATGATGGAAAAAGAAAGTTACATAAATAAGTAAATCTTCATCATGATGTGTTTAAATATCACACTGAGATAGGAAAATTAAGTTTTTGTCTTGAAAGGTTGAAATTACAGTTGTTTGGAATTCATTTTTTTGTTTCTCCAGCATTGTAAAATAAATATGACAGATGTTCCCTACAGATAAAAAGCACTTGAAAGGGCTTTTTTTTTCTTCAATTTGTTAATTTTTTTAGGTTGTTAAATAATAAACTGCATCAAGGATGTTTATGGAAATATCTTATTGTGCACAAAGTTTTTCCTCAGTAACCCCTTGCTTTTCTAGTAATAACTGGCACCTCTGAATTAAAAAAAAACTCAAAACTGAATCAAACAGAAAAATGTAAGCAAAGAATCAAGGCAAATAGCAAACTCTGGGCTAAGTGTTGCATCCCTACTTTGTACCCTACCCTTTTTTAGTCTTATACAATACCCATAGACCTAAGCATTGGCGTTGACATTATCAAGGCCAGAAACTTCAGCTTAAGTATAGTTAAAAAAAAATTGAATTTTATAAATTACAAATTACAATTTATTGACAAAATACCCATTTTTAAGCCTCTGTTGTGTTCCTTACTCATCTCTTTCCTTCACTCCATCCACTTATTTTAACCTACTTGAGTGAAGTTACCAACCTCTTATCACGAACATCCCCTCTCCCTCCCTGATTTTAACCCTCATTCACCCTCATTGCTGAATACACCCCTTCTGCTCTTATCAGTAATTTTACTCCTGCTCGTCTCCATCCTTCTCCTCCTCCACCTCTCCTCATTCCCCTATTTCCTTGACACAAGTAGAGTGACGTGAACTTTTCAAATTGGTGTCAGCACTCCTCTCTCTACATCTCTCTTTTTTTCTCTCGTCTTTTCCTCTGACATTATTAACAATATTTTACATTTATTCTAGTCTCCTTCGTTCTCTTTCTGTCACCATCTCTAATTTATTAACGTTAGTCCACATTTCTCCCTTTTTTCCGTGCCCTCTCTCCACAACTCTCCCTCCATCACTGCGGTTTTACAATCAGAAATTAAATTGCCTGGGTCTTGGTTAGATAAGTGTGGCTATGAAGCCAGCCGAGCGGTAATTAGATGGTAAATTGGGGACATTAACGTCAGGAAGGCAGCCTGCTGTTTCTCTCTGCATTATCACAGCCCAGACACACCTTCAAACAACTGCATTTACGATGACCTTTAGCCAAAGAACCTTATACTGTGCTGTTACGTGTGTATGTGCTCAAGTATGTTTCAGCGTCCCTAAATGTGTCTGTTAGTGTGATGTGTTTGAATGTAGGATAACCATTCAACACATCCAGCGCTTATCACGCTGGTGTCAGGTAGGAATTTCTCTCAAGTTTAACTAGGTTTGATATACAGAAGGATGTCTTATCTTAAACAGCTTATTTCACATTTTCACCTTATTTTACCAATACATAATACTTAAACGCATATTTCATTTTGCAATACTGTTTCATTATTAAATTACTAAAGTCATATGGATGCCTTGGTGCCTGATCTCAAAGAGAAATGCCACCAAAAAAGCATCACAAGCATAATAAGCTGTTGGATCTTGTTTGAGGCATCAGTGTCATTTGACTTTATGCTGAAAAAATCCCTCATCTGTGCCTTCCCTTTAGTTCTATGTCCCTTGCAAAACAATGCCATCGTACTCTTTTGAGAGGCAGTCAGCACAAACAACAATTCAATGATTAAAAAGAAAAAGAAACAGGAAAAGTGCGGTTTAATTTGACAAGAGTCTGTCTTAATGTTAAAAAGAGTGCTTACATTATTTTCAAGCGGACAAGTAAAACTCTCTCAGATAACATCCAGCGCCTTTTCATTGCTAGTAGCACACTTGAATATGTTTCGTCACAAAGCACACATCATTTGTGTCCTGGCAATGTAGGAAAAAATGTTTGGATATTATGACGTGCAAGACATATCAAGAAAAGTCCAGGTTTGTCACGTATTATAGCTGTGATGTACAGACGGCCCCTTTCTTTCAAAGCCCAAAACTATTAAACATAGTTGGGAATTGGTACAACTTTATTGATACCAGTTCCGTTATCTATTCTGCTTACTGATCCGGTTCTTAGCGGTTCCATTATCGATTCCTGATCATTTTTTGTGTGAAAAAAGTTGGCCTACATTGATTTTCAGTGGCAACAAAATTAAACTTATGATACTCCTGATATTAAATGCCGTGCTACATAGGTATTTCTTTCTGTAGATGTTTCCACTTACTGAAAGTTCTGCACTAAGTGTCTTTTTGTAGAAAATTATGCCACAGTCTTGACCACTTCTGCCCCCTGCCTGCCATGATTGTTGACTTCTTTGTTATCATTTCTGCTGAACGGCTTTGATGCATGCAGAACAAAGTGGAAGGAACTAGTAAGGGAAGTGTTGAGCAAAAAGACTAATGATATCAATTACTTGAGGGAGTTGTAATTGCTTCACTACTGGAATTGTTTTTTGATTCCCATCCCTAATCCTCATCATTGTCCTTTTTGGCTAAAGTAGCCAATCAAACCAATCAGGAGGCATAGTTTACTGCATTAGTTATTATAATTTTACTATTCCTGTTTTGTTGCAGGGGACGATGAAAACCATCAATCCCCTAACAAAAACTTTAACTTCCATAACGCTGTATCAGTCGGTACATTCTCATTGTGTATTTGACCACGAGTTGAGTGCTCCCATAAAATCATTCCAAACACTCTTTTTCTTTGTTAGTTTATGCAGTCACTTCCATTAATAAAATCTGAAAGGGTTGAATAGTTGATACATGTTTTGCGTGAGAATATTTCTCTGGACAAAGAAATTAGATGGCTAAAAGGTGCTCCTCAAGCAGGTGTGTTTAAATGGGTAGAAGGCTTTGGACTTGCTCACTTCTATTGTAAGCAAATTATCCCTCAATGATGCAGGAAAGAAATGACTTGGGTTTTGGAGAATTATGTTCACAGGAACAGAATTTCATATAAGGTAAAGTGGTGGTCCCAATCTTATTCTGCTTGAGGCACATCAAAGATTACACTAAAATATTTATGAAAATCTTAATCATACCTATGAAAAACAGCTGTGTTACAGTGCCTTTGTGGTCTCCTCTTATCTATTTGTATCTAATACCTAGCAACATTTGAGGAGCAACTGCATTACTGTTGAAATATTTATTTAAGGAATTCATTTTAATTTGTTGTCAAATTTTCTGAATCCAGCAACATGTTTTTAGACCTGGCAAGTCCCGTATTTAAAATAAGGCGAATGGATTACTGGGAGTAACATAAAAATAATTATACCTGCCACCCGCTTCAGTTCGAAACACATACATTAATGTTTCATTATGTTGGCAGTACCCCAAATAGCTGACATCTTCTATTTTCCTCATTGTTTTTAGTGGTCGTGTTATTACAAAGTCTGTGATATCCTTTTTACATGACCCAAATTAAGCTTTAAAACAGGCAGCTGAAGTAGTCGACTAACAGAGCACGGGTTAATCAGCCTCATTGGTTCTTTGTAATATCATGTGTCATAAGGCTTATGCTGATGATGTATGAAAAATGCAGTGAGGGTCGTCACATCTGTGTCATATAATATGCAGTCTGCTTGTCCTTGTTTTTCTGATGTCTGGTGTTGTGCTCTGTGTTTATTGATGTATGGCAACTAGTTTAAAGGTGGTCCAGTTTATCATGTCCCGCTGGCGTGGTCTGTCCTCTCTCCTCTCTGCCTGTCACCTTCCTAATGGGAGGCCATCCATCACCATAGCAAACACTAACACAGACGTGATTCACTCAGACACACACAGACACAGAAACATTTAACACTTTATCAAAGATACAAGACAAGGAAGAGGGAGAAACATGAATTACACTGTTGAAAAGAGGTTTCAATTTTCATGGCCAGTTTAAAAACAAGTAATGGATTTAAGTGTGTGTTTACGATTCAGTGTTTACAGATGCAATTTTCTCCTATAGACAGAGTTATTGAAATAAAACCAGTATAATAATCAGCTATTTTCATGCATGCAGCCCTGAAATTTCCAAGAAATTTCCAGGCACTTACCAGGAAAATTTGTTCAAATTCTTGTTCACTTTTGTCCCTCACAGTCGAAAGTTTTCTTTCAGGATCAGGCAAAGATAAAATACAAGGGTGTCAGTAGGGAAATCCCAGGATAAAGTCTGGGTTAAATAGTACGTTCAGTTTATCTTTGAATTCAGGAGGCAGAGCTGGAAAGACATCACACTCAAGTTTATTGTGTTTAAGTAACCAATTTGTAAACTCTTGGTTGTCAAGATCTTATCAGTTTCCAAATTGCAATTCAGACTTCAGGGACATTCTGAGCAACAAATCCAACTTACAACTCAGATTTTCAATCTTTGAACTCAGACAGAACACACCAAAAAACAGCTGTTTACATTCACAGCTTGTCCAGGAAAATTCAGGAAGCTTATAGGGTTTTTCTGTACATTTGTATGGGAAATATTTTAAACACAGGAACTTATGGAAGTTATTGATTTGCAGATTCTTTCATACACACTTTGTCAATGCATCTAAGGACACAGCATCAGTAAATTAGAACTGATTGGAATATAAAGCCTTTACTGTCATTGTATAAGATAACATCCTTAATTGACCTTAAAATGCTCTATATTTATAGAGTCAACCAAAAAAATCAAACAAAACGTTCATTATATGACAGCATCAATACTGAAAATATCTTTTGAATCTGAGGTTATATAAATTGAATTTATCATTTAATGTACAATCATTGGCAGGTAACTTAAAACAATGGCTAAAAGTTACAATTTTTTTGTGAGACAGGTGGGGTGTGTGAAATATTAGAATTATGCTTGGTGTGATAAATGGTGTTATCTCCTCAGATGCCAGTGGTTTCGGTTCGAAGTTTGTTTGTTTGTGTGTGGAACATTTTTCCAGCATTCTTTATCAAGTGGTATAATGTTTTGGTGTTTGTTTCTGTGTACAAAGTTGTTTGAATAACTGTAGCAAAACGAGTCAGCTCTGGAAAAGACTTAATGAATCTCAGCACAACAAAGTGGGCAACTAACATTAGAAAACAATTATTCAATATTTAAAAAGAAAAGCAAGATTTGAGAGATTTTGAGTGGCACAAAATTATCCCAATACATCTGAACAATTACATTAATGATGAAGTATGAAGAAGGAGGGGTGACTCTGAGGATGGTAAATAAACATATTATATTCGCGGTATTATACTTAAGTTTGTCTTTCCAAATGTTTTTGTTGTATAATATGTTTCCTGGATGTTGAATGTGATGAGTTTCTCACCATGGTGCTACAGTGCCTCTGCAATTTCTCTTCGTAATTCATAATCCTGTCGCCCTGGCACATTGGTATATTGTTTTTGTAACTTGATAATTTGTCCTCTGTCTCATGGCTCCATCTTGGGACAGATCTCCCAGAGCTTTTATGACAGATCTTTTGTTGTTGTTCACCATGACATATGACATGAGATGAAACAACAAATTTTCGAGGCTGACTGCCACGGAATAACCCTAAAGCTGTTGGGTCAGGCCATAGTTGTACATGAAGTTTGTAGTTGGTATTGACATTAGTATATGGTTCAACATTCACAGTGAATTGTACCCTGAATATTTAAAGAGTCCATTTTATAGGTTTTAAGTTTCATATGCCCTTGAGTGTGTCCCCACCTGCTACAGTGCTTCTATGCACAAGACAAAAAAAATCTGTGACATCAGGACTTTTCCCTCTCACCCTCTGTAAAGCTCCAGAAATACCTGAAATGGCCTCATTCTGTGGCCCCCAGGAACAGACCTACCTGTTTTACAACCTGCCATTGTTTTGTCTAAAGTCAATGTCTGTTGACTCGGGCTGTCAAGCCCAGTGTAGATCATAAACTGTGGAATGAATGCAGAGATGTTTACAACATGGTGCTGAGCAGCACTAAATGGACCAATCACCACAGAGTAGAAGGGTCAACTAACCAGAGTAGACTGGGCCCATGCGGGGAAGGGAGCCTTAAGTGAATAGAGCTCTAAAAAAATGTTCGGATAGACTGAGAATACTGGTGGATCAGGGGAATACAGTATATAAAATCTAGTGTTTCTTTTTTTCAACATTAGTGATTGTGAACATACCATACTAGTAATTAAAATCAAATATATGATCCTGGGTTGAGGCATGGGCTCTTTTAAGGCTGCAGTATGACTTTCTGACTTGCACATTGACAGGACAAAATCATCTGTGAAGTCAGTAGTGCACAGTTCAACAGGGACTAAAAGCTTCTCCCAGGAGCTTCTGTTCAGAAGCTGAGTGCTTGTTTTTGTGTAATGTAGAATAGGCACAGCTTGCTCAAACAAAGATCTCTCTAAGTGGTTTGCACTCTGCTGGATAAGCTATAAATCATGTTTTAAATAAAGACGAATTCTTAATCAGTGGACAGACTGTTACCTTCAGCATATTAACACAAATTTGACTTTATCTAGCTTGGTTTCCATTACATTCTGAGGGCTTTCTTGCTTTCTTATGCAAATTGACACTCAAAATGAGCTAAGTATGTGTGCAAACATGTTGATACTCCACCCTCACAGTAATTGGTCTGCATCCAGAGAACCTTAATGAGTAAGTGGACATATGCCATTGCCTATATAAATATCCATCCCTCTCTCCTTTCTCTTACACTTTTCCTCCTGGTTTTCTACCAATTTCCATGTGAAATCACCCACAGCTATCTTTTTTTCTGTCTGACTTTGTTTTTCCACTTCTCTTTCCTTGCTTTTTCCTCATCCATAATCTTCTCCCTTTCTTAATCTTCTACTTTCTTTCACCTCAAAATATTATCTCCTCTTACCTTGCCTTCTCCTTAACTGCCATCTCCTCTCTCCGTGTCCTTCCCTTGCCTCTCTTACCTCCTCTCACTTCATCTGCTCTCATCACGTCTCCTCTTCTTTCCTCTCGTCTCTCCTCAATTCCACTGGTACCAGGCAGGAGTCGTTGTAGCGGAACTCCAACCGTAATGAAGATGAAACAGCCTAGTGTGTGTGAATGTGGGTGTATGTATGTGTGCATGCCTGAATTGGCCACTGAATTGCCACTAAATTAAATTAATTTCTCACCCTTGTCTCTCTTCCTCTGCTTCAATATGTATTTTTCTCCTTCCTATTCAGGTTGATTAAACACAGCAGGATCCTACCAACAGTCCTTCAGCTCATTATGGTAAGAAACCAATCTCACTCAATCAATGAATCAATATTTTATTCTGCAAATCTTGGTTCCATCAGTTAAAGAATCCGTTAATCAGGTTGACAGACTCACGATCACTTGATAAAACTCCTTTATCATAATCTGTATTGTTTAAAGGCATCACAGCTAGATTTTTTTGCAGCACAGAAATTCTCTTTCTCCAGCCTTCCTCTCCCCAGCTTCATGTAGCCTTTCTCCATGTATTTATGTAAATGAGTCTGAGTGGTGTTGACCTATTAAAGGGCTGGTGTAATTGACTGGCAGGTCAGCCTTAAAGAGGAGGAAGGGTTAATAGAGTGAGAATATGAACTCAGCTATTAAGATCTCACACAAACACACAGCGCTTGTCTGTTATCAGCCGAGCATAACAACGCTCCCAGTAAACAATTTATTTCACCTGACCCTTTTTTGCATACACACAATCTAATAAACATTCATACAGCACAATCTGTTTTCGGCAAATGAACTCACTTGTGCTGCAGCAAACAGTTTAGAGTTTGTACCACAGACATACATGCATATGCACTCACACACCCGTTAAATAATCAGTGTTCTGCATGGCTGCCTGTCCAGCCTCAACTAGCTGATGCAGAATGTTAAACACTGCTTTCCACACAGCCTGATTAACTCCTCTCCTGATTGTTTACTCCTGTCTGAACCACTCATGTAAGGGTCCATTAGTGCAGTCTGTATTGCTCACGTTTGGATTGATTTATGCTGCCTAAAACACTGTGATCTGGATTGATTTCACCTGTCACTGGTGATCACACTTGTCACAGAGAAAGTCGATTAATTGTATTTGTCTAGATGATGAAGTAGTTCTGCTTCAAACATGAAAGGACTTCAGGAAGTTCGCTGGTTGTTGTGGATGACGAGGACGAAGATGTTTGCAAAACTTTGCAGAATAGCGTGGTGCAGTGATGAGGTAATTTTGTAGGCCTCCTCTTAAAGTAAGCAGTGTCCTGTTCCCTCAGTAAAAAGCCAATGTTTTTTTTTTTCAATTTGTTTATGAATTATTGCTGAGAACAAGCTCTGTATCAAAAAAAAGGTTTTTTATTAGGATTATCTTCACAAATCAACTCTACTCATAGAAGTTTAGGCTTAATTGTAAATGGCAAAAGTACAAAGCTTCAGTAAAGCTTTTACTGAACTACAACAGGACAGACTGACTGCAACAGCGCCTCTACATAGCTTCCAACTTTTATTTTACACTCTTAACTCTTTTATAAAGGCCTTCTTTTTAGAATGACCTGATCAAGTTATTGGTCATGACTGTGTCATATTGCATTGAGAGACCAAAATAATTAAATTAATTATGATCTTGATCCTCTCTCGAAGGCTATCTCAATCCACTGTTCAGCTAGTGAATCTTAGGTGTAGGGCAGAAAGCCACAAAGTTTAGTTGCTGTTCCTCACTGCTCTTTGTAAAATGGTTTGTATTCTGTGATGTGCATAATAGTCCTTTCAGAGCTTATTAGTCCATAAAGATCAAAATAGATTATCTTTGTCATTCGTCGCTATTGACAGGCAGGTTGTCCTAGGTGCAAATTGATGTCATTGTCTTCAGCCTCAGGCTACTGCACATGATGAGCAGCAGGCAGGCTTATCAGCACGTACACAGATCACACTGATGCGCACAGAGCCTGCAGGCAGAGCCGGTGTATCTCAGAGAGGATCAAATAGTGAAATGAGGGCAGGAGGGAGAGGAGACGTGAATAACTGTAGGAGGAAGGAAAGATTTATAGGGAGGAGATACTGAAAAGATAGGAGGAGAATGGAAGGTGGGAAGTGAAGACCGCTACTTTGCTACTTGTTTGTATCACAGGTCAACAGTACACCATCCTCAGTTATCCTTTGCTCGTCACTGTTCTTCCAATACTAATTTGACAGTGGTGTTAATATATGATTTACCTTGGATGATACAATACTAATATTTTCAGTCAAATATTGGAATTAATACTTGCCTGAAATTACTTTGATTTTCTAAAACTGTAATGTTAGCACTTGCTAATTATGTACATAACCTTAAATTACAACAAAAGTACTATGTACAAATTGTGACACTGGTTTAGTCTGTAAAGCATTGAGTTGGTTACCATGTACACATTGTTTGCCAGTGATACACAGTAACTTAACCAATACTCAATGGTAAGCTTAAGCTGAAGGCTTTCTAAAGTTTAACTTTTTTAGAACAAATGATAATTTTCTGTAGAGAAAAAACACTCTAAGTCTAATCAGAGCATGCAAATGAAGCCATTTCTGTTTGTTGCCTCTGTAATATTACCTACCTGATGTTTTTGACTTGGAGTGTGCCATGGTTAATGTGTCTTATTAACAGTTTATGTAAGCCAATCAGCCATAAAGTTGTGGCCACCTTCTTACTTGTGTGGATATCCTTCTTGTAGGATCATGGCAAAAACAAGAGATGTGACAAGAAATAAGCCCAATTCACACTGTCGTTTCAAGGCATAATAATTATGCCCTTGTGACATTTCACCTTCACTGTGAATGTCAGAATGACGGAGCGAGTTGACCCCCTCATTGCTCTGTCTCCAGAGGTAGTAACAGAGGTGTGATATTGGAGAGAAAAAGGCACGCAAACTCCTTGCGAGACAGTAGAACTATGAGTGAGCATCTCTGCCCTTTTGTGTGTATGCGGGGGCACCCATCCAAGTGGTATTGCAGTGTGAATGGACACAGACGTTATGGCCACGCGAAATAAATGTGAATGTCTCTAGGTGTAAATATATAGAAGCCTTGTTGCAACGCTTATGTGTAAAGGCACAAGTTGTGAACAGGACAAAAGACAGTAGATCTGTGGTAAAAGTTGTGGTATCTGATATGAAGACATAGGCAACATATCCTGTTGAGGGGTGGGGCTCCAATGGATCTCACATCCTGCAGGTGCTCATTTGATTGAAATGTTAGTGGTTTTGTGGCCATGATAGCTACATAACAACTGTTTGTGGGTATGCTATTTAAGGTCCAAGCATTAGTACCCTAACAAGTCAATCTCTCTGTCTGTCACATGTCTATGTGTCCTTGGGCAAGACATTTAACTCTAACTTGTGGGTGTTTTTGTTGGTACTGATGGACAACATACATTGAAATGACTACAGCCAAATGTTGACAGAATAGCTGATAGGTGTTTTTGGTCCTAATGGCATGTTTTGGTTGGAAAATGGGCAGACTAAACAAAACACACAAGTGAATTAAATCATCAAAGCTGTCAAAAATGTTGTCAAACAGTAAGTGCCTCCACAGTTCTGTCACCTTGGAGAAGTCCAGAAAATGAACTGGCATCTCATGAGCTATTTCAAACTTAGTACTGAAGTTACTTCTGGACCTGGGCTTTGTGATGAAAGTCTATGACAGATAAGTTGCCCTCTTGATAACCATGCTTGCAATGTGTAGAGATTATTACACCTGTCTCAAATCAGTTCAGTTTGGTCTTGGAAATAAGATTAAAAAAAATTGTGGGTACAGCACATTGTTTCCTGACCTATTATCTTTCTTTGTATACTTCTTGTAGGCCAATAGCAGTAACGTTAGCAGTGGGTTGATCCAAAATGCAGTTGCATTGCTGTGTAATCTTAGCGGTGTGGAGCCCCTTCAACAACAAGGTAGAGTATGTCTGCTAATAGCACATGTTCAGACTGTGAATTAACTGTGTGAGCTTATAAATATGAACAAAACTCCAATTTTATCTTGGTCTAATTTATTGTACTGCCTCTACCACTAGCAAAATAACTGAGTTACATAAATCCTCAAGGCCTGTCTGTCATTGACCCTTCTGCAGACCCTACTCAGTGTCTCTGTATCAGCTCCACAAGCATTAGTTATTGTTATATTACTTGTTGACATCTTGTTCTCCCCAGTCTGCTGTCATGCAGCAGATTTGTGCTTATTCAGATCAATAACCTTGACTGACTGTGTGTGTCTATGTGTGTGTGTGCTTGAGTCAAATGCAATGTTTCTGTCCTTCAGCAACGGAGAAGCTCAATAATATTAGAATTTCCTGTCAAATGCTATTGATTGTGGTGGATCCTGAGGGTGAAGTCAAATTTACACTGTTTAGAATGAGAACATTTTACCAGGAATGTTCCTCACTAAATAATTTTATAACCCAGTAAAATGCAACTTTTAATTGTAATTAGTTGATCAGTCAAATAACAAGAAAACACATTGAAAAAATAGCAAAAAGAGATCCTGATTAAAAGTTAACCATGTCAATGAATGAATAATGATAAAGTTGTCTGCAATGTGGCTCATGTTGGCAGTGCTCAATTGCTATACTGCGATTTGTCTTGCAGGTTGACGACAATATGCCTGCGCTAAATGTGGTCATTGCTTCAGCTGAGTTGTTTTGTGCAGATGTTAATACAACATGGCTTGCTTACAATTTTAGCAGTGTCACCATTTATTGAAGCTACAGTGACCACAAGTGGCGATTGGCTGCATGACAGTTTATACATCATTCAACCATAATAACAGGCCTATAACTGGGCAAAAACAGTATGAAGCATTAGTTTAAATTGAGTGTCAGTACCCAGGAGCAGGGGTGCCCAGACTTTTTTCACTGAGGGCAACATACTTAAAAATATAATAATAATTTGGACACTTTGATGCACCTCTCCTTTAATGTGTCAAATGTAGTCAGAATAATCCATTGTGGGGTTATGATTGGAGGTTCCTTAATCAGGACCCTATCATTATTGGCTAATACATGTTAAGAATACATGATCAGTCAATCAGAATGAATGCCTTTTTTCACTGATACAGTGATCTGTAGTTTATACTCTATGCTGAAACAACTTGAGTTGCTAAACAGTTTGTTTACTCACTGCACTGCACTGTCATCCACCTGGAGAACCTGTGGTAGAATCCTCGAAGTCCTGTAAATTCAAATAATTCAAGTGTTCAAAATCTGTGTTGAAATTCACAATAAGGAAGAAAGCTAGTTAACTAAACAAGTTTACAATGACCAGTTGTGATGCCCCGAAAGAGCCCATAGCATGCTTTTTGAGTTTTATGCGTCCTTAAGTGTGTTTGACATGTCTCTCTCATAGAGGGCGGCCACAAAAAAAATCATCATCAGGACTTCACTTTCTCACCATGTTTATGGCTCCTGTACTCAGTGTATTGATATATGTATGTACATACACACACACATATATATATCTATATATCTATATGTATATATGTGTGTGTGTGTGTGTGTGTGTGTGTGTACATATATATATATATATATTGATATTGGTGATAAGAAACAGTGAAATGCTTTAATTCAACTGAAAATGCTGTGTTTTCTGGTAATTTTCATTAGGCCTAATTGTTTTTGATGTCTGTTACAAAAAATGTATATAATATTGGCCTGAGCCAAAGGATGTAGCCCTTCTGTGATTATACCTCTGCAACTGTATTATTTTATGTTTTCAAAATGAGATCAGTGTACCTAGGCTTTCTCACAGTATACATTTTTAGCACCCGTTTAACTGTTGTTTACTGCTGTTAATTTTTTTATGTGAAACCTGAATGGGCCGGATACTTTCATGTCATCAGAAATAAGTGAAAAATAATGCCAATAATTGACCAGATGGAAGTCTTATTGTTTTAATTATTTCATCAATTTGTGGTAAATCTATGGACTTAACTATTTCAACAGTACCATTCCATCTTCTTCCGCTTATTTGGGGTCGGGTCATAGGGGCTGCAGCCTAAGCAGAGAAGTCAAGACTTCCCTCTCCCTGGCCACTTCACCCAGCTCTTCCAGTGTTGAAGTCCCCCAGAAGATCGAGGCAATCCATAGAAGGGGCACTCTCCAGCACCCTCTCTAGGGAGTCCAAAAAGGGTGGATACTCTAAGCTGCTATTTCTTGCACAAGCACAAACAACACTCAGGTAGAGAGTCCAACCCCTCTCAAGAGGACTGGTTCCAGAGACCAAACTATGTGTCGAGATGAGTCCGACTATATTTAGTCGGAACCTCTAAACCTTGCGCACCAGCTCAGGCTCTTTCCCCACCAGAGAGGTGACATTCCAAGTTCCTGGTACTAGCTTCTGCATCCGAGGATTGGGCCGCCAAGTTCCCCGCCTATGGCTACTGCCCAACTCACACTGCACCCGACCCTTTTGGCCCCTCCCATGGATGGTGAGCCCATGGGAAGGACTGCGATAAGGTGGTAGTTCAGGGAGGGGACTTGTCTATTTTTTTAAATTGTTTATTGTCAAACCAGCTGTTAGAATCATACTTTGCTGGGTTTTATGTCAGCTGCAAGCATAAAAACATAATCTGTTGTCCTCAGTGTTTCATTATTTTAGATATTGATGTTATTTTTATGAATGATTTAATGGAATTGGATGTCTTGACTTTTTCATCATAGTAAAAACTAGAGGGCAGACAAAGAAGTAGAGTTCATATTCATCATTACCTGAATGTGCATGATCAGTGATATGATACCAGTTGCTATAGCACCACGACTTCGTCTGTTATAAACCTGACGTCACAGCTCTAAACGTTTCAACAACATCAGCTGAGGATCTTCACTGCCCACGGTGAACATTATTAAATAATAATAACAAAAACATTTGCCACTCAGTGGCTGGGATTGCACTCACTGTCGCTGATTGTGGCGTCACATGAGCACTATCAGAGGAAGGTTAGTGAATTTTCTAAACAGACCAATAAGTCTTTGGCCAACCTCACAGGGGACTAACTTTAATTATTTAGTGTGTGCAACCCCATTTTTTTAGAGCTGGATCTGTTTAAGCACCCAGGAGCTGGATTGTGATTTAGGGTTTTAATTAAAAGAAAGGATGGGCATGGCAAATAGTTGATTCACGCATGGATGCAAAATTGGAGATGTCTACACTGCTGTCTATATGCGTATTTCCCTTAACATGAGTTTGTGTTTATAAATGCAAAGGACCCACAGTTCAGCACTGTAATTACAACTCCATAACAATGAAAATAATGCAAATGATACTTGCTTTCTCAAATGTCTAGGACTAATTTCTCCCTCTCTCTGTCTCTAACTTGTACTCATCATGGCATCTTTGCTCAGTCTATCCTGCCACTTCTCTCCAAAATCACCACCACAATCACCCCTTCCTCACCTATTCCTCTTTCTCTATTTCCATTGGGTCAGCAGTGCGGCAGTTCAGTAGTCAGCATCATTATGGTCCAATCAGCTCTCCTCTCAACAAGAAACTGTCAACCCAGCACTAAAACTGGCCCAGCAATTAACGCTATCTCTCCTCTCCTCTCCTCTCGTCTCCTCTTGTCTCGTCTCCTCTCCTCTGTTTGTACCTTCTCAGTCTCAAAATTTTCCCTCTTCTTCCTCCTTCCGTTCTCCTTACCATTTTACCTCCTCTCCTCTCCTCTCCTCTATTTTGAGCTCCACTCCTACCTGCCCCTCTCCTCCTTCTCCCTTCTGTTACTTACGGTTCACTCCAGATCAGTGTGGCGATGGCTAGGAAGAAGGGAGAGGGAGAGGAGGAGAGAAGAGGAGCAGGGAGGAAGTGTGTATAATTGGCTTTTTTTAGGTGTGACGAGGAGGGGGGGTAAGGGAAGGGTGGGCTGTGAGCATGTATGTGTGTGTTTGTGTGACTTTGTGTGTTGGAAGGCAATAAAATAGACAGCAGAGAGGAGCAAAATAGGAAGATGGTTTTTTGTGCTTATGTGAATGTATTTGTGCTTATGCCTGTGTGTATGTGTGAGACTGCAAGGACTTGTGTGTGTATAAAGGGGGCAGCGGATGCAAAAGTGTGTTTTCATGAGTGTACATGTGCAAATGTGTGTGTGTGTGTGTGTGTGTCAGCAAGAGAGAGAGGAGATGAGGTTTATAATTGGGCAGATTTGCCTCCGACTGAGATAATACCCCCTGGGGAATGAAAACAGAGGGAGCTGAGTGAGAACGGCAGATAGGGAGGGAGAGCAGAACAACAGAAAGTGGGGAAAATGGCTAAAAAGAAAGAGATAGAAAGAAGAAATGATGAGAAATGAAAGGTAAAAAGGGTAGCAGGGGGTTTTACAGTGGGAGAATGTGGTGAACTATGTTGGCCCGGGACAGTGATGAGATGATATTAGAATACAGTTAATGTAAAGTTGAAACGAGTGATAGTTTGATTGAGACAGAGGTAGAGGTAGAGGGGCAAGATGGGTTGAACAACTTGGTAGAGATGTAAGACATGTTCATCACAGTTTATATGTGAGGACTTGGCTCAGTTTTAATTTCTGAACATGCAGCAGACTAATGTAATCTGATTATATAAGGATGTGAAGCCTGGAGCTGCTTCACTGAGAATGAAATTTGAGACTCATTTTGTTGGCACTCTGTCAAGCAGACTGTGTAATTTGATAAGTAAATGGACACATCTAGAGCATGCAAAGCAGCTAAAGTTTACCCGACAATCCAAAGGAGTTTACATCCTGGGCTCTAATTTCGTAGACCAGGCGCAGGTGGGGTGCACCTGCCCTGCGCCGCACCTGCCCTGTGCTGCGCCTGCGCCTGCGCCTGCCCCTGCGCCTGCCCCTGCGCCGCGCCAACGGGGTGTGTCCAGGGCATTTTGCAAGTTTTGTGCACATTGCAGCGAGGCGCACCCATGCCTCCGTCCCTCCCACCGGCGCAAGTGGCAGAGAGGGAGGAGAGAAGGCGTGAGTGGGTTTAACACAGCCGAGTGTAATCTTCACCAATCAAATGAATGCCTCTCCTCCCCTTTAAATGCACCACAAGGACAAGGCGCAGTGACAATTTCACCTCGGTGGCGAAGAGGGTCAGAGCCGCTGTCACTTTTGCAGCAACTGGGAGAGCGCAGAGGCCACCGGGCCGCGCATCGGAGGCCACGATGCGGGTCACCATGTGGACTAGGGATCGACCGATATAGATTTTTTAGGGCCGATACCGATTTTTTTCCATCACCCTTAGCCGATGACCGATTATGGACTGCCGATTTTCTTGGGCCGATATTTGTGGCCGACACTGCTTTTTGCTCCCTCAGTTTACATGAAAAAAATGACATTATCAACTTTAAAAGGAATAAATATTCAACCTTGTACACAACATTTCTCTCATAGTTTAAGTTTTATCTCCCATCGATGTGATGGCTGCTCCTCCGCAGTGAGACGCGCACCCCCTCCTCCCTCCCCCCTCCACACACACACATCAGCTGAGCAGACGCTGACTGAAAAACTCCGCTAACGCTGGATTGATATCGGCAGCAAACAGCTCTAAACATGTTTTCACGAAACACTGACACAATTTAGTACTGCATATAAAACATTTCTCTCATCATTAAAGTTCGTCTAGAGCACGCTAAAGACCTCTCTGATAGCAGACACGGCTGCTCCACTCTGCTCTGAGGGAGAGAGCACACACACACATACACACACACACGACACGCATTTAACCTCAGCCCGGTGTTCGCTGAATTAAACTCCTCCAAACACCATGGAACTGAATTGACAACGTTGACATTACTTAATCCTTAAACTGGTGTTTCGTAACAGCTGTACATATTAGCCTACAACTACATCAACAGCTCCCTAAATACAATGGTGAGCAGTTTTAAAGATGAAGCATTCAACAGCATTTCTGTTTTTCTGACCCACAAACTTAACTATATTTTCAAGCACGTACATTACATGCACTTGGCATTCATGTTTCCTATTTCAAAGTGGGTGGCAATATTTCAACTAAGTTTAACTGTTAGAGGCTAATTGAAAGTTTAAAACTTACCGTTGTTATGAAGCAGCCTCCAAGGCACTGCTGCTTTCACCACTCTTGCAGTGGGGGAGGGGTAATGCGTCTGCATGTGCTGCAGGGTCTTCCGGCAACACAGAGCTGCCCATGGATGCCTGTCTGTAAATCATGCCGCGGAAAAATACATCGGCGAACCCACGTGCGAATCGGCCGATACTGATTCAAGTAAAGAACGCAAATATCGGCCCGATATATCAGCCAGCCGATGTATCGGTTGATCCTTAATGTGGACCACCTCGCGGGACAGATGTAATCTGTTCCTGTGTCATAAATAGGAGTACAGAATTAAGTGATAATTACATTTAAACACAGCAGCAGGCTAATCCATTCATCATGCTTGTGATCCACCTGCATTCCTGGTCTGTCATCACCAAATAGCAGAACCTTTGGTGAAATATTCCCCCTGATATCTCCTCCTCATCCTCCTTGCAATAATGTACTCCATCTTTTTAGATCACGTTCAGAATAAAGATTAAAACAGAGAAATATGGGCAATCACAGGAAAATCCTTAAGACACCGAATGACTTACATTTATTCAGCGAGCGTCTCTCTCTTTTTTCTTTTCTTTTGAATTTCATGAGATGAGAGAAGCCGGATACTTCGTATCGGATGATGTGGCTGTTTGTGGTTGGCTGAGAGATGTGAACTTGTTAGTTTGCGTCACTCTTCCAGCTGCCATCAGGTTGAGTTTCCATTGTGACAAACGTCTTTGATCTGACATCAGACGTGACCGGACAATTAATAGAAATACAAATGTATATGCTGGTTCAGACGGTTACATTAAATAGTGGTTGCTGTGATTGTTTACTGCATTGAAATGTGCCTGACACTGTGGATACCTGCCTTTGAGGTTTTGGTGACGTGTACACACTGTGCGCCTGGCAGCCAAATTACCACTGCAAGGGGTGCGCCTCGCCTGTGCTGAAAATAGACCAGGTTGGAGCTGGCGAGCTTTCAGCGCACCTTCGTTCGCACCTTCGCGTTTTTTTGGCACGAAATTGTCACTGCACCAAGCTGAACCTTTCAACACCTCCCCCTGGTGCGCCGTCACACCCATCTTGGCGCAGCCGGTCTGCCAAATTGTCAAATTTGCTGTGCACAGCGGTGCGCTGGACGAAATTTCCACTGCACGGGGTGCGCCAGGCTGTTCCACCCTGCGCCACCCTGTGTTGCGCCAGGAAATTAGGGCCCCCTGTCTCAAGCTTGATTAATTGCCTTTGCTTCAAGTCTACCCTGTAGGATATGTAGTAGGCTGGCATAGCCCTGAGCCTAGACAGAAGCCATGCAAATAACCTAATGTGCACCTCCTCAAAAATGTAACTATGCGTTGAATCAATGCAGACTGTAAACCCATGATTGATTTGCTGGGTAGCATCAGCTGACAGCCAATTACTAAGTAATATCTAATGACATATTATGTGCAATGTAGTGTGGGCGTGCTTGTGATTAGCCTGCTGGATAAGTAAAGTCTGACATCTCTGTTGATGGCACAAGATTTACACACCAGTTAACACATTTTTAACATTTCTTAACTAAAACATGCCCCTCAAGCCAAGTCAGACACTGTATTTAAACTTGCTATGCACCACTAGTAGCCATTGTAGTTGACTTCCATTGCTTTCATTATTCTCTTCAACCAGGATAAAAACATCTGTGAATACTGGGATTTCAATGGCACAGCACATTTTGACCAAAGCACAGTTGACCTCATTTAGACATTTGGATGGTGACTAGGAAGAAGGGCAGAAGCGGGCACTGCTAATGTTAGCAACACTCTATTAACCACCTTCACTAGGGGAGCAATAAAATATTGATACACCAGTCTATTGCTATATCTTATTGCACAAAACTGCATGGATATTTTTAGTGCAGTATTGTGATGTTTTGTTTTCAGTCATGTATAGAAATTCAGTACATTTGTTTTGCAATGTAGTTCTGCCTTTGGCTTTTATGGTTGCAGCTGGTGTTCAGCCATCGGCTCTCTGTCATGTTTATTCTTGTTTTGTGTTTTTTTACTGGGAGAGAAAACAAAGTTTATCAATGTTGCAGGGACCATCCTTTAATGTCTCATTTTCTTCCCCTTTTGCTACAATTGCTGTATATTTAACTGCTGTGTAATATTTGTCAGCAATTATGCCAACATAAAAAGCACAGACATAGTTGCCATGGTATCCTCTTAATCACTGTTACACAAAGTTCATACTGTGGCATCCTGGTGGACCCCAGAGGTACTGCAGATGGGCTGTGAAAGGCCGATTACAATAAATCAAAACCAGAAATATAATTTTCAAATTCAAAAATATGTACTTGGTTTTCACAAAACTCTTGGTTAAAATACAAACAGCGGATCAATGAGTCTGGCTATGATAGGCAGTACTGTTCTTGCACAGTAATGTAATCTTCAGGGGTCTTCAGGAGACATCAGTATCATCAGATTCCTAAAAAGTCTTTGAAGTTGCTTTCTGGCTTGATCAGCCACCAATCTGTTTTATATCTCTCGACCTTCAAAAGAGAGCTCAGAGGACCCTTTAAGGTAATTGCCTTTGTGCTGGTTTTATGAACTTTTTAACTTGCAACCTCAAATTGCTTTCTGAAATTAGGTTTAGAATGAAGTTTATTTACCCAAATGATGACTTAAAAAATGTCTTTAATGGTTTGTTCACACTTCGCTCATATGTGTTCAATCAATAAGAACACCCCCTGGAATAGTGTATTCCACATACTCTGTCTTCCATATTAATATAAACATATTAGTAAGCTCCCAGGAGATCGCTGGATTTACAACTTAACATTATGACGATCAATAACACATTTTTTACTTAAATGTAAACAGTGTGTAAGCGTTTCTCAAAGCCTTTCTATATATTCTTTCTGAATACCAGGGATAAGTTTTTCATTGAAGAATTTTATTATGCTGGTTTTATCTTTCTCTCCTTGTTTCACTGTTTCCATCCCCTTCTCTCCCCCCTTCTCTCTCTGTGGGTGTGTTTGTGTGTGTTTCACACTGTTGCCACAGAAAATCCACAGGAATCAATAAAGAACCATATAGATTAGCATAATCAAATTGATGACAGTAGAATCTTAGCCGTTTCCATCCCTAGTCTTCAAAAGGGGTTTTCATTTTCCTAAATATTCTTTTATGTTTTGTTTTGCTGGATTAAGTTAAACCATGGATGCTCCACTCAGCACTGCCCCCCAAGCTTAGTACTAGTATTGTATGTTTGGTCTGTATGAGCCCCCAGAAAACTAGCAGAAATATCGACTAAATCAAAGCAGAAGCAGAAGGCTTTGTCTGTATCTGTTTACGTATATGTCCCGTGAAGAACATAAGCAATCCTTTGCACAGATGCAGCACAAATTACTGGTATAGTCACACCATTAAAACTGTGAACAACCTTAACTTGAGCTCCATTTTTATAAAGGAATACAATAATCATGTCATTGGTTTAATGGAGAGTGTTTTTGTCCCTCAACTACTTCTCTACTTTGCTTGGACAGAAATGCTGTGCGACATCTCTCCAGTGGAATCCCAATAGTACTGATTTTGCAGTGTTTCAAAAATAGATTATACTGCACAGCATTGTACAATATCTATTTTTAACCTGTTTAAAGTCTGAAGTCCAAAATAGGACTGAGCACAATACTTTTTACTCAGCTATCATTTGTCCTCATTTATAGGAAGCAACTGACATTAGTTCAGTGGTACATGTAAAATTGTTAGAACTGGATGAATAAGTTTCTTAAATTAATAAATGCATATTTGTCCACATGTTGAGTAACAACAACAATCCTTATCATACTGTCACCCACAAAATACAGCTTTCACTGGGTTTTTTGACAATGATACTTTAAACACTTCACAGGTATCCACAAAAAGCTATAAAGACTTTGTATGCTTTGCTTTTATTTATTCATTTGAAGACATATAACCTTTACCATGCAGTTTCTGATGTATGTATATTATTTTGCTAAATATACACTAAAGATCATGCCAAATTCTCAAGGCGCACCAGTATATTCATACACAGTAGCATCAGTAGCATCATTTCGAGAAGCTGTTGGACAAAAGCTGTTTGAATTCATTTTTTTGTATATTTTCTTGTGTTTGAAGCACATCGAATAATTACTGGGAAGTTACTACACTTTTTAAACCTTGTTTAAAACTTTACTTCACGTTTTAAACTTTGTTTACAAAACATGAATGGAAGAAGCCAATGAATTATTAATGAAATCATTTTAAAGTTGGGTTATAAAAAAAAGATAGAATGTAAAAAATTTTTTATCCTAAAACGGCAACGTTAAGTCGGGAGATACAGACCAAAAGGAAAAGAAATGCCATGACTTAAAAAAAAAAGTTGTGTCAAGTTGTGTTTTCGTAGCCTTAACGCACTTAAATATAGAAATTAATTGATTATCCAAATTATTTATACATGTATACCCATTCAAGGGTAAAATCAACAACAGGACAAAGTAGCTGGTTGTAGCTGAGTGAGTAGTCAGCTGTTTGCCGGGCTGCTGGTGCTTGCAGAAGCCCTGTCTGCAATAATACTGTATCAATTTGTATGTTATTTTTTTATCCATCTATGCATCATGAATTTAAGAAAATAACTGTAAAAACTGGGGATGCACAATATTGTTGGAACAATATTGATAATGGCAAGAAACCGACATAGAAAGTTGAAGCACATATGAAATTTTTTGACAATATTTACAGACAGTATTTTGGCTGCACAAGTACAATGTAAGAATGTGCCACTTTTTGCCTCCTCATCACTCAATGTCTACTTTTAAATGAAAAGATTAATTTATCAAAGATTAAAATGCTGTTTTCTTGCTTTACATCTGTTTCTAACACAAACACCAGCAAGTCAGTTTTAGTTAAGTGGATGCTTGGTCCTCTTTACAATAAATATTGGTTTTGATATCTGCTATAAGTTTGGAAATATCAGCATATCGAATATCGGCAAAAATCCAACTTGGTGCATCCCCAGTAAGAATATAAAATAGTTTAATATGCACAAGACAGAATGGCTGTGGCATCTTGAGCTTCTCCCTCTCCGGCTGTGACCTGCCTGAAAACCCAGAATAGACCTACCAGTGTGACGTCCTACCACTGTTATGACAGTAGTTAAAGCCCATTAGCCCAAGGTAGGCAGCCCACAACATAGACAGCAGAAAGAGTGCAGAGCTCTGGAAAATCACACTGATGTGTTAAACTAACAAAACAGAATTGAGGAATTTGCATATTTTTAAGGGTTAAATGGGGTAACTTTTCATTTTCAAGTAATGCATCATTTTGAACAGTTACTGTAGAACTGGTGACATAGTCACAAGGCTTATTTCTATAATCTGTCCCCAAAGTTTGTCTTGATATGTATTAATGAAGTTTCAGATATGCTGCTCCTGCAGACTGGAATCTGCATCAGAGAAATGTGTGTCTCTTTAAATCTTTTTAAAAGAATTTTAAAGGCATAAGAGGAAGATGCTTCAGGCTGAAGATGCAACATTCTGTGGCTCTGAATTGATTGATTTATCTGTGTTTGTACTAGTGTTATTTCTGTATCTTGTTCTGCTGCTTGTCTTGGCAAGGGCACTCTTGTAAATGAGATTCTTACTCTTAATGAGACTTTCCTGGTCCAATAAAGCTGTCATTTTATTGCTGTATACAAGCAGAGAAGAAGCTGTAGAGGGCTGTTTAAGAAAAGTAGGGCTTGTGATAAGGCAAATTTAGGCATTATCGGTTTAGAAGATTTCCTGTTACAATCATACAAGCACTGCTCCCTTAGCTTTGATCCTCTTTTGTTGTTTAACATACTGTCCAGTATTGATAAGCTTCCCCAATTCAGTCATCATCAACTAGTGGGTTTTAACCCTAAACAGGGTCACAGAGCTGCTTTCAGTGGGTCACAAGTGCATGCCTGGGAATGTTTGTTTTGTCCGGTCTCTTTGTGCAACTGTCTTGATATATCAAAGATCCAAACTGCGATATTTTTTTAAAAATATTGATTTATAAACTTTCTCTGTTTTTAACAGGCATCATTAAGCTGCATTTAAACGATGACATTTTCAGCCAATACCAGCCTTTTAATACTTAAATTATGAAGCCTCCCCCCATAAGGCTGCTGCACAAATATACATCAGAAAACAAGAAATAAAAGACTTACCCTAAAAATGCATTGTGCATGGACTTCAAAACACTCCTTAAATCCAGGGAAACAACTTTAATTTTATCTGTGTAGATTAACATTTAACCTATGATTTTGCATAATGTTTAGTCTTTAACAGGCACACTTTTCTGTATTATAAAACAGGCTTTAATAAAACATTTATCTTTTCTTTAATGAAAAAAGTATTAGAATTCTGGTGTTGCTCACAATAGTGTTTGGGCCTGGATAAAAAACAACTTCTAAGAGAATTTGAGTCTTTTCTTGTTTCTGTGTGTTGGTCTACATGGCTATGTGTAGTGCAGCCAGTTATTTCTAACAGATAGCCACATCATAGTAATATTAACATATACATGAGTTTCTAACTAGAGCACAGTGTTCATCTGAACAGGACTGCGCTGTCAGATCACATTATCATTAGAGAAGGTCTTTTTTTGACCGAACAGTCTAAAGCGGAGCGCTCCATTTATTTAATTATGAGGATGCTTGACAAAGTAACAGTACATCTCCCTGAAAGCAGGCTAACTTTATAGCTTTCTAGTGTCTGCAGATTTGCACTTTCACTTACAAAAATAAACGCACTCACATCATCTGCAATCTAAATAAAGATCTATTGGAATAGAAAATAACACTGGGTATATTTTCCCCAGTGAAAACTCATTTAAGTCATTTGCTATTTAATTGATATATTTCTGTGCACAAAATGAAAAATACAACTTTAGACTAACTGACAGGCATAGCAGTCAGTAAGAAATAAATGTCATGTTAGGACAGAACTGATCTTGTCTTCACTCACAGAGATGTGTGGTGTGAGCGCCTCAGGAAGAAAAGACTACCAATGCTAACTACACAGATGGAGCTGCAAAATGCAGAGTATCTGTGGTGTCATGTTAAATTTAACAAGCACAGGAACATGCTTTTGCACTTTAGTAGGATCTATTTATTCATGGCTTTGCAAGGGTTAGCAGCTTTACAACTTGTTCGACATAGGTGGTTTTCTCGGGAGCAATAAAGAGAGGTATAAGGGAAAGGAAAGAGATCAAGAGCAGAACGAAGTGTATTTTTAGATGAGCATTGAAAATTAGCTTCATTTTGTTGTTGCTGTTTGTGTTTCGAGTCAGTGGTAGAGGATGGTGGACATCAGGATGTTGATACTGTTGAATCAATGATAAAGTCAGCCTCACAACTTCAGAGTTTGTTTGAATAACCAAATGCCAAATTCAGCCTTTTTTTTTCCTTTCTGTGGGGCAAATTAGTGACATGAAATGCTAATCGACTGAGGAGGGAGAGTGTCCCTCATTTTCTGTGTGGCTATTGATCCAGAGCAGTCCAACCAGAGCCTGCAGCTACAGATTCAAATCTGTCTCAGGTTTTTCATAAATCTGACATATCATCTGAATCTGAGCAAAAAAGAGGGAGTTTTTTTTATTGGTGTCAAAGTAGTTTGGTTGTATTGGTTGCCATAATTGTCTTGATACCAAATATTAAGTTCAATATAATACGAGTAGAAATGAACAATATTTTAATACCATGATAACAAAAAATGACCTCTTGGACATACTGTTGTTAGTAATAAATACAAAAATAAATTAGATTACAAAAAAATGTGTACATCAAATGAATAGATACACTAGATAGTCAAAAGTATTGGCTCTTCTGCTTCCAAACACATATGACCTTGAGTGACATCCCACTCTTAATCTATAGGGTTTAATGTGATGTTTGCCTACCCTGTGCAGCTACAACAGCTTCAACTCTTCTGGTAAGGATTTCCACAAGGTTTATGAATGTTTATGGCAAATTTTGACCATTCTTTCAGAAGAGCATTTGAGAGCTCAGACACTGATGTTGGACAAGAAGAACTGGCTCGCAGTCTCTGCTCTGATTCATCCCAAAGGTGTCCTGTCGGGTTGAGATCAGGACTCAGGTGCAGGCCAGTCAAGTCCTTCCACACCAAACTAGCTCAAGAGAAACTTAAAATTGACAGAACAAATGTTTTGTCTGTTGGGTTCGTTACAGGCCAATCAGAAGCTTACACTTTCTTTTCACTTTTAGAGCAACACTCATAGGTACTACATCTTGTCCTTTAAAGGATGCTATTTGCCTGGTCATATTTGGACTGGGAACAGTCGTTCAGCATTGCAAGAAACATCTGCCAAATGAAAGACCTGGGATCTGGTAAATTCAGTTGCTTTGCAAGGTTACACTCCCAGGAAAACTTACTGCTGAGAGGGTAACAGTGGGGGAATTTTCTGGATAAGTTGCTTAGGTATTTTCTAGGAAATTTCGGGGTTACATGTGTGAAAAGGGTTTTAGTCTGTTATTAAGTTGATTTGAGGTTAGTTTGAGACAGCATTTTTGACACATTGACTGCCTCTGATTGGACTCAGAAGATTTCCTTTAGTAACCAGATGGCTCACACTGTTTGGCTTTGTTAGATTCTTGCTGTAGTCTGTGTGCGTAGTCTCTCTCTGCTCGTGGTAATTTATATTTCTGTGTATAATAGTGTTGAGACCTTTGTTTATCAAAACCCCTCAACTTCATCCATTGTGTATTCTACTGTGCAGGTCTAATAGAGATGGTGGTAAGCACCCTCCCAGAAGCTGCAAGAATTCACCTGGATGCTGAGCGGCAGGCTGGGAGGAAGGTTAGCCATCTTGTGCTTCAAGCCTTCCTGGAGCTCCTACACAACATCCTAAAACAGATGTCTGTTGTTGTCCACTTAGCACTTCAGGTATGTTGGATTGTAAACAGCTGATAAGAACAACAATGGTTCAGTTTTTTATTAACAGTATCTGTAATTTAGGCATAATAATCAGAATAAGAAATACTTTATTAAGCCCCAAAGGGAAATTTAGTAAGACATATTACATTAAAAAATCTTAAGCTTAAAGCAAGAATATGTAAACTTTACACCTTGGAGTTGTATCTAACAGTAAATAATCTTCCACAGGGGAGAAGTGAATCTGTGCTTTTTTCTGCAAAGCTTTTTGCCAGGTCATTTTCCCCTTATGTGTCTTGGTCTTTGCCATTTTATTATACAAAGCAAGACATGAAAACTGGTCTCTTTTTATCTGAAGGCTGATGTGTGAACTAGTGCTGGAAAGCCGTGTGCACCTCTCATGAAAGAACTGCAACTCTCTGCAAAATGACATATTGCTGAAAGCAGACCATTAGGGTGCTTTGTGGAAATTGAATTTATGCCATTTTTACTATTTAAAGTTGTACTATTTAAAGCCATCATGTTAAAGTCAAATGTTAAATGACGTTACATTAGTTTATTAAATGTTTAGCACTGTATTTGTTAGTATAACCATACCTTCAGTGTAAGATTATGGTCAGTTATTTGCACAGTGACTATTGATTGATGTGGTGTAAGAAAAAGGATAATTGATCCCTTGACAAACTGGTCTTAAGCCTTCAGACCTCTATTTTAAACATAGGATTACATGGGCTAAAACATTATCACACCTTAATGTCCAATGTACATCATATGGTCTTTTACTTGAATTCAAAGTCAAAGATGAATTTCCAGAGTCAGAATACAATCATGAAGGTTTTGCTAAAGTTGGGTGTGACCCTCTGATCTTTGTTGTTGGGTGTGAAGGGTCATAAAACTCAATTCAAACTATGTACCTGCAACACTAACACTGAGGGATCACGATCGAAATTGACCGGTTTTTCAACAACCATTAAGACTGGTCTAATCAGCACCAAACAGTTAGATGCAAACTAGCAAGCATGGCTTCAAGGTGAAGAAAACTGGACTGTGGGAAAGAAGGAGAAACTGGTGGAGCTGTGAGGAGAGGCAAAACGCCTCTTTCATGTGTCCTTCTCTTTGTACCACGATAGAGTAGAGCTGAAATCCCTAATGAGTATGCTACTGCTAGCCAGCTAACAAGCCCTAACTAGCTATAGAATACTCACTCAGGATTTTGAGGGCCATGGCAACTTCTGTCCACTTTTTATCCTTCTCCACTTTGTCCTGGTACAAAGAGATGGACACGGCAAAGAGGAATTTTTGGTCTCTATATAGTTACGCAGCTTCTACTCTACTTTATTTATTTTCTCAAAAATTTTAATTGTTATCCCTCTGTTAGGGCCAGTGCCAATACTAGAGATAACTGTTTAGCCAAATACTGATGCATATGTTGATGTTTTCCTAATTTTTTCTTTCAGCATAATTCTCCCACAAGACAAATATTTTCTGTCATGATTAATCATGAAAAAGAGCAGAGTTTGTTCAACAGGCCAATTTCCTCTTATTCAATAAAAAAATCTTACCTAAGTCAGCAGTGAAGTATGGAAGATGTCAGCATTAAATCTATGTGATACAACAGATCAGTAACTCAGTTTATTTGCCAATGGCTAATATTTGTGAAAATGGCCAGTATTGGCAGATACTGATGTTAGGCCATGCAGATATGTAACCTGGTCTGTAACACTTAAACAACCACTGTAATAACAGTACATCTCTGTTGTTTTAAGAAAAAAATGCACACAGATGAATTATTTTCTTCAAAATAATGTGTAGGGAGATAGCGAAACATGTTAATCATAGATGGGTCAAAAATTAGCAACAAAATTGTTTTTAATGCAATAATAATTTTGCACAGTAGATTTATAATTTACTTCAATATTATTACAACACTGTTAAATGGCCTTATAGCGTTGGTTGTAAACTTTAAATCTCTAAGTGCACAAAAACTAAAAATTGCTCAAATTTATTTTGTCACTGAAATGTCAATTTTCTTATTTAAAGAAAAAGTCACTCAGCCCCTAACATTTATTTTATAGAAAAAAAACCCCATTTTGTTTGTTTAATGAAAAAGCTGTGACATTTTTGTTCTAAAACGCTACTGCAGGTTGTCAAAGTGAATCATTATTTTGAAGTCCTTTTAAAGTTTTGTTCAAAAGTTGATTAGTTGATTAGTACAAAGAAGTTAAAGAACATCCACTCTCAGATTTTTGGTGACACTTTGGATAGAATTCGAGCATTCACAACTTTCAGACCATCTTGATTACACAAGCACAAACATAGCTTAATACATGAGCTTCATTTTTCTTAAAGAATTTGTATATTCCTTTGCACTTCTTCAGTCTTTGGATATAACTCCTTGAACTGCCACAAACATATGTATTATTTATATTTTAAAAATATATTTCGGAATGCATTAGTTGTTTTGCTGCATCATGCTTGATCGGCCCTCATTGGCTGTTACTTTTCCCACATTGATTCACCATTTTTTACCAGCTACATATCTGTCCAACAAAGATTCACAAAGTCAACTCCCTCAAAATGTTGCCCTTGTATCATGTCCCTAAGGCATGTGTGTATGTGTGTGCTCATGTGTGTGTCCATTGATGTGTGCAGTGGCAGCTAGCAGGTTTAAGAAACTGCAATATTGAAGTTGTGGACTCAGGAGAAAGCGGATGAGGTCCTGAGTCCATGGGACACACACACACATGCACACACATACTTAGAGGCATACACAGAGGGGCCTGTCTGGCTATGTCCCTGCGGCCTCATTATCACCACTGGCTTTGTCCTCAGCTTGCCTCCATACACACAGACACACACACCCTGACATACGCTCACATATACACATACACACCAGCCCCCATCTCCCCATAGTGTGCACCCCAGCCCAGCGCATACATATTAATGCCTGGACAGGGGGGTGGGTGGAGTGAAAGGGAAGCAGGGTTGAAGACTTGGTGGAAAAAGAGGAGGACAGACGAGGGAAGGATGGAGAGATAGAAGGAGAGACAGACGGGAAAGGGAGCGGGCAGAATGTGCAGCGGAAATCAATTCTGTGAGAAATGCAAAGCTCATTAAAAAGAAAAACTTCAGCCCAAACCAAATTCATTTGGGTAATAAGGTCTGATAAGGACGGAGGACGTGACTAGAGCGCACTCCCCAAACTATTACTCCGCTGGTCAAGGGAGAGAGAGTCAGAGATTATATATATCCTACAGAAGAAAAAAGGGATGGAGAGTGAGAGAGAGAGAGGGCTAAACAGAGAAAAAGTGACTTTGGACGAGGGGGAGAGAAAATATGTGCCACTATTAATCACATTATTGCAGCACTAATTGGCCTGAAGTTTTACTGTAGGCATGAGCTGAGCGGGAATAAGCCAAAGTGAGGGACAGAGGTGCTAATGAGAGTTACAAAATGACTGGATGTGACATTAAAATTGTTTAACCTGTTACTGAACACTGGCTGTTTTAAAGAAGGGTTAAAATAACTCAACATATGCAGAAAAACAAGTTCCTCACTTCGTCAGTGTTTCAGTGTGTCTCTGTGTGTCTGTCTCAGTCTGACAGAATCTGTCCTGGCAGGTCTCTGGATCCATCATTATTGACTGTCAAATCTCTATAAATGATTTAACGCCTGTGTGTGTATGTGTCTGCGTGCGTGTGTCTTTGTGGATGTGTGTGTGTGTGTATAGAGCCAGAGGCTATCTTGTCCAGCAGTGGATATGGAGGCAGCAGAGAAGCTGCTCCTCGAAAACCGACCCCTGAGCCAACTCAGCACACTCCTCATTCACATGGTGAGACCAACACTCACAGGGCCTGACTGTGTGTATGTGTGTGTGTTTGTGTATGTGTGTGGTAAATGCCCTGCATGCATACATAAATATTTTCTCTTACTGCTCTCGCATGCATGTCAGTGCACTGTATATCTAACTGTATGCTTGATACTGGCGGACGAACTGTGCAAGTATGCTTATTTATGCGAGGAAGTGTTTCTGCAAGTGTAAGTCTGTGAGAGTGCGTAAGAGAGAGAGAGAGAGTGCATGTATATTGGTCTGGTTATGTGATACTCTTCATCAGGATTAAGTCTTGAGAATAACACTAGGAAAGTATGCAGAAGTGAGTACATGGGGCGAACAAACAAAGAGATGAATGTCGAAAGATAAGTTTAAGTTCTCTAAGGTCAGTTTTACACCTAGATTGTTTGGGGGAGTTGTTCTGATACAAGTGAGCATCCCATGTTGTGCATGGTCCATTTGAATACATATGAACACAGTAATCAATTCCTTTTTAGGCACAAACAACAGCACCACGCTTGCCTGAAATAGGTGCTCTTGGCTCACTTTCAGTCAACCTTGGGAGCAGTTTGTTTGCATTGAGGACACAGTCGACAGGGTGACAAGTTAAATCATCACACTGCTGTAGTGGCATGAGCAGCTGTAGTGATAACAATTGTGTAACAGCAACCAGGCTGGTAACAAAGCATTAATTAGCAATACTGTCTTGGATCCCATGCAGTCACTTTCTGCACAACATACCATGAAAATAGCAACAGGTTAACATTACTCACCGCCTCTACAGCAGATCATCACAGGGCACAACAACCACTGATTCAAAAAGTCATTTAGTTCCCAGAACTTAGTCCAGATTACTTGAGCAGGATAATTTATCCTTTTCAAAGCTGCTCTGAACTTTTCCTAATTGCTAACAGTTTCTCTACAGACACTTCCACAGGTGTTGAGTTGTAATAAGTTACCATGATTTAAGGTGTTCCCTATGGTTCACTGTTTACATCGTTGAGCGTTAAAAGCCCCTCTTCTTCATGCACAAAACTTGTTTACACTTATATCATAAGGGATGTTACACATTGATAAATATATTCAGCTGAATTATCTTATATATGATGTTCATCCTCTGCTATTAATAAATGAGTCACTTTGTGGGTAGCTTGGCCTGCTAATTTCCTTCCCATAATGGAGAGAGTGAGGTAATGATATAAGGCCAGCTCAGGCCATTTGTGGGACTCGGACTGGACCCAGCCCGCTTCAGAATGCTGTCTTGTGAAAATGAAATGATCCAAGGGATATGTAGCTTTTTTTTCAACTGAATCAGAGCAAAGCAACTAACTATACATGTGAAAACCACCCAAGTAAAATATGGCTAAGGGAGTGGGGCTTGTTCGGCACTTTTCCAGTCATCTTCCTTCTTAAAGCACTTTTAACCCTGCAGGCTACACTTACCCATCCACGCCACATTCACATATTGATTGTAGATGCTATGTTAAGTGTCCATCAGGGTTTAACAATAACCTTTGTACACATTTACACCCTTCTAATGTACAGTGGGAGACATTCAGGGTCAGGTGTCTTGCCTAAGACCATATTGTTGCAGGACCTGGGATTCAGCACATTCTCCAGTTCAGAGATGACTTCCACTAGCTCACAGTTACCTTGTGCAGAATGTAAAACATCTAATTCTGCTGCACTTTTGAGCAGCTGATAATATCCTGCACAACAGAAAAGCAGAGACACCTCTGACTGTAAAAATTATTAGACAAACTCTGAATGACAAACTATTTAATCAATGAAGTCATAAACAATTTTATTGTGGTTGCCACATCAAAATAAGTCTTAGACTAACTTTAGATCAGCCTCAATAACTGACAATGTGGTGAAGATGAGTGGTGCACTGACAAACAGCTGCACTGTCCTATCATGTAGTCATGTCATTCAACCCATAATTACGCTTAACATGTTTTTATAACTCCAGAAGGGATAAGTTATGAAACAATCAGGGTGTGAATATATTTTTTGCTACAGTAAAAGTGAAAATTTAAACAGAAGGTGTTAATGTGACTTGTGATTCTTCTGCAGTGAGCTTCAGGTGGACACTTAAGGAGGCGCAGCTTTTTGAACTTCTTCACTGATCTGATTTTTTATCGAGAAAGAAATACAAAGACAGGCTCAAGTTCTTTGTGCAACATACAGTTATGCTAATTTTTAGCTTTGTCTGCAGTAACAGACACTTAAAATTAAAGTGATTTTCACTTATTTATGGAATATGCCTTTGTCTCCAGGATTAAATGTGATAATTTCCAAAACCAGCACCCATGTCCTTGTGTATTATCAAGAGAAGCATAACTGAGTTTATTTATGAGTAATAATCTTATCAAATAAACTACCCAAACAAAGAATATCTGTGTGTTATGGTAATAGAAACACTCAGGGAGTCCAGAAGTAAATTGCTTTCAGTGGTGAAAATACTGTTCAATTCATCTTGTGTGTTTACGTGTAGACAAAGCTTGTTAACCAAGCCATATTTTTAGAACTTGTCAGTCTGATCAAATCATATTGCTTGAAGTCCTACCAACACACCTAGATGATGCAGTTGTAGACGAATTCAATCAGTCAAACCTTTATTCATTTGGCACCTTTTTGACAGAATTCCTTGCATCTCAAAGTGCTTTACAATAGAACAAAAAAGAAAAATAAGGTAGTATGTCATTTAAGATTCGGAAACTATCCTCATAAGAATCAAGAAATACAAAAGTTAAAGCAGTAAGACCTTTAACTGACAAACAAGAAATAATGAAAAGTTAAAATCCATTTTAAAAAATAAAATTTAAGAGGATGAATGAAAGAGCAATTAAATTTTGAAAACAAGAAATTAGATAGTTCTAATAAGTAAGACAAAAAACATACTAAAACACTGTATTAATATACTGTATGTCAAACCATTAGATGTGAATGAGTGAAATACAGCAAAAAGACTTACTTGGCTTAAATAAATAAACTTTAAGGTTGTAATTAAAGATCCCTTTACTCTCTGCTCCTCTTAGGTCCTCTGGCTGTTTGTTTCATTTTTGTTGAGCCCAACAGCTGAAGGCAGCACTACCAAATGTTTTATTTCTGCTCTGTGCAGTCTTATTCTTTACAATGATACAATATATACAACATACCTTCATTAGACCTTGACTTGGAAGTGGACAAACATAAATGTGTAGCATAGCAGAGGTCACACAGTTTTCTGTCTTAAAAAAAGACAGAAAACTTCTTTACCAAAGTTTAAAGGGACAGCATACATAGCATTTGTATTTGAAAGTAAAGGTTATTAAACATAAGTGATCCACACATCTTTAAATTTTGTCCATGCTTTCACTCTTTGACAAACACTGTACATCACATTAACCTGTTAGCAAGGTCAATTGTTAAATGGTCCTTGGTAAAATACTGAAAGGTGGCAAAATGTTACCTAATGTGGTAAAGAGAGACATGCTCCTTTCAATAAATGGATTCTACCCCAGTTTAAAGGAACAAGGAAAGTTATGATGTCTTCTTGAGTTATTACCATCACAACCTAAAAAACCCACAATGGCTGCATTGATGTCCTCTATATATTTCCTCCCTTCATCCCTCTGATGACAGCTACATGCTCTTTTCTGGGTAAATTTTAAAAATGCAGTATGCTCTTTGGAAAATGTTATTTTCTGTTTCATTGCAGATGATCATTCTGGTATACTGGAGTAATTATACCAAAGTTATTACAAATATTAATCCCACAAATCTGCAGAAAAGGCTCTTATTTCTGTGAGTGCCAGTGCAGAGAGATGCAATCTTTAAAATTGAAAGACTGGACTGGGTACGATGTTGGCTTTTCTATTCTGGTAAATGTAGAAATGTTATCTTGAAAGTCAGTCAAATAACACCCTCTGACTCTAAAAACTAAACTTGGAATGAACAAAACTGATATTAAAATCTTAAATTAATATTACTAATTATTATTTTCATTAAAAATATTTGGTTGCGAGGTACCAAACACTACTTGTTCTTAGAATCTCACAATAATGGTTAAAACCCTTTTGTATTATCGTGACAGTGAACTTTTTTTCTGATTTCTATGATTATCTTGAGCCTACTGCTACTTTGTGTGCACTAAAAATGTCTGAAGATGTACTTTTTGTAAAAACAAAACTGTGACGGTTAAAAATATAAACAAACAAAATGGCTTAGTTGTAGAAGAGAAAATAGAGGATTCTGGCTTATTAGGAATTTTGAGCGAGGGGGTAAAATTTGACTCGGGCTGGGGAATTTAAAGGAGGAAGATGGAAAGTGTTATAAAGAGAGGGTGCTGTGATGCATCATGGGATGTTGGGGACGAAGAGGGGGGGCAGGGGACAAAAGGGGGAGGAGAAGAGAAGGAGGTCTCAAGGGACACAATAGAGGTTTTTACTTATACTTGACACATTGAGTGCTGGGTGGGCGTCTGTGTGTGGTTGTGTATGAGAGGGTTAAAGGGGCAGCTGACACACCCCCAGCCTCCGGGCAGCCCTTTTGCCCCATGGGAGATTAGTGCAATAGAGACAGCAGAGTGTCAATTTGATCCCTGAGTACATTCAAACTGCAAAACTTGTTTCTGTTAGAGAAATACAGTCTGAGGAGTTGTTGGCTAATTAATGACAGAGTGTAAGGTGCTATGGGTCACTAAGTGCTTTAAGCTAATTAATTTGGCCAAGGATCAGTTACAAGTCCTGATATAAGAGGCAGAGGTTTTACAGTCAACATTAGTCTGTGAAACATTATGGATACTACACCTAAATGAGCTGATAAATCCAGAGATGGTAAATGCCTTCTGGCTGTTTTAATGTGTAATATTCTATCAATAATGACAAAAGCCTAAAAATGTCAAAGTACAGCAAAGTCAATGCTTTAACATGTAGTGGTTTATTATTGACGTAATAAGGATTTGATGAAGTGTGCTTCAGTATGCAAACCCAAGTGATCAGTCTCTCGTTTTATTTGAATAAGTACAAAATTGATTATTTAAGAAGGATAAACTTAGCATCAGTTTATTCAGGAACCAATCATTATTAGTCAATTTTCAATGAAAACACGGGTTTTGTTGACCGTTATTATGCTTGAAGTCACTGTAAGGATCAGCTGTTATTGATAATCTATCATTTTTGGAAAACTGTATCAAATACAGTATCTTCAAATGCCTGCTAAAAAACACTGCAGCTCAGTCATCCGCTTGAGGTTGCAGCAATAAACTCCCAAATTTGTAAGTACAAATAATCTGATCTAAAATTTGTGTTGAATCTGTGTTGCGGCCTCAAAGATACAAGCTAGTAAGCTAAGTAGACGAGGTGACAAAGCAATACATTATGGTGCATTTAAGGTCCTGTAGGTAAAGTAATGCATGTACAGACATTACATGCATGTACAGTAAACACTGTGTCTAATAACATGACAAAGTGGCAATTTGCTCTCTGGCCTGATAATAAAATGACAATCGGGCATTTATAATCTTTTCAGTAAAATGACCATTAGGTGATAAATTCACTCATCTATTGAAAATATGACAATTGGGTGATGCCTTTATGAATCCATTGGTAAAATGGCTATTAGGCAAAGTGTTCACTGTCAGTTCAGTAAAATGACTGTAAGACAAAATAAAACCAAGGCAATGAACCCACTGTTTGGATGATAAATTGACAATTAAATGTTGCTTTTACTCTCCTGCCTGTAATATTACCACAAGGGAATGCTTTTTTGACGCATCAGTAAAATTACCTTTAGTCTATACACTTACGAGCCATACAGCTGAAAGGCAATTAGTCAATGGGTCTACTGTCCATAAAATAAAGAAAAATAAAATGTCTTTGAGGGAATGTCTGTACTGTCCATTCAGTTAAATAACCATATGGCAATTTTTTTTCTAGAACCATCAGTTAAATGACTATCAGGCGATTTACAGTCCCACTGAAAAGTTACTGTTGGGGGAAATGGTTCCTCCATTTGATCTCAGATGTCGAAATGTCCAAGTTGCAAATAAGACTTATCACAGGCAATGCCCCTTAGGTGGGAATTTCAACTTGTAAGGTCAGACGACCTTCAATGTAGTTCTCAGTCCTGTTCTGCGATGTGTTTGTGACATGCTTATTGTCCCCACTGTTCCTTTAATTAAAGGCTGCCAATGGGTCTTCTGTCCTCTCAGTAAAAAAGGCTCTGACGTATTGTGTTTACTGTCAATAAATTGACTATTAGGTGATGGTTTTACCATCTCATCTTTAAAATTAGTTTCAGGTGATGTGTTGGCTCTTGCATTGGTAAAGTTACCATGAAATGTGTTTACTGTCCCATCAGTAAAGCTTCCATTAGGAGATGTGTTCATGGATCTTTGGTAAGAGGACTTACAGGGGAAACATTTATGGTCCAGTCTGTACAATTGACTTATAAAATATACGTTTCTGTTTCATCAGTAAATGACAGTGAGTTATTAAGAAACACTAAATATGACTTTTAACTGCATTTGGCATGGGAGATTTCTCTTAAAGACAGTCATGATGATCCTAATAGCAGCAAAAAACATAATCAGGGCATTTCTACTCTTAACTTAATTTAAGTCCTCTGCCTTTAGTAACTACAGTTAAGTTAGATGAAATATGGTTCATGCAGTTTTGTCCCAATGTCTTAATTACTGTTCTCCTCTCCTTGTAGCTATCTACTGAGAACCAAGAGGTGTGGGAGGAGTCTTTTCAGTGTCTATTTCTACTGGTCCAGCTGTATGGAGGAGAGGGTTATGACTGCCTGTCACCATCCTGTTTGCAGAGCTTTATACAAGTGCTGCATACACACATGCACACAGAGACTCCAAGAGTCCAATGTACAACGCTCAGAATCCTCAAACAACTGGTGAGTGTCGTGCACTCTTAAAACCACATTACACTAAACAACAGAGATCACAGGAGTGCGCTCTTCAAACAAAACTTAAATGATTGTATTCTGACTCTGGAAAATTATATATGACTTTGAAATTCATGAATTAGCTTGCAAGACCATTATCAGACAAGTGCAGAAACAACCAGACCACCATCGACAAGTGAAAATCTGTTATTTGATCAAACATCAGTCATCTGATTGTGTTTTATGAGTGCGTGTCATGAGGTAGTAGTTCTGGTCACATCACAGCCCTGATGTATCCCTGATATCCCTGACTTAAGAATCTCAGCTCTGTGTCTGTTTTTATTTTGGAGGTTGAAATATCGAGCCCTGCATACTGAAGCCATTGGAATAATACAAACAGGATCAGTGCAGACACATACACTCACATAGACAGCCCCTGCTGTGCTGCTGTTTTGAAAATAGAGTGAAGTTTCACCAGAACTGCACTGACAGAGGGAGCGAGACAGGAAGGGAGAGAAAGTGTTGGTTTGTATCTGCCTGTCATTCTCAGTACGAGTGTCTGTCCAATTTTGTCTGATTGTCACATTTTGAAATGATTTGTCACAGAGGACGGAAATGGCTTACTTCTACAAGAGTGCACGCCGCTGTAAAGTAGAAAGAGATTAAATGAAGATTATTGTTCCAAAACACACTACACAACATCAGCCTCATGAAGTAACATGGAGGAAACTGGAGCATGTGCAGCTCACATACAACAGTAAATCCATCAGTTTTAATAACGGGGCAGATTTTTAAAAGAGATACAGGACCAAGACAAGAGGAAACAGTTAAAGTGGGCTGTAATCTGATTTAGAGTTCAACTGGCAGACTTGTCCCCTGAACTGAAAAAAAAAAAAAAAAACGAGGAGAATATGAAAAGTGTTTTATACTAAACAAACTCTTCACTCAATACAATCTCATTCCTTAAAAGAGAGGGTTGGGTTGCTAAATCTCAGTACTGGAGTTTGCAGTATCTTAAAAAGTATTTAATGTTATCAAATGCATTAGGCTTTAAAATGACAAGTCTTAAATGAAAAATTAAACATTTTATCGGTTATTTGATTTTTTTTTTGGTGTTAATGGTCATTAAAAGAGGCCATATATTTATCCTCTAATTCTGGTGGCTACTTCTTAAAAGTAATTGTAGTCATTTTAAAAATCACCAGTTGTGCATCTTAATAATTGAATGATTACAAACCTTTTCTTTTAACTGCTCCGTATGTTGGATTGATGCTGATCTCTGAAGAGTTTTATGTCTATAACCCTTGTATGTCACATGAGGAGGGTCTTGAAAAAGGTCTTAAAAGATCTTAAATTTAACCTCAGATTTTCTTTGTCTACGTTGTAATAAGAAATGCACCATTTCAAGAAATCTGGTATTGTTTAGTAGAAATTTGATCTAGGACTTGGCTTTATTTTTATTGATGTTGATATATCTTTATTATTTTATTTATTAGGAACAACCACAAAACCTTCTCTCTCTCTCTCTCTTTGTCACACACACACCCACACACACACAGTTTTAGCTTTTTTTCTTTACTGCCTTTTTCTGTGTTGCAAATTTGTCTTCTTGTGAAACTCCCTCATTACCCTGCGTACTAATAGCTATATTGTGTGTATTCACTGTCCTGCACATTACTCTGAGCAACACTCACTAGACTCTGTGTGTGTGTTTTAGCTCTTTTCTTGTAGTTAAAGGATGAGTCACAAAGCAGCTCAGGTCCAGGAACAGAATAATTAATTTGCCCAAAAGAATACTAACCCACAGAGGCGGGGCTGATATGCCCTTGCCACAAACCACAATTTGATTTTATCACAATTTGGTATTCCGATGTATTGCATGAGTATCATGGTTTAACAGTATCAACTATTGTGATTTTCTTTTCCTTTTAAAACCAGAACAAATAAAACAATAGGAGAGAGAATATTATAAGTTATGGTACCAAAAATAATGCAGGTGTTGAGTTGGACTGTCATAGTGAAGAGGGAGCTTAGCCTCTCAGTTTACTGATCTATCTTCACTTCAACCCTCACCTCAGTCACAAGTTTTGGGTAAAGACCATAAGATGGAGGTTTTGGATACAAGCAGTCAAAATTGGATTTATCAGGAAGGTGTCTGGACTTGACCAAAAAATTAGGGCAAAGAGCACAGACATCTGCTGCTGCTCCTTCACATCAAAAAGAGTCAGTTAAGGTGGTTTGTGCAGCTGGTTAAGATGTCTCCAGTTTGCCTCCCTATGGAGGTCCTCTGGGCATGTCTAACTGGGAGGAGACCCCAAGGCAGACCCAGAACCAGTTGGAGGGATTATATCTCCTGTCTGGCCTGGGAATGCTGTGGGATCCCTCGGGGGAAACCAGAAAGTATTGCAGGGGAGGAAGACGTCGGGGTTTGACTGCTTCCCTGCTGCCTTGCGACCAAGCCCAGTAAAGCGGGTGAGGATGGATGGACAGGCCAAAGATCACGTATCAGTCAGTGAGTCTTTGCTTTTCCATTAAGTAATTGCTTTTCTCACTATCTATGGTTTCATAGACCCTGCAAGACCCAGGCAATCTCTTTAAAGAACTTCCTTTTCCTTGTTACTATTTGACAAGCATCTATCCTGCCTTTTTCGGTAATATTTATCTATCATAATCAGCACATTGCTGAACAGTGTAGACTTACAGTTTGTCCCATTCAAGAGGCTGCAGCCAACAGAGTGCACAGTTGCGGGCACATCAAAGGCTGTCCCAATTTAAAGGCCCTGCAAAATGCGGCTGAAAAATGTTGCATTCAAACTACTGTGAAGACTCCTTTTATATCTTCTATATCTCTATTTTAATATCAAAGCATGACACTACTACAGTTACAGAGCAGCATGCAACTTGCAATAAACAGAGACTAAGAATGAGTTTTCTAAAACAAAACAAAAAAAAGAAAACACAATAGAATAGATGTAAATATTGAATAAGTATCTAAAGAAAAAACAGGAGCAAGAAGCTTTCAGCTCTGTAGATCACTAAAGCTTGTTTATTTTTAGCACATTTCAGTGTTTTCTTGTAGCCCTGTCATGAAGAGTAAGAACAGTGGTCTGCCCCTAATATTTAAAATTATGTGAATGAATTGTTTGGCATTAATTATCTGTAGTGGTGTAAGGAAATATTGATACACCTGTATATTACAATATTTTGGAGTGTAATACTGTATCAGTGTTTTAGAGTGCCATATAGATATTTCATAAATTAATGGCTCATAGAAATTCAGGACATTTTTTTTGTATTGTAGACAAACCACTTGGCAGCAGGCTTTCAGTCAATCTCTCTCTGTCTCTTTGTTATATTTACTGTAATTATTTCTGACACTTGGGCACACAGTATAGTTTACTCATGTTCCAAGAACAGAAAAAAAACAAAAAAGCGTCACTGATTAGAAACTCTATTTTATGCATATAGTAGTGTGAGTTCTTCATACTAAAAAAATGACTTTTCAGTTTTAAAAACATTTGTGATTGATCATCCTATTTAATGTGCTGCTATAGATTGTGACATATTGTATTATCTTCCCCTGCATACTTTTTGCCAGTCTTGCCAAATATACAGCCCTAGTATTCAGAGTATAGACAAAGGGGTGTTGCTTGAAAATCGGCTGGTGACACAATCCTCATTTTAGATTGAATGAGCTCGTTGGACTTTGGTAGTGGATCTCACGCTGAACCACAGTGCTGGACCTGTAGCGGTGAGGCTTCTTAATGAAGCCTGTGGACGGGGTACTCTTGTGGGAGGCCTTGGTGACCAACTACTTCCTGGGGGCTTTGCCCCTGGTGGATTAACATTCAAAAATCAACTCAGTAGCCCTCTGCCTTAAACACTGCCTTAAATATTGGTGGCTGATTGGATGTACACAAGGTGATCAACTTTTTGTGGCTGACAGCTAGTGTTTCAAAGTTTCACCTTAAAGGGGTAGTTGAGGTTTTTTTATTGGGGTTGTGTGAGATATTAGCCTGAATGTGTGCCACAGTGTCACAGTGTCCCAAGTTTTTCTGCACAGAGAGAGAACTGAGCTGTGACACTGTGGCACACATTCAGACTCATGCCATAGACCTCACACGACCTCACTTCAAAAAACCTGAACCATCCCTTCAAGGAATGCAAGCTCATCTCCATGATGATATCTTCTAAATTTGCTGACCGTGAGACAGGTGTATGAAAATTAAAATGTGTAAATTTGACAACATCCGCCTCTGGTTATCTTCTTTGGCTTAGGATGGAACAATTGATTAATTTATGAGGTGGTTCAGTCCAGGAGACTGATGGGAGATGCGTTTTCCCTTCATTTATGACCTGAAAACCTGCATGCTTTGTTTTCTTTGCTTGCCTCTGCTCACATCAGTTTTTATTTTCTAAGCTTATAGGATATCATGATTATTGTACCTACAAAAAAGGATGTCTATCATTGTGGAATAAAAAAGTTGAAATTCTCGGGTAAATAATTTTCTCTTACTCATATTATCTGCACATCTGCATATTTAGTTTCAATTATTGCATTTTTGTTCCTTCAAAGGATGTAGCTGTGAAGTATCACTGAACTACTATTAAAAAACGCTTCTCTGCCAGCCTGTACCTGCTTTCATATGAAGTCAAGGAGTAGAAATTATAAAGAAAAACTTCAGGCTGTTTGCTAGTTGAGTTTTTTAAATCTCTTCAGCAGTCATCCATTAGTATTCAGAGAACAATGAACACCTTTGAAAGAATGCATCAGACATTCATTATCCACAAATCAAAAATGTTCACACATATACCACTGCAGAAACACATCGACTCACACACTCACTTTCAAACACTCCTACACACTTAGACAAGTGCCTGCCCTTTAACAAAGGCTTTTTAATTATCTTTCATTGATTTCAGGGCTCTGTTAATCTCAATCAAAGATCCTGCTAATAGCTTGGAAAAGGCAAAGGAGGAGAAAGAGAATAAATCAAGTCTGAGTTACTGAAATGTTCAACTTGTCTTTTTTTTCAACACCCACAACTCTGAAAGACTTAAACAGGAATGCTAATTCGATGAAAAGAGTGTCAGAGAAATAGACATTTATACTTTCACTTTCAGCGCTAATAGATGTGCAGGTTTTTAGCATTCTTGAAGCATGAAAAATACATTGTTAAAATTAATTTATCAATATACACAATTTACTCATACTTAACTGTAATGTTAAATTTTCTGGCAGAAATAACATTATAATCATTACTTTAACGTTTTGGTTATTTGTGTTAAGACATTACTTGACTCACTTGTGTCTGTAAAAAAATTGAGACGATGCTGTCAGTCTCCTAATCTGTTTGTTTTTTCCACTGTATGTTAATGACTTTTCTGTCTGGCAGCTTCTGACTCATATTTTCAGAGAACGAAACTGATCAGCACAGAATCTTCAAAATGTCAAAAGATCTGATGTCCAATTAAAGAATTGTATGCATCATACTTCTATTAAAACAAGTAAAAACTCTGATGGGCAAGATGGCATCACTCTCGGTGTCTGTGACAGAGAAAACAGCTCACTCAGAAATCCAGTGGAGCCAAAACACAGACATAACCTTTAAACAGAGCATTATGGACCCACACACAGTATTAGCTACAGCGGAGACATATTTAATTACTCATTATAAACTGTTTTTAAACACATGAATCTGTCTGAATACGGCATGAAAACACCCGCACACTCACAAAGACACACCCTCAGCAGTCTGTAGACCAGGTGCTGCTGTGTGAGTGTGGTTTGATGTCATGGTGTGTTGGGCAGACAAGTCAGGACAGGAAAAAAACAATATAACAAAGATAACAAATGATGCTGTAATAAAACACGGTGAAGGATTAATCCCATAATCCAGTGTGAAGTGCAAGTTCAGCAGAGGTATTAGAAAATAAATTTATGGAGCAACAAATCTGTGGCCTGTCTGAGGAGCAGTGAGGAGAATAAGGCTGAAAATCACAATCTGTAAAGTAGAGAGACACTAAAACATGGATACTGGTATATTAAAAGGCACTAATGTAGAACAGTGTGTGTGTGTCTGTGTTTATTCATCTGTTTATTCGGCATATTGGATCTTTGATCAGTTTTGTTTGCACTGACAGTGATAAATGAAAGTGACGTCAGTCCGCTGTGTGTTGTGGCAAATTTAAAATTGATTCAGTGACAAATTTAATCAGTGAGTCTTTTAATGTTGTGGTTGTGGCACTGTGAAGGACAAGGGAGGAGAAAATTACATTTCTAAGGCACAATTGTCCGAAAATAAGGTTTTTTTTGTTATTGGTTTATGCTGTGCACTGGTTATTGGCCATTTGTGTTATGTATAATAAAAAATAGGGGCATGCCATTATAAATAGTAATTCTGCACTAACCTGCCTCATGGTGGTGCAGTTTTCTTTTTCTTTTTTTTTTTTTATTAAAGTTGTCACATATATTTTATTGACCTCTAACAGGATGTGTATGGGCAATAAGTCCTCTTCTTCTCTGTCTCAAATGTTTATTGATTTTAATTTTTTCCATGGTGGTTTTGTAGAGAGCTTTTGGATTAAGAAGTAAAAAATAAAAGCAACCTGTATTAGCCCACAGGACCAGGTCTAATATTATTCATGCTCATAGTGCTAAGCACAAAAAATATGCTTTTTAAATGCAAACTATAAAAAGTAAGAGACAACAATATTATATTATGCTTTCATTGAGCTATATTTTCATCTGGATCTTTTCCGATATCTGATTTGTAGTTTTTTTCAAACTCATTATCTCACATACTAATATTGATACAGATATTTTTGGTCAAGAGCACAAAGCCTCCACTCATTTTAAAATGATCTGTTCCTTTCATTATGACAGTCCATTTGTGTTAGCAACAATTGTGAGGCAATAAAGAAAACATTTTATTCTTTAATAAATTTTACTTTAGATTTTTAGAGAATGAAGTAAGACATTATGTTACATTTGTACATTCAGTTATGTACCCCTTCAGATATTTTCTCAATAATACTGAAATCATAAGACAACACTAGGTTCAGCCTTTTTCCCTCACTTTGTCCTGTCTCTCTTTGTCTCCAGGTTCAGACCACAGAGCAAGCTGATGTGTTTAAATGTCCTGAGGGGGCAGAGCTGATCAGTCTACTGAACGAGATAAATACATCCAACAGGTTTGTACTTTTTAATATGTGGAAAACTGTCCTATCTTGCATTGTTAGATAATCCTTTAGAAAAATTACTGGATCTGCATCCGGATTACGTTGCTCACCAGATGGACAATTCTGTATATTTCACTGGTCCATCTGAGAAAAGAACCAATAGAAAGTGTTTGGGAATGGGAAGAACTATTCAAAAGCATATCTGGCAGGTGACTGGACAATTGTTTTATCTATTGCATTAATTACGGACTAATCAGATGATGTAGTAGGTGGGCGCCACTGCCAGAAAATGAACCACTTTCTAAATCAAACTCTCGGAAGTTGAGCAAGAATATTCTTCCTAAAGAGAAGTGTGTAGTGTTGATATTTGTTTTTCTTTTAATAAAGAGATGTGGTCAAGATCTGGTAAAACTGCTACCGAAGCTTTTAGCATCTATGCTAATCTCTGTATGATCAGTCACTTCCTGCTGTCATCTCGTCTGTAGCTCTCACCTCCTCCTGCTCTAAAGGACTCTCTCTGATTGGGCCATCTCGCTTTGGGACACTCACAATCGTAGATTGGAGATTGGCAAGATGGATCTGCCTGATCGCAAACATTACATCAGTCTGATCCATCTGCACTCCAAGGTTAGCTATTAACAGCATCTTGTACCATTGCTCGACAATGCTGTGTTTCACAAACCCTAAACAAAGCAGATGTGATGCTGGTGGTTTGCCTTAGTGGCTACGCCCTCACTGCATAAAATGAACTATAGTGTAAGTCATGGGCTGCTCAGCCTGATGGGCTTGGTTTCTCAAATTATAACCAGAGGGCGAATTATGTGGTCTGAACAAAAAAAGGTGTCACCTCACCAGCTCTGCCTCCATTTGTTGTCTCATCTTCTCCGTGTGAGCTTGTGTGTCAGGGGTGCCGTTAGAGAGCTGGATTTAGTGTTTGATGAAAGTAGTGAAGGGTTCTGATTTAAAATCACAAAATGAACTTAAGATCCAGATAACATAAGTATTGGAGTTTTGATTTGTGGACATGGAGAGCTCTGCTTTTACCTGATGTCATTTCCTTTAAAATGGCAGTAATTGATACAGAAGGAAAATAAACTTTATTTTGCGAAATTGTTCTCTTCCTGTTTTGAACTACTCTAAAGTATTGCAGTGCAAGTATCTTAAAATCTTCAAGAAAAGCCACTAAATGTTGAAACTGCTTTTACATGGGTAGTCCAGTGTCTTTAAAGTGGGGCTGTATGATGTCAATAAATCAGCGACAGTAATGAACTCCAGCCCCACACTTTCTTCTAACAGAGATACAATGCTAAAGTTGTTGCATTATTTAATGATAAAAATGCAAAAAAAAAACTTCAATACACTTTAATGCTTGAACAGATAATTAAATTCCTATATTTCTTGCAATTGCATGTTGAGAAACGTTGTCAAACTGTTGGACTATTTGTTCATGCAGTACTTCACAAGGTGGTGAAACCTCACCCCATCCTTGCTTGTAAACGACTAAGTCTATCATGACACTAACCTGTTGCAAATTAACCTGTTCACCTGTGTTTCTGAGCGTTCTTCAAATTTCCCAGTCGTTTGTTGCGTCTGTCTCAGCATTTTTGGATCATGTCACAGGCATCAATTTCAAAATGAGCGAATATTTCAAAAAATAAAAAGTTTATCCATTTCAACATTAAGTATCTTGTTTTTGTAGTGTATTCAATTGAATAAAATCAAAAAGGATTTGCAAGTCTTTGTACTCTCTTGTCATTTAAGTTTCACACAAGATCCCAACTTAAATGGAATTACGGTGTGTAAATGGAAGATATTGTAGCTGCTCCTATGTTGAAGCAACAAGTTAGGTTTGTTTGTCAAAATTATCGTGATAAGAGACAAGATAAGATAGGTCTTTATTAATCCCTTGGGAAGACTCCTTAAGGGAAATTAAGATTCCAGTAGCATTGTGTGTGTGTATATATATACACTGCCTGGCCAAAAAAAAAAGTCACCACCAAAAAAAGGTCACACTCTCTAATATTTTATTGGACTGCCTTTAGCTTTGGTTACAGCACACATTTGCTGTGGCGTTGTTTCGATAGCTCCTGCAATGTCACAAGATTTATTTCCATCCAGTGTTGCATTAATTTTTCACCAAGATCTTGTATTGATGATGGGAGAGTCTGACCACTGTGCAAAGCCTTTTCCAGCACATCCCAAAGATTCTCATTGGGGTTAAGCTCTGGACTCTGTGATGGCCAATCCATGTGTGAAAATGATGTCTCATGCCCCCTGAACCACTCTTTCACAATTTGAGCCCCATGAATCCTGGCATTGTCATCTTGGAATATGCCTGTGCCATTAGTGAAGAAAAAATCCATTGATGGAATAATTCAGGTAGTCAGCTGACCTCATTCTCTGGACACATAATGTTGCTGAACCTAGACCTGACCAACTGCAGCAACTCCAGGTCACAGCACTGCCCCCACAGGCTTGTACAGTAGGCACTAGGCATGATGGGTGCATCACTTCACCTGCCTCTCTTCTTACCCTGATGCTCCCATCACTCTGGAACAGGGTAAATCTGGACTCATCAGACCACATGACCTTCTTCCAGTCCTCCAGAGTCCAATCTTTATGCTCCCTAGCAAACTGAAGCCTTTTTCCCAGTAAGCCTTACTGTTTAGTGGTTTTCTTAAGGCTACACAGCTGTTCAGCCCCAATCCCTTGAGTTCCCTTCACATTGTGTGGAAATGCTCTTACTTTCACTATTAAACATACCCCTGAGTTCTGCTGTTGTTTTTCTTCGATTTGATTTGGCCAAACATTTAAGTGATCGCTAATAATGATCATTCAGGATTTTTTTTGACCACATTTCTTTCTTGAAGACGATGCTTCCCCACTATCCTTCCAGTTTTTAATAATGCGTTGGACAGTTCTTAACCCAAGTTTAGTAGTTTCTGCAATCTCCTTAGATGTTTTTTTACTGCTTGATGCATGCCAATGATTTGACCCTTCTTAAACAGACTAACATCTTTTCCACCACCACAGGATGTGTCTTTCCACATGGTTGTTTAAGAGAGAAGAAGCTACTCATTGCATCAGCTGGGGTTAAATAACTTGTTGCCAGTTGAAAGATAATTGACCATGCAGTAATTATCCAATAGGAGGTTCGTACCTGTTTGCTTAGTTAAATCCAGGTGGCGACTTTTTTTTTGGACAGGCAGTGTATATAAATATCTAAATTATAAAAATAAAAAATAAGAATATGACTACTGACTGGCTGCCACTGCCCCATCCCCTCCTCTGTCTTCCTGTTACTCCTCCTCCCCCCAAGAGAGGGGTTGTAAAGTCTGATGGCCTGAGGGACAAAGGTTTTTCAGTCTGTTGGTCCTACACTTGTGAAGGAGCAGTCTTGAGCTGAACAGGCTCCTCTGGTTGCTGATGACGGTGTGCAGAGGGTGACTGGTTCTTTCCTCTGCCACGTTAGTAACTAACCTGTCTCACGACGGTCTAAACTGAGCTCACGTTCCCTATTAGTGGGTGAACAATCCAACACTTGATGAATTCGGCTTCACAATGATAGGAAGAGCTGACATCGAAGGATCAAAAAGCGACATTGCTATGAACGCTTGGCAGCCCCAAGCCAGTTATCTGTGTGGTAACAAAACGTGGAAGTTTCATGAACTGTTTTTCACCACACTCCTTAATATCAGCAATAACACTTTGGAAAATGCCATCAGATTGTTGTCAACAGAACCAGAACAGTGCTGGCTTTTGGGAAGGCCTACAAAAATATGTCATCCCTGCACCACTCTGCTGAAATGAACCTCAGAAAACCCCACTTCAAATACACCAAACTATCCCTTTGAACTATCTTAGCTTACCACAAACTTAGCATTTTAAATAGCTCAAAACGTCATACATCTATCTAATAAACACATTTAGCAGCTAATGTTTACAAAAGATGTCAACAAATCTGGAGTGTAATGAATCTGTGGGCTGTCTGCATGTTTGTGTGTGTGTATGTGCACCTGTATCTTTGCATCTCGCTCTTTTATGAGTGTGTGGTGTGAGTGTGTATTCCCTCTTTGAGCTGAGGGTTTTGTCTCTGTGGTGACCGTGATCCGTTTGATCTCTAGTTGTATGAGACAAGAGACGTGACACACACACACACACGTTCACAGATATAACAGCACACACCCCCTTCTACATCCAAACTGCGACTCTCAATGGCACACACACCCTGTCAGATCGATAATAAAGGTGTATTGTTGTCCTGCTATAGAGGCCTCTCCCACTCTCTCTCCCCCTCTTTTTTCCTTGGTCGCCCCTTTTCAGCCTCTTTTTGTCACCCTCTATACAGATTTCTCCTCCTCTCCCCCCTTTTCATTTTCTTATCCTTCTCCTCATTTTCTCCCTTTCTCTCTCCCTCTTCTCCTCTCCTCTCGTCTCGTCTCCTCACCCCTCGCCTCCTCTCTCTCCTCTGCAGCAGATGAAAGCTGAGATCAGCTCGAGCCTTTGAAGTGGCTGAGACTGGCACACTCCCACTGGTTTAGCGGCAGGAGGAGGGGAGCAGAGGTTTTAGGAGAAAGGGCAGGAGATGAAAGGAGTTATGAGGAGAGAAGAGGAGAGGAAAGGAGAGGAGGAGGGAGGGGGGGTCTAATTGAGAGGATGAGAGGAGTTGGGGCTAAGAGGAGATGGAAGGAGAGCGGGAAGGAGAGAGGGGAGGTCTCTGGGCTGAGATCCTAACCCCAATGATGTCAGTCAGCTTTCACCATGGCAACCTGAGGAATGCCTTTTTTTAAAACCTGGGGCCTAACGGGTGCAGAGGGAGGGCGGAGCTTCACTCACAGACCTCCACTCTGAAGAAAAGCCTGGGGGCCCAAAACCCGATCTGTGTTCAGTCAAACATGAAGCCATCAAATGATCAGCTCACTATGTCCACTCAGACAACAGAGAGAGCTCCAAAAACTGCAACTCCTCTGCTGACACTGAGAAACTTAAACCTGCACATTAACATTAACACCTCAAACTGTTCTGAGAAAGAAGCCGTCTGCTGCTGAGTTAAAGCAAGTCAGTGGATTTTTAAGCTTACATTTTGACACATTGTTGAGGGAGTACTGGGAGGACACAGAAAATGTTAAAGAAGCCCAAGTGCTTAAAAAACACCCATAATTCAGATGAATGTGGTAAAATCCCCTCCACTTTCTGAAAGTGCAGATGCATTACAGTGATAGGCCTTGAACTTTAAGTAAAAGACGTAATTGTTGCCTGGCAGGTAAAGTGAATGACCAAATGAGGCTAAGTTCCAGTTTTGAATTAGACAGAAAATAAGGTCCTTTTCACAGCTACATGGTTTGGAAGAGCTGTTGAGATTTGAAATTTATTTATTTATTTATTTATTTTAATGGGCCAGTGTGCATCAATAAACATTGACATGTAACTGCATGGGATTATAGCCAGGTGGCTAATTTCCATCCCCAGTCCCATTAGCAGGTTGGCGTCAACACATAAAACATAACAGACATCCATAATAGAAATAAAAACACAGAGTGTGTTAAAAGATGTTCTGATATAAGTAAGTGGTCTGTGCTCTGCTGGGTTTTACTAAAATTATTCAAACACAGTAACAGATCCCTGTTTCAGTACAAATAACTGCGCCAAGCTCACCTTAAATAGGTTGTCTTAGCTCACTTCTAATCAACCCCTGGAGTGGCTTATTTGTCACACCAACAGTGATGAGTTAGCTCATCACACTGCTGTAGACATGGAAGAGGTAGTTGTCGTGATAATAAATGCATCACAGCTACCAAGCAACCAGGCTAATGACAAAGTAAGACTTTATAATAAGGTTGTTGATCCCATACAGACACTTTCTGCCCACAGGTACAAGATGCCATGAAAATATCAACAGGTTAAAATTACTTTCTGTCTCTACAGCAGATCATCTGAGGACTCAACAAAAACCAAAAAGACATTCCAGGATTTATCCCAGCTCTTTCAAACAGAAGAATTTATGCTTTGTAAAGCTTCTCTCTACTTTTGTTCATCACTGACAGTTTCTCTGCAGACAGCTCTACAGGTGTTATGTTGCAATAAGACACAATGTCAGCTGGTGTCCTCTGTTGTCCACTGTAGACACCAGCAATCATTAAACGCCCACTTCTTCATGCACTTAGTTTGTTTACACTTATATTATAAGGCGTGTCTCACATTGATCAATATGCTGATCTGTATAATCTTGCATAGGACATCTAGTCTCTGCTGTAATCAGTATGGGACATTTTTCATTTATTGATACAGTTTTTTAAAAAGAACTAAAAATTAATAGGGTGGGAGATGATTTTTTTCTGTTTATTTAAAAAGCATTGCAAAAATATTCATTGAAAACTGAAAAAAATGCTTTGAGGAGAAAATGAGAACATGTACATGTTCAGTGTAATGTCTACTAAAATTAATGTATATTTATTTTGTGTTGATTTATTTTTAATGCATTTAATAACATAATTCTTTCATTAAATATATTATATTTGATGTAAGTAGAATACTAAGAGTGACATCCTGAGGACTGTAAACTCAGTGATAGCCAGGAATAATCTTCTGTGTATGTACACGTCAGTGCTCACTGTTCCTCCTTACTCTCAAACAGGACAGTCTGTGTTTGTGTAAATCAAGCGTGTGGCTGGTGTGGCTCTGTAATCTAAAACAATGATTTCATTTCCAGCTCTCCTCCACAGCAGCTGCTGAGTGAGATGCTGAAGTTTCCTCCTGAAACTCTTATGGATCCAATTTATGCTGCTCAAATTCACAAACTTTCAAGGTTTTCTCAGGCCTCTGGGAGCTGTGTTAATTAGCTTAATTATGGAGGTTTTAATCAAGTAAAGGGGGTGGGCTTCTGCCAGCCTGGCTGTCAGGCTGCCCTCAAAGACACCTGGGAGGAAGAAAGGAGAGGAGGGGGTGAGGAAGAGAGATAAGAGAGAGGGGAGGCACAGACTGTAGGGTCTGAACAGGCACATATTTTAATAAAGACATAGTTTTACATTTGTCTGCTCGTATAACTGAAACTGAGTAACATGTATCAAAGGGGAGCTAAGCTAATGTCTGTCTGTCTGTCTGCAGTAATGTTTTTTTCAGGAGCCAAGATACAATAAATGTGATTATGATGCAGATGTTTAAAAAAACCCTCTACTTAGGTGATGTGATAAGGACCAAACAGCATGTTTCAGTATATGTTTTAGCTTTGTTTTTTTAACAACAATACTGAGGCCTGTTTGAGACCACTGTAACAAAATAGAAGTCTGAGGCACCAAGTATGGGGAAAGAAATGGGGTTGATGCTTTTGATGCCACAATCCTAACTCCTGCCAAAATGGTTCAAAAGAATTTGGGAATATTTCTGTGGCAAATGTTCCATACTCTTTGCCATGTGCATTTAAATGTTAATATCTCCATTATATCAATAATAAGTGATCCAAGAATTTGGTTATTTGATGGTCATTGATCATAATTCTCTACGTTGGCCCAGTCTGTTCAGATTGGTTGATCAGTCTATGCTGTAATAATTGATCAATGTGGGGCCATGTTTTCAACAGCTCTGCATTCTCTCTGAAGTCTCTGCTCTTCACTGGGTTTGCCACCTTGAGCCCAATGGGCTTAACTGCTGATATAACAGTGGTATTATGTCACAGTGGTAGGTCTTTTCAGAGGTGCTGGGGAATCAGCTACTTCAGGCAGCTGCTGATGCTGCAGGAGAAGAGGGAGGTATCCAGACGCCGTGGACTTGGTCGACTCTTAGATAAAATCACTCTTTCACTTGGAAGTGTCGTGTCAACACACTAAAGGCATATAAATAAAACTGAAACAAGAATAATGTGACCTCTTTAGGATGGTTAAATTCTGTAAGACTGAAAAATCTGATGTAGTATTTTTTTGCTCTTTCAGGTGTCATACTGATGTTGTTTCTCTGGCTGCTGAAACCCTTCACCAGATCTCTGGATCCTGAAGCTTCACATCTTCAAATGTTCGACTAAATACCAACAATTTAGATCAATCTGAATATTTATTGACTGCAGATTGTTTTGATTTGATTTTCTTGTCCATTTTATCCTTTTTCAAAATTGTTACTTTTGCATGAAATGATCGCTTTTTTACTTGCTTAATCTTTTTTTACTTGATCTGATTTCATTGTTATCAGTAACAGCACTGGATGTAAATCCAACAATATTATTAAAAATGTAGAGAGAAGCTGTTTAACCCTTTGGAATCACTATGGACGCTATGGACTTTTTTTCTGAATGATCCATAATATCCATCCAACTTCTACCACTTATCCAGGGCTGGTTCACGGGGGCAGCAACCCAAGCAGGTCAGCCCAGACTTCCCTCTCGCCTGCCACAATTTCCAGTTCTTCCTGACGGATTCCAAGGCATTCCCAGGCCAGATGGGATATATAATCCCTCTAGTGAGCTCTGGGTTTGCCCCAGGGTCTCCTTCCAGTTTGATGCGCCTGGAAAACCTCCACAGGAAGGCAACCAGGAGGCACCCTAGTTAGATGCCCAAACCACCTCAACTGACTCCTTCAATGTGAAGGAGCAGTGGTTCTACTTGGAGCTACCTCCAGGTGTCTGAGCTCCTCACCCTCTCTGAGGCTGAGCCGAGCCACCCTCCTGTGGAATCTCATTTCAACCGCTTGTGTCTGATCTGATTCTTTCAGTCATTACCCAGAGCTCATGACCGTAGGTGAAGGTTGAAACAGAAATGGAGTGATAAACTTTGCTTTGCCTTGCAGCTTAACTACTTCTTTACCACAACAGTCCGAGCCCCTTACAGACCCCCAAGAGACATGGTCGTAGGTCTTCTCCAAGTCCTCAAAGCACATGTAGACTGGATGGTTAAACTCCTATGCTTCACCAAGAAGCCCTACAAAAGTAAAGAGCTGGTCCACTGTCCCACGGCCAGGGCGGAATTCACATTGTTCCTCCTGGATCTGAGGTTCGACAACTGGCTGGAGCCTCTTTTCCATTCCCAAAGGAGGCTGAGTACTGTGATTCCCCTGTACTTGGAACAAACTCTCTTGTCCCCCTTTTTAAAAATGGGGACCACCACTCCAGTCTGCCACACCATAGGCACTGTCCCCAACCTCCACACGACATTGAAGAGGCATGTCAGCCAAGGCAGCTCAACGATGTCCAGAGCCCTCAGCATCTCATCAACTCCTGGAGCTTTGATACTGATGAGCTTTTCAACTACTTCAGTGACCTCTGCCAAGGAAATGGATGAGTCCTCCCTTGATCTTCAGACTCCGCCTCCTTATCAGAGGATTTTTTTGGTCAGGTTAACGAGCTCCTCAGAGTGTTCCTTCCACCATCCAACAATATCCCCAGGTTGGGTCAGCAGCTCCCCACCCCTGCTGATAACAGCCTGAGCAGAGCTCTGCCTCTCCTTCCTGAGTCGTCACACGGTTTGCCAGAACATCATTGAGGCCGACTGAAAGTCCTTCTCCAGGGCCTGTCTAAACTACTCCCACACCTGGGATTTTGCTTCTGCGACCGCTGAAGCCGCAGACCTCCAAGCCACTTGGTACCTGTCAGCTGATTCCGGAGACCCCTGGGCAAGACAAGCCCGAAAGGCCTCCTTCTTCAGCCTGACAGCTTCCTTCACCGCTGGTGTCCACCAGTAGGTCCTTGGGTTGCCACCATGGCAGGCATCTATGGCCCTCAGCCCATAGCTGTCAGCAGCTGCTTCCTCAATGGAGGTCCTGAACATGGACCACTCAGATTCCATGTCTTGAGCCTTACCCAGAATGCACAAGAACTTTTTCTGGACTCCTTGCAACCTTAAGGCGCAAGGAGCCGGCCCTCTCTTTCTCAAGGTAAGCTCCAACACTGAGGCGCTCAGCCAGGGGCACCTGACGTCTCTCACTCTGGGCAGTTTTGGAGAAATGTGTGAGTGTCCAGCCCCTCTCAAGGCGGTTGGTTCCAGAGCCTATCCTGGGCCTGGAGGAGGGCCAACTATACCTGGCTGATGGCGCTTTACCTCCTATACCAGCTCTAGTTCCTTCCCTTCCAGTGAGGTTATGTTCTACATCCCAAAAAACATTTTTTGTTGACAGGGGTCAGCATGTCTACCCCTTTTGACTGCTGCCCTTTACACACTGCACCCGACCCCCATGCCCATCCCTGCCGGTGGCGAGTCCACACGGGGGCAGCTCCATGTTATTTCTTTGAGCTGAGCCCGACCAGGCCCCATGGAGTGGAGCCCAGCCACCAGACGCTTGCTGTCGAGCCCCCCCGCAGATCTGGCACCAGGGAAGTGCCCTGTTTTCCCATTTCCAGCAAGGTACCTAAGGATCGAAGTTTCCTATTCATGGGAATCATATGAACCGCACTTAGTCTGGACTGTCCCCCAGGACCAGTTTGCCATGGGAGACCTTAACATGGGCTAAGCCTCGGACAACTGAGCTTCTGGGATCACAGGGTCACACAAACCCCTTCACCACGATAAGGTGGCGATTCTTTGGGGGGTGGTCTATAATTTACTTTGTACAAATTTATGAGCCACTGAGGCTGAAACCTCCACTGTCATGAACAGTCATAAAGTATCATAAATATTTATCCCACTTTTGTGATAAATCTTTTGATCAAAACTATTGAGTGTTTCAACACGTTTGGTATTAAAACACCAGGAATGACAGTTTTCATACATTATATCACTGTTGTTTTTCTTTTAAACTATATAAACAAAACATTACTTCTACAAAATAACCTCTTGACATCCAAAACTGAGATTAAAGAAAAACATTTGAAATAAATACATGATATATGTTCAATATTTGGTGCTTTTAGAAAGAGTTTATCAAACAGATTTAACACAAAAAGGGGGTGCAAAGTCTTTATTTACAAATAATATTTTAAGACCTTTTTGTTCTAAATGGTCATGACTTGCAGCACACGGGGGGTTAAATTCATGAGCAGTTCATTTGGATATAAAACAGGCCGAGCTGTTGGCGAGATGCTGCAGCATCTTTGAGATCTGAGTGAATGTGACTGACTGTTATCAGAGCGCTCGGCCGCTGCAGCCCTCCACATGACGCTCATTAAAGTTGTAAATTGGATCAATGACAGTAATAAACACGTCTGTGTCACTGAAATCATCTGACAGCTCAATCATAACATCCATCCAGTGTCCATCGGAGCGCTCGTGATTACAGCCCAAGAGTTAATTCAGCCTGTCACAGAGCGACTGCTGGGGTCAAACCACTCTGAGGCTTTAATGGACGAGCGTTTAAATGTGAGTTCATCAGCCTGACATCCCATAAATCTGCCTCTAATGTGACATCATCTCACTTTTTATTAAGACCCTGATGGTACAGCAACACACCGCTCAAATACAGACAACCTCGTGTTACCACGACTCACTGAATCTGTCTCTTCATCAGGACTTTGTCCCCGCATGAGGACGCTGTGCAGAGACAAGAGCCTGAAGTTCAAGACTGAGGTGATTCTGATCTGAGACATCCGACTGTTCTTGGAGACACTGATTAATACTACGAGTTAAAACTTAAGATACTTTGATTTTATTTCAAGTGAAAATGGGTGGAAAACTGTAGTGTAGAAGTAAATAGTAGAAGATAATATTAAGGGTAAGACAATTATGTCTTTGTGTATTTTCCTTATGATTATGTGCTTCATCTCGTCTGTCTTAAAATGACCGCTGGTGAGGGCAGCCTTGACTTGATGTAAAGACCCAGGTCTGGAGTAAGACTCGAGTCACATCAGTGTACTGAAGTTTATGTTTATAAAACAGATCAGACCCTCTGACCAGTTAAAAAAATGTTTATACAAGAAACAACCAACAGTGGTATGCTTAATGACCATAACTTCATCTATTTGAAATAGATTGTCAGTTACCTTTTGTTTGTGTATAATAAGTTTTTATTTTATTCAAGGACTATTTATATTGATAGTAAAAACCAAACAATGTTGATACTTTTCTAAACCCACGGCATCAGAAAAAAGAAGCCCCAAACACCCAATATTGGATGAATGATTGTTTCTGCTGATCAAAAATTTCAAGATAGCTGTTGCACACCGTCTTCAGTAAAAATGGACAGCAACTTTTGGAGCAGTTTGTGGAAAAGGCGACCTTGATAAATAGTGTTCAGTTTACCCTGTGCTCTGCTTCTCATGAAGAAAACAAACACTCATTCATTCAGATTCTTTACACCTTAAAACCATCAATTAAACAATAGAATAAGAGATTTTTATTATTTTAAACATGCTGTTCTTGAACATTAATACTGAATTTGATAACTTAAAATATGAACCTGAAAGTGCCTCTGAAGTTATAGTTTTCAGTGGTTAATGAGTTATGCCAGATACGGGTGTTGAGCACCACTGTTGTTGCCATGGTATCAAACAGTTATCACTGTAGTTTGAGTTTGACCAGAATCAGATGAAGTTTGTTGTTCTAGTGTTTTAATGACAGCTCAATATTCCATTAAAAAATGTTTGTAATGATATGAATGAGCGTGTTGACAGTCGGCTAAAAACAACTTGATTTTTGGTCAATTTTCTGAACCCCATCGATCGTATTGAAATATATTTTTGGTTTCATTTTTGGATACCAAGGACGTGCTGTGGCATGAAAGTAGCTTTTACTGCTGTCTCAGTTTAAAAGGTAACTCGTGGGATTAAAAGTCGTGTCCTTAACGACCTTTGTCTTTACAAGTTCACAATGTGCTCTGACTACAGAAATACATATTAATATAAGTATTATATATCATTATGTATATGTTACTGACACGTTGACTGTTACGGTTTGCTTTTGAAATAAGTTATCAGTAGGTAATAAAGAGGCTAGATTTAGTATTTTAAGAGATGAGGATCCATTTCTTTGTATGCTCCTTAACCTGCCAAAAGGATCATCATCACAATAAATCCTAAAGCTCAAACATTCAAGGTCTTCACATCACGTTATTAATTCAATCATAAATATTACTGCTGTCTCTCTGAAGCCTGCAAACACAGTTGTTCGTAACTCTTGTTTGATTTCCATCAGTGAGAACAGACTCAACTGGTGACCTCTGACTCTGAGGACTCCCATTCTCACACCGTCCTGCTCTGCTGCCATTTGGTGTCTAAACAAGAAGCCCTACCTGTGTGTCTGCAGCAGCTGCTGCATACTTTTAAAAATAATGACTGAGTTCTTTTAGATCAGAAGATAAATGAGGTTTATACTTTACTGCAGTGATGGGAAAGAAAACTGATTCCATTTAAGAATCAAAAACAAAATGCTGCAAAACAAGCAGCAGAGACTGCTGAGGCTCATGATCCAGGCGTACATCACTTCGGTCCTACGATAAAGGAAGTTCACAGCTCACAGCGGAGGAGCCACTCAGATGGCTGACAGTGGAGGTCTGCAGCTAGACCCCTCTCAGTAGCTGAGATGTCCATATAATTTGTCCATTTATTCATAGTTTTCCTAATCAGTGCCATCCACAAAAATGGGATTGATGGGAAGAATCAATAGTGTCCTCTGGTATAAAAAAGCTTATTAATGCCCATCCCTACTGCACTGTTACAAGGACAGTCATTTTCAGATTTCATGTCCAGTCCAAATGTCGGCATTTCTCTTTTTCATACTCGTAAGTCTCCCAGCACCATCAGTTCTTGTATTTTTTCCTATTGTTACCAAATGCCTTTGAGCCATCATATCTTTCTCTTTGTAAAGAATACTCAGAATAGCTGTGATGAAGGATTCTGGCATGTCTGAAAAAGTGCTGCCTAAAATTAAAAATAAAGTATTTAAGATTTGTGGACCTGATTTTTCAAAAATCTAATTTTCAGATGTTTCAAGGACCCACAGTGGCCCCATTTTCCACTGATGGCTTCTGCACCTGAAAACTGTTAAGAATTTTCGCCTCTCTTCTAGCAGTGTTTGTTTTCTTTCACTGTATATAGAATTAACCCTTTTGTCGAGAGTTTTGGTCTGAAAAAACTGAAAAAGGCTCACTTTTTCACTTACTCATATCCATATTTAATTTGATTCTCTCTGAAACTTGGCTTTTGTGAAAGAATTGGGACAGAACTGTAGCAGGTCGTATGACAAAAACTCAAAATGTAAAAACAAAAAAATAAAAACTCAAATTGTTACTGATGTGTGATGTCAAGAACCTTGTCCAACCTAAACATTTTGTTATTGTTACAACTTCTTAACAGAGCACTAAATGTTTTCCCCTGCCCCAAGGAGAATGTAAGTTTTCTTTGTGATTTTCAGTATTGAAGAAACAAATTGAGGATAATTTCACCACAGTGCATTCAAAGACAGCTTAGACAAAAGTTGTCCAATGGACGTTACCTGGCAACTGTTGTAATGAGATTGGTTCACTGACCAACCAACAAAGGGTTAACAGAGTAGTGCAGCCAATTTTCCTAAATGTAGAGTAAGTTAGCACTTTAGCACTACTGGTTCCCAAGGCCAAACATCTATGAGATTTTAGCACAGCCTTTTAAGATAAATGCCTGAAAAAAGGTTCATGATGAACACATGCGTACATGATGAGTTTCATTCAGCAACATAAATGCGTCCAAAGCTGCCCCGCAATTGAATCTTATAGCATCGTTATTAAAAGGATTATTGCTAACAAACTGCTAACCAGGACTACAAATATGGCTGCAGATGCTAATGCAATTATTTCTGATTTTATTTTTTCCATAAACAATAAAATGTACATCATAGCCACAGCAATGGGCAGTAACTTAACCAAGTCAATTAAGACCAAATTCTCAAATCAGAGGCTGCAATGTGGCGAAAAACACACTGGAGGTGGTAACTACCTCTGAGTTGGACCATCGTGTTGTAGTTCCACGATCGTCTAACAGCTTTTTACTGTTGACGATTAGCTTTAAGTTTAGCACACATGAAAATCTGGTTCATTCCTGAAGAGAACACTTACAAATGTGTAAGCTTCATAAATGAAAACCTTTTTATCAGCACTGATCCCAGAACACAAGACATGAATCCCATAGACTTCAGTTTAAAAAAATGTCATCCCTGCACCTCTATCGCTTAGAACTTTCAAGAGCCGCTTTAAACTGTGGCGAAGTACGGCAGATTTAATGCCGATGAAAGCTGAATAAGAGGTTCAGGGGCCTCATTTATAAAGCTTGCTTACGCACAAAACGGGGCTTGAAAGTGGCGTAAGTCACTTCCTAAGCAAAGGTTGTGATTTATAAAAATGAACTTGGCGGGAGAATGAGTGCACCGGTACGTCTTGATGCTGGTGTATGAACATTTTGGAGACGATGGAAACTGGCGGCACGGATGGTGTGGTGGTGAAGAGAAGCCAGATTCATCTCATACATTTACTGTCATTACATATCAGACTTATAGACCCGCGTTATCATAAACACCCGAGTCTGCAGTGTTACAGACGTGTTCATTTCTACTGTATGCAATGTTCATGTGTCATAGTTCATCTTCAAATGATACAGAGCTGTTGATAGCACTGACTGATTACTGTTAGCTGTGACAAGGTGTGTAACAATCAGTCTAAATGCTGAATAAGCATATAAATAGTGCAGTGACACTAGTGCGTAATGCTGCACAATGGATGCGCTGGCACTGCTGGAAGATCACACAGACTGTGGATCAGGATGGAGAGAGTTTTTAGGGACCTTTAGGGAAGATTTCTTGGCCCATAATGATGACTAGCTAATAAGCTGATTTAGATTACCCAGCGCAGTGCTCTTGGATCTATGCGCTGAACTGGGCCCAGTGTTAAACAAAACCACCCGCCGGACCCGCGCCATCCAGGTGCGTATAGGTGCTGACAAACTCTGGGGCTTCTGGCAACCGGCTCCTTACAGCAAGAATAAGCCGACAGCTGTGTTTGATATTATTAACAATATATAATTTTACATTTTCTGTTTAAAGTCCCTTTAGGGTGTGACATAATACAGTTAAATTCTGTTCTTAGATCTGGGACATCGCAGCCATCCTTCAGCACAGTAATGCCAGCTGTTTTGGATGGCATTATAAACATGAGCATCAGGGCTCCTTACACTGTGGGTGAACAGGCAACATTAAAAGGCTCGGCAGCAATGTCCAGTTTCCAAATGTAATCAGCGCAAATGACACTCATGCTGCTATAAGGGCTCAGAGTGAAAATGAAAAATGTGCCTACGATCACTGTAGAAATTATTTGTTCCTCAAACATGGTTTTGACAAATTCAGTGGCACGGTGGCCGGGGTCAACACATGACTCATTCATCCTGACACACAGCTTCTTCGTCTTCTTTGGTTTCGGCAGACTATACGCATCCGAGGTGTATTGCTGCCCCCTCTGACGCACAGCCATGTTGGGAAAAGACTGCCGGCTGGCGATGCAAAAACATTCATTAGGTACTTTGCATTGACCATTCATGGTATCGTGGGTGTGTAAAGGGCGGGGTGTGAGGTAAAACCACCTGCGCAACTTTCCAAGTGGACTGTGATTTATAAAGGGAAAAGTGCTTGCAAGTGTGCGCACCTTCACTTTTAGGATGGATCCTACGCAATGTTTTATAAATGAGGCCCCAGGACTCTAAAGGTTTTTTTTGGCTCAGTTTTTGATGCATTGTTCTGTTTGTGAAATAAGCCCTCGAGTCGTCCTGGTGAAATGACAGTCCTTTTTATTGTTTCAGAACACAGCAGGCTACAGCAACCAGCTCCTCACACTACCCCCTCCCCACAGAAACAGCAGACCAATGAGAGCCCTCCTCCACCCGCTTCCTCTATGACCACGCCCCCTCCAGCTCGGTCAGCTACACCCCCTTTGGAACAGCAGAGACACATCAGTGTCCACCTTTAAAGCAAGAAAATAGCTTGATATTTGGACCATGACTTCCAATTCATGTTTTTTATACAAAAGCTACACAATGTTACACTTGATCATCAGAATACAATTCAACTGATTAACTTTAGTGTTTGGACACCATTTAAAATGTGAGCAGGTTCTTTACTTCGATGGAGCATTACCACTAAAAGAATCTCAACACTACCAGAGACTGAAAATACAAGGGACTGCAAAAACAAAGACGGATATCATAAGTCAGAAGAATGGTAAAAGCAAGCTCGAATCCGTTTGTACCATTACAGATGAAAGGAAAACAGAATAAAAAAGTAAAACAATCGAGAAGAAGTCAAAATAAAAAACGGAATACATAAAAGGGATCTTCAAAAATATCATTGTTGAGATCAAATTCATGTGTCATGTCAGGATTTAAAATCAGCCCTCGGTCAGGCTGAGACACCAGAACCGCACTTTAATCTAGTTTGTCCCAATGGAGTTCCCATAGACAGGAAACTCTGCTTGTTGTCGTCGTTGAGTCGTCTTCAGGCACTTTCTGAAACCCCGCCTCCTCCATATGGGCGAATCACGATGCAGGTTCATCCAGATCACATGATACAGCTGTAGAGAGGAGGAGGAGAGAAGAGGAGGTGAGAGGAGGGAGACCACACACACAGATCAAACACACTGCAACATCACACACACCACATCACACAGCTTTGTAATTAGGAGCAGTCTGAGCATGCAGCAGCCGCAGCGACAGGCTGATTCTTCAGTAACACACCCGCCCTCAGAGAGCTCTTACCTAGTAGAAAGTGAAGTGTAATGTTGGGCTCCGTATTTACAAGTCGGTATCAAACCAGGCCAGTTGGTTGGAGTCGCCCGGTGGGAGGCCCTCTATCAGCTCCTGGGTGTGGCCCAGGTCGGGCAGCCCCTCCACAGGGGGGTAGTCCTGGCCAGGGTGGTGGCCCCCGCCCAGGTCGTGGTCCATCATGGGCTCCATGCCCATCGTGTCCCCTCCGTAACCCCCCGCGTGGAAGGAACGGTAGCTGGGGTCTGGTGGAGGGGGCGGTGGGTGGAGGAGAGGCAGGGGAAGCAGAGCAGTTTGTTAGGAGCATGTTAACAAACCAAGCCGTCACACAGTAGTATGATCATCAAACACACAGCAACGCTGCACACACGCACACGCTCCTCCAGCACCACCATCAGCGCTCTGAACTGAGATCAGCAGACAGGCTGATCAGGGTCCAGACCGTGTCCGGTCGAGTACTGCTGAAGAACTGGCTTTAGGGTTTTTTTGCTCTGATATTTGTGTCCAAATAAATATGGAGACTCGTTCTAAATAAATGCAGAAAGGTGATGTATGCTTAGATATGGACACTTACATTTGGGTTTAGTGATAAATTTAGTTAGTCAGAAAAAAAATAATTCTTCTCCTTTGACCTTTCTGATGAGATCAAATGAAGGTCAATTATAAACATGCCAAGTGAGACTAACCTGACCCACCAGACCCTTCAAAACATCTCACTTTCTGTGGGCAAAAGTCCACAGAAGAGTGTGTGGGAATGGGCAGAACCTTTCAGAACATTTGGCAGGTAGGTGGGCGCTACTGCTGTGGTGTAAAGGACTGAACATGAGCCTCTTCATAAAACAAACTCTGGAACAGAAATATTGATTGCATACAGAAGTTTGCAGAGCTGAGATTTGTTTTTATTTAATGAAGGAATGTGGTCTGGATCTTATAGAAGTGCTGCTGAAGCTGTTAGCATCCATGCTAATCTCTGTATGAGTCACTTCCTGATGTCCTCTCACATGTAGCTCCCACCTCCTCCTGCAGCTAGACTGAAGCTTGGCAAGATGGATCGGCCTGATTATTGAATCAGCAGATCCAGCTGCACTGCAAGGCTAAAGTGAGACAGCTTTAACCCTAAATACGGGTCACATGGGCATATCGGTCAGAGGAGGATTTAGACATCTGAACTGTTTAAACACAAACCACAGTTTGCTTCACAGCTCACTCTCAGAGGAGAGTTTAACGTTAGCAGGTCCTTCTGCTGAGAGGCAGACAGCAGTGACAACCAGTTTAAATTTTTTTTTTTCCATCATAACTATTTAACAAGTTTGCTAGCCGGCAGCAGATGATCAACTGATGTTCTGACAGTAAAACATTTGAAACCAAAAAGGTGTGTTGAAACTACAAGATGGAGCCGTGTCTTCACAATGACTCAGCGTGTGTCTACATCAGCTGTGGGATTTGACATGTGTAACATTAGATCAACACATGCTGCTATATTACTGCACTGCTATCAAGGAAGCAGACAACATCTTAGATGGTTAAGGGCAAATGCAGCCTACACTCTGGATTTGATTGTAATTTCTAATTTCAGCCTGTTGGTCCGTGTTAAGAGAAAATACTCAAGAGAACTGCCACAAAGACACAGCTGTGGTTTACTGTGCAGCCCACCTCTCTGCTGTTTCAAACTCCACTAATGCAAGTGTTTGTTTTCATTTGGCAGAGCAAAATAAAGCAGGAAGTGCTGGAGGAGCAGAGAGAGTCAACTCAAACCCTCAGCCAATTGATCAGCACACAGTCCAAGGTCCTGCTGCCGTTGGTCCATCTAAAGGGACAGCTGATGCCTGAAGGCTGCAGTGAGGGACTTGCAGCTGTCTGAGTCTTAACGTGACTGCATTACTGCACTCACCACGGACTCAAGATCCTTCAAAAGCCAATCATGTCATCAACACAAACAGCGATGGACAAACAGAGCTGTGGCTGTGAACTGTGACAGATCAGCTGTGTGTGAGCTGAGGTAAAGGCAGAGGAGGGTCTACTTTTTAGAGACACACAACAGAGACTGAGGGCCAATCAGTTTAGAGGAAACAGCTCTGTTTTTGACTGCAGCCTCTCTGCACGGGTGTCTAGAACATCTTTATCACCTCCTGTGTCTCTCTCTCGGTAGCCCCCACAGCCAGACAGAGGTCAAGAGATGACTTACCTTCTGGTCTGTAGCCCAGAGGCTCTCCCTGAGCACCAATGTCCAAACCGAGGTCTCCAGTCTGTACAGGAGCACAAACACAGGGCACAGTCAGCAGGGTGGTACAGGGTGGTCGCACAAACCTTTATTTTAACCTCAGAATGCAGATTTATCAATAAACCAATCAGCAATCGAGAAAAAAAGTCATTTCAAATCTGGAACATGTTTGTACTGGTATACAAAATGCAGTTTGCTTTTGGTCGTCACCAAGGAAGAAAAAAAGAAAAAACGATGATTTGAACTTTGTAATGATTTATTTTGTGCTCAGAAAAATCCACCATGCTGTTTGAGGATTCTGTCGTATCCGTCTCTCCTTCAGTTCAGTCTTTCTGCTCCATGTAGAGTTTGAACTGCAGCAGCTATGAGCTCTCAGCCTCTGTAAATGGTGTAAGCTACACACCCAAGCCCACAAGCTCTGCTAGCCACCTTGGCTTAAGTTCTCTCAATCAAAACGACTTCACGAGGTTTATTTATGGACCCGTCTAACACAAACGTCTCTACAGGATCAGCCACCACCTCATACAGGACAGGGCTGTTTACAAAGGGTGTGGCCCCCAATGTTTTAAGTCAAGGACTGGCTGCTTCCAATTTACTATGAACGCTTGTGTGCAATTAATGTGCAAACAATTAGCTGCAGTAGTATACTGCAGGGGTGGGCAGCTGGTGGTCCAGGGCCACGTGTGGTCCTCATTACTGAAAACAGCCCGACAGTCAATTTCAGATTTCAGATTTCATAAAAATGAAAAATCTGCTGCAGGGTATGAAAGTGTGATGCCATGAACACAGACCAGATGTGTTAGAACAGTGTAATGAATATTGATTCTATAATTGTCTTTAAAACTGACATTATATTAGATATATACAATGTAATAGGTACAATATCTAATATACAGTATTAAATATTATTTGCATTATTGTTTCTTTAAAGATCTTCTGTGAAGTAACATAAAGCTCCTGGTAAACAAGCAGGTCAATGAACTCCGCAATCAACCAAGATTTTTTAACAAAAACTTCCACCGAGGCCGGTTTACTTCAGTCATATATTTTCTGATCAAAATGGGGCTTACTGGTTAATTAAGATAAAATTGTTTGTAGAACTCATTTATACTAAATTATTGCACCAAAAAAGTACCTTTAATTAACTTTAATTCCAAGTTTGGTTCATTATATTTTGATTAACGGTTTAGTTTGCACTCAAAAATGTGAACAGAATTTCCAATAAATGCTGAATACTTGTCGTTTTGTTAACTTTAAGGATATATTTGATTGTACCATCGAAAGAATCCTTTAACTTGTAATAATCTGGCCCTCTGAAACTGAGAACATTTATGTAGCCCTCTTGGAAGTCAAAGTTTCAGACCCCTGGTATAAAGGATGCAGTGATATTTTAGAGGACTTTAGATATTGAGTGTCCTATAGACCAAATCTTCCAGGACATCTTAGGGAGCTGTATACCTCGTTCCAGGCCATGGGTTCTGTCCTGAAGAGCGAGCTGGTGAGTTCTACTGAGAGGCGCTTCTTGTAGTCCTGTGGTTTGTCCTCTGACATACGGAACAGAACGGCTGCAGCATAGGTAGCTGAGGAGGAGGGAAACACATTTATAAACAGTTTCACTTAAAAAGTCTTCATTGTGTAGTTCCTGTCAAACTTGAACTAAAAGTGGCAGAGTAGTAAAATTAGAAGCACTTGTCTGAGTTGATCAGGCTCTTGTGAACATCTGTGTGGCTGAAGAGCAGCCGTTATTTAAAGCAGCGTTCCTGTGAACTTACCGACTCCTTCGTTGCGGCTGTGTAGCAGCTCCGTGAGTGGCGCTGTGGCTCCTTCAGCCTCGATGGCCTCAGCAGCTTCTTTGTCTTGAGCCAGCTCACACAGGACGCCTGCTGCCACACGCTGGATGTTCTCAATGGGGGAATACAACAGCTGCACACCAATACACAAACAACATGATCAACCTCAGAACTCCACATGGGTCTCACACGTGAAGACTGAACAGAGGGTTTTACCTGCACGAACAGTGGAATTGTGTTGAGTCCCCTGATGACTATTCTGTTGTGGACGTCTCTGGCGAGGATGTGCAGCGCTCCTGTGCAGCCCTCCACGATCTCCTCCATGCGGACCCCCTCCTGATTAAAACAGATAAAAACCATCTGGAGCACTGAGAACACTTTTAAAGGATGGCGCTGATGAATCACTCATTGATTTGCTGGTTTTGATTAATGAAGGGGCGATGGGGCGCCTGACAATGAGACGTCCCATCAGTTATGCCACACTGAGGTTGGCAGTGAAGGTCTTTGTGTCCTTTCTTACCACAAACTGTTGCTGTGTGCCTCCCATGCTGGTGCGTCTCTGTGTGTCTTGGTGTGCTCTGACCAGAAGTTGAACCAGTCTGGGGATGGCTCCCTGCTCCCTCAGAGGAGCGTGGTTAGCGGGGCACAGAGCCAGGTTACGGATCAGACCGACTGTAGCCTGATGAGAAAAACATTTCACAGTCAGTAAAGCTTTTTTATCATCTTAAGAAAACCACCACTTATATTTCATCAACAATTTCCACATGGGTCAGGTTTATTCATGTTCACAGGACCTGATGTGTTCTGAATTTGGTTTGAAAGTCACTCCCACAGGGCTGATGTGGATTGTTTATAATTTTGCACAAGACTGTTTTTCTGAACTAAAATCTACAGATGTCTGTTTACCACATCTGTCAGAAAAATAAACTGTCAACACACGAGAAGCCAGGACTCTAGATTCTTTACTGAACTGAGTCAAAAACAGAGTGACTGGGAGGTCAAGTGTAACCTCCGTGTCTAAAGAGTCTACAAAGTCTACAAACAGGACACACTGTCGTTGTGTATTTGTGTGTGTACCTTAATGAGTGGCCAGTGTGATGGCGGGTGCAGCAGTTTGACGACCACAGGCAGACCGTAGTGCAGTCTGACTGCGTTCTGTGCCATCTCAGCGTCCTGGTGTCTAGATGTGAGGTGACGCAGCGCACAAATAGCTGGTTCTGTGATGTCTTCTCTGTCTCCTGCCCGTAGCACTGTGCGAACTAATGCCTCAATACCGCCAACCTACAGGGAGACAGGTGGAAGAACAGATTAATGGACACAGCAGAGCGCATTACCTTACATTACCTTTGACTGTAGAGTCACTGGTGTAAATTAACTGTATTCTAACCTGGCAGACCATCATCTTGTTCTTGTAGTTGTTGCAGGTCAGGTTAGACAGGATGCCAGCAGCACAGGTCACCACGTTTATGTCGTCACTGCCGAGCAGCTGGACAAGAGTTCCTAACAGACCCTCCATCCCCTCCTGCAGAGAGAGACCAAGTGAGGTGAGCACTGAGTGTGCAGTGCATCATGAATGATGGCAAACAGAGGGGCCTCATGCAGACCTTACACTCACTCTCTGCTGCTTGTGAGTTTGTTTTAAAACCAAATTTGGGGACAACATGACAAAATTTACCATTAAGAATTTAAAACTTAGTTACTGATCAATGAAGAAGTTTAAAACTGTGGGTTGAAACTACAGCCAGCTATCCCTGGCTTAGATATGTTCAAAGGTGGTAGAGGGTCCAGTTCTCCTCACCTGTTTGGTGGCAGCATCTGATAAGTTCCTGAGAGTCCAGAGACAGTTCTGGACCAGTCTCTGGCTGGGGTCTGTTAAGTGGAGTCCCAGAGCCTGCATGCCTCCTGGACAGAAAAAAAAAGGAAGAAGAACTTAGGATTTTTTTTCTATATACGACAACTCCAGCACTGGCACAGGTGCTTCATCAAACTATGACTCTTGAAAGTCGAAGTTTAAAAGAAAGAGTTTTGAAATGTCACACACGTCACATTTGTTGTATTGATGTTAAGTATGATTTAATGCAAAACATAAAAACTGAAATATAAAGATGGCTATTTCAGGGTCTGTGTTGTAGCTTGTGCTATTTTTAGAATGTTTCTGGGGGCAACCAGGTGCCTGTGGGCAATGTGTCGGCAGATATTTCATCTAAAAATGTCAGATATTCTTGTACCTGCAGATACTGACATACAGCTTTTTTAGCCATAATCTGCCAATATAAATATTGAACTGATAATATGGTGCATCAGTAGTCTGAGGTATTTCAATCTCGACTGCTTATGTGTCAAAAGAAAGACACAGTGGACTTTTTTTTTTTTTACTGCAGCAGCTCTGCGGAGGATTTTCAGGGCAGCTTATGCCTGTGCCTAACACGGGCAGAGCAGACCAAGAGCCTAAATCCTTCACAAGATGTTCTGGGGACTGGGGACTGTTTAACTGATTCAGTTCAGACTACAAGTTTGAGGATATTTCAGATATATTTTGTTTTTCAATCCCTTTTTTCTTGTCCTTTAATATAGAACTTTAAGTCTGTCTCTGCTGTCTCTTGATGCTCTAAATGTTCTGTCTTAGACTCTGTGAGGCACTTTCAGTGTCTTTATTTATGAATGGTGCCCTATAAATAATCCTGCCTTTGCCATCATGGTTGGTTGGCTCATGTCAACACTTAAATGCAACAATAACACACATACCAGCTTCTACAATAGCAGGCTTGTTACTGGAGCAGACTGACAGAACTTTGAGGACTCTGCTCGTGGTCCAGAGCAGCTTCTCGTAGGTGTATGTCCTCATGATGTTGACCAATGCTTGGGTCCACCACTGGCCAGGATTATCAACTACAAATGAAGAAAGACAAAGGTTAGAGTTTTTACTCTTCTTAAAACAGCATCAAAAGTGACATTTTCAACATATTTTCAACTCTGTACCTTGCTCTCCTGGTTTCCATAGGCCAGAATCTGGAGGCAGTCTGTGGTGATGGCCAGGAACTTGACATTGGTCTTGTTGAGCAGAGCCACCATCTTCTGTAGACCCCCAGCTAGTCGGACAGCCATCTTGGCTCCCTCCTGGTGCAGGAGGAGGTTGTGCAGGGTTGTGATGGCGTAGAAGAGGACAGAGTCCACGGGTGAACTGCAGAGCAAACAGAGCCTTATTAGATTACTACTCCACTGGGAAATAACCAGTCAGATATTAGATTAGGCTTCTGAGCTACTTCCTCCTCTCATCCTCTGCCTTTGATGAGTATTACTTTTTCACCACTTAGAGGCCCATTTACAATGAGACATAACTATTTATTAATGAGAATGTGACAATTACAGTCATGCTTCATGTCTCCCTGTCACGATAAACTGTATGACAAACAGGAAGCTTGTTTGAAATAACCTCTCTAAATAAATCATCCCTTTATCTCTGCTCCACATACCCCAGCATTTTAACAAGGGCTGGGATTCCTCCAGACTTGAAGATAGCCAGCAGGCCCTCTCTGTGGTGGGACAGGTTGTGAAGTGTTCCTGCAGTGCAGCGAGCTGTCTCCACGTCATTTGTGTTCTGCATTGTCCTGACGATGGCAGACACCATCTGAGGGGAGCGCATGATGGCGTGGCGAGAAGCTTCTTTCTTTGAGAGCTGATGCACCATCACAGCCGCTTTGTTTACCACAACCTAAGAAGAGAGAGCATTTTAGTAAATAAGAAAAGCTTGAACAAGACAATCACCCAAGACCTGAGGGAGCGTTTCACTACCTGGTCCTCGTCGTTGAGCAGTTTGGTGAGTTCTGGTATGGCTCTGGTTGCCAGCTCAGCGTCATCTTGGTAGTTGATCAGGTTGACCACAGCGTGTTTGAGCATTTGTGAGGGCTCTGCCAGCCTCTGGACGTTGGTGGGGTTTGCTGCGTCATACTGAGTAGAGGGGATCTGCATTCCCTCCTCAAGAGTCTCTGGAAACATAGCTGCTCGCACCCGCTGTGCACGCGTCATGGCATATTGACCATCAATGTCTGCAAGAGCAAGAAAAAAGACAGTTTAATTTATGACCCAAAACTCAGCACAGAGACCTGTACAATCAAAGATCAGCTTTACCCTTCTAATATTAAACTGACTAACCTTGTACTTGTTCCTGGGAGAAGTTCTGGTTGAAGCCCTGCTCCCACTCATACATGACCTGGTTGTCCACATCATCTTCTTCAGGGTTGCCCTTCCCACTGAGGGAGGGGGCAGTTGTGGTGGCCCCTGAGTGGATGCCTGAATCCAGGTACGACTGTTGCTGCCAGTGACTGACTGCAGCCTTACGGTCGGGCTCCATGGCCATATCCAGCTCCATCAGATCAGCTGAAAAGGAAGAGTGTTTTAGAAAGTGTGTCTCAAAACATTCAACAAAAAGGATGTTCTTTCAAGTCAGTGTAAGAGAACAGAACAGGCGTGTTAACATGCTCTGCTATAACGTTTGTCTGATTGCTGCATCTGTAAGATGTTGACATTTCAGTGGCACACAATGAGCATTACAGAACTCAAAAAACCACAGTCAACAACACAGACTTGTAGCGACTTAAACATGCACATTCCTGGATACACGAGGAACTATCTTTCAATTCTGTGTCCTGCAAGGGCGATTTACACGCTCAGCAGGTGGGGGTTTGTTTGAAGTCTCCAGTCTGAGAACACCTATGCTTTTCCATAAAAAACAATGAAGAAAGACAAGGTGACAGTAATGTGCAGACATTATTTACCATCTATGGTAACTTTCTTTAGTATATCATTCACGTGCAGTGAAGACTGCAGGAGATTTGTGAACTCAGTAAAGTTTTGTTTTTGTAACTTAACCACATCAAATAGTCATTCAAAGCAGAATTATGAGTAAAAAACAGATGTGGAAATGGAGTTAGTGACATTTTTCCTATTAACGTTTGGACTTGCACAGTAACTTTTCAGCCTTGTAGATGTCCATCCTGTCCCCTAAATCAACCCCCTTTACTGGTAAGCAATGCTAATGGTGAAGTTAGCTAGTAACATAAACATGAGAGATTAAGGGCTGTAAAAGTTTGACAAAGGCGGATAAAAAAAAAATCTGTGTAACTTCAGGGTTTAAAAAGTCTCAGCTAGCAGGTGTTCTTGTGTTTGTATGTGGCGTGCAGATAGTCAAATATCTGCTGTGCTTAAATTCAAGGTATACAAATGATCAGTCAAGACGACAGCAATTTGCATTCATTTTTGTGTTTGTGTGAGTGTGTAACGTTAGTGAAAATGTGTGTAAGCAGTATGTGAAAGAAAAAGCATGTGTAAATTTGTTAAAGGCAACTTGTGTTTGAGAGTCTGTGTGATTCAGAGAATTTGAATGAGAGTTACTGTGTATGAGAGTCTGTGTGAATGTGTATCTTTGAAATTGTGTGTGTTACGGCATGAGTTTTTGAGAGAGTCCTGAGAGTTGTGAGAAAAAAATGAACTGAATTTGTTTCTATACTGTTACACCATTGGGTCTTCAGATTATAATTCCTGTCAAATTTGACCTTAACCTCTGACAGCCTGTAAAATAGGTTTAAGAAGTTTAAGAAGTTGTTCCCTTTTCAGCTTCTCAATTAAATGATACTTCAAATGTTGGTTTGAAGGAGATTGTGTTTTAAAAGTGGTTATGGCATTAATGTTGAATGAACTGAAAACTGGCCTTTTAAACAGTCTGTTTCAATGCCTTTTCTGCCTTTGACAACGCAATTTTTTTCTATTATTAAAAGGGCCCTTCAAGCATTAAGTTGAATTTTAGGTTCTCCAAGTTTCAAACCCAAATCAATAACCAATTCACTTTGTTCTAATGAGAACATAAATCTTCACCAGAAGAAGCAGCAGCTGAAACTGCACTTGAGTTTCACACATTGTTTACAAGTTGATATGTGTGACTGAGTGAGAACAAACAGAAGCTGACGGGCTAAGACGGACATGAAAGTTGGAGTGATTGACTAAAACAAATTCCTCACCCTGGGAAGCCATGTTCCTTTCTCAAACTGTGGCCAACACAGCTTCCAGATCTGGAAAAAAAAGCAGAATAATCAGTCAGACAAACCTCTTCAGTAGCACCTCACACTGACTTTCTGCTCTCTTCTGCTTTCTGCAAATCCTCTTTTCCTGCAGTTAATGTCACCCATTTAACCCTGACACAAATACACTAATGCAGACACGTCAGCAGAAAAAGTAAAAAACAATGGTAGAACTGGTTCAAAAGATTTCGTCAAGACCACTGCTTTCTTTCCTGCCTCCTCCTTTTCTTGGATTTCCTCCTCGGCTGAAGTCACAACATGCGAACAGCAGCAGTCCACACACACACAAAGCCACCATTAAGTGTAGCAGCTATTTAGGTGAGGAAGGACGGGGGAAGTGGAGCACTGGGTGGAGAGAAAAGGAGGAGGGAGGAGGGCATACACATTCCTGAGCGAGCTTTGAAGCTGAACTCACACTGCTGGAAAGTAAACACAGGCTGTGGCAGAAGAGAGGTAGAGCCAGGGAGAGGGGATTAATTCAGAAAAAAAAACAAGGAAAATTGAAACAGAGGAGTTTTCAATTCTAAGACAGAGATAAATGTTTTGACAGTGACACCCTAAAGCAGCAAATGAGAAATATGTCGAAGGAAACCCCAGCTGAAAAGAGACAGAAAACAGGAGCTGGATATCCACAGATTCAGAAATCCTTTTGTCAAACCCTTCACAAATAAATCTCTGGTTAGTCCTTAATGAGTTCTCCTGCAGAGTACAGAATAAATCTCTTTGACTCACGGCACACCAGTATGGACATGTTTTAGTGCGTGAGAGGCTTACCGCAGGAAAACACAAGCATGGCTGAATAAAAGTCATGAATTGATTCATATCATATTCGTGATAGAGCAGAGGTGACTAATAACACACCAACTATGATCCAAGAACAACTAAATAAACTTTCAGAGAGTAAACCAAATTACCATATTAGAGCCAAATAATCTGCATCCTCTGGTAGGGCAATTTGGAGGAAAAATCAGAACTTTGTGTTTTCAAGCTGATTGGAAAAGGAAAACTACAAATCTGACTTTTCTCATTTTGTGAAGAAATGTGTGTACAACAAGATTGTGCAACCTGTGCTGCACAGATTAAAAAAAAAGTGTGCAAATGTGTTCAATCATCAGGATATTAACATCTAAACAAATTATGACTGATTATTGCCATTAACTGATCAGCCCTCATTAATTCTAGTAAACTGTAAATACTTCTGATCACTATACTTCAAATTGTTTAACTTTTCATTTTTTAATGTTTGGTGGTACTACCAACACCAATGAGCAAGGCTTTGTCTGCAATTTTTCACCATTTAAGAACTCAATTTTTGCGTAATTCATGTACATGTACTCATTTTTATTGACTATTTCAGAATGTTCACAAACACTAATGTTCAACAAAACCTTCTAGTTTTCATATCCAAAGTTACCCTGACTGTGTTGTCGTCTTTGGCTGAGAAGCTCTGTTATAGCTCCTGTCACTTTAAGGCTCCCTGACTCGCATGGGCCAAAATTCCTTTGAATGGTTAGCAGGTCACCTCTGTGGTGATTAGTTGGTTCAGCGTGAACAGGGCCATTTTGTCAACAACTCTGCATTCACTCTAACATCTACCCTCTGCAATGGGCTTGCTATCACAAGCCAATGGGATAAAAATGCTGATGAAACAATGACAGGACGTCACACTGGTAAGTCTATTCTGGGAGGCCAAGAAAACAAGATGTCTTAGGCTGCTGCTGAAGGTGAAAAAGAGAAGTCTGAATGTAAAAGACTTTTGGTTTGGTTCACAGAAGTGCTCTATCACCTAAGCCATTTGCTCAAGGCAAATTTCCCCAGGGAAAAATAAATGAATCTTGTACCCATCGAGCATAAAAAAAATCTATGACCTCCTTAAAAAAAAAAAAAAAAAATCTAAGTGTTCAGTAGTTTTAATTTTGCTGCCATGGTATCAAAAACCTATCAATACTCTCCAACTGATCAAATTCCAAATCACAGTCTTACAGTCTTTTCTCCCAACACGTTTGCTGGTGTTCAGAGCCTTTGCATAGCCTTTACATAGCAGCTGAACATATTTCCATGTTCAGACTTCCCCCCTGACATAATGATGGCAAGTTCTAAGCAAACTAACCAATGAAACAAATGATCTTGTTCAGAAAGGTCCTACTTCATTTACCAAAGTGCACAGTAACTGTGCTGGATTCAAATTCTGAGCAGCCACTTTTGCCTGAAGGCTTCATTCAACTTTAGGATTTGACTTTTTTTCTGACATGAGATCAGATGTAGTGACAACGCAAAGTCTGATGTCTGAAAGAAACGCAAAAAGTGGCCGTGAGAAGCATCATTTGATACTGCACATTTCTGTATGACTTTAAAACAGGCCCTCTGCTTTTTGAAGGTAATGACATTATTTTGATTTTGGAGGTTGTCAAAGATGGAACAAAACGTTTAAAAAGGATCACCCGTCATCAGTGAAATGGCCAATTAATTTTCAAAGACTGCTCGGTAAATGAGTTCTGCCAGGCTGGTCATTAAGTCAGACACTGTTGTTGCATCACTAATAGCAAAGGCCATTTTATGTAATGATATATAAGGTGCTTTATATTATATAAAACAGGATTACTGTGGTTGCTTTCAAAGAGAGACTCAACTATGCTCCTTTATCTATGAAAAAATCTGCCATTTTCTAAACTTTAAAGTATTTGTGTTGTGTAATTTTTTCTTACGAACTAAGAGCACAGACTTTGGCTTGTCAAAGGCTGACTGACCAAACAGACACCCTGTTAGTGTTAGGTAATGAAGCAAATGCTGAAGTACAGAAAAACTGCAGGTCTATGAGGATCCACTTCAACTTTATCATCCAATAGATAATCACATCTAAAGCAAGGCATCAAGACAAATACAAGACAACATCCACCAAACAAAAACAGACCAATAAACAATTAAAAAAAAAAAAAAAAATCTAGTATCTCGGGTTAAAAATAGTACCTGAATGTCGTTTTTACCATGAAAATTTCATGCTGGATCCCTCATACTTTGCCCCCTTCTCTTTCCTTCCTGCCAAACAAGCTAACTGGAGGAAATCTTCCTGTTAAGAAGAACTCATGTCAACAAGCAAGTCAGGGAATTTTCTAGGATATGTTACCGTGTGTGAATAAGATAATACATGCCATAAACTGCCTAACTCAAAACAGTGAATTTGGTCACAGTAGTTCTCCTTCATGGGAAGTGAATTATTTAAAAAACGTTTTTGCTTTAGTTTTTAAGAGGGTAAAAGTACAAGTTGGATACAGACACACTGACTGATAAAAGGAATCAAGCAATGGTACGTCAGATATTTGACAACAACAGCTCCATTTGCAATGCTTTTACAGTCGGTCTGTGGATGCAGACAGGCTTGTGGCACTATCGATCTTGCCACCAACTACTAAAACTATCGTAAATAAAACAACTGTAAGAGGCATTATATGTGGAAAATATGTAGACCAACACAGTTTTGTCAAACCAAGCTGTGAAGATGATGGAAATTGGTCCTTCTCCACACAATCATGTCACTTCCTTATTTTAGCAGCCAGCCTCAAGTGGACCCTTCAGGAGCTGCATTTCCCATTGGCTACATTTTCCAGCCCCAGTGGTTGCTGCTTGGTTATGCAATTTGGGACCTGACTAATTTAACTACAGGTCAGAGAGCTGCAACTTTATTCCAGGGTTGACAAGTTAGTTGAAACAGCTTTTTCAATTTGGCATCTGCCATGTGTTGCATTAAATTGTGACTTCCATTATGAACAGTTGACATCATTTAAACTTTGTCTAATACTTACAGTCTATGGATTGACCGTCTACAGTGTTTCCATTTGGATTATTTGTATCCAACTTGTACTTGTGGGTAAATTCTTTTTGGTTACAATAGAACAGTAAGAGCACCTAATCAGTGTCTGACAACCTCACAAACCAGGGATGGTCTTGGGCACTGTTTAAGCCAATCACAAGCTGAAGGTTCTATTTGTAAATACGCTGAACAGAATGGTAGATGAAAAGATGGTCACTCTCTGATAATGTAAGATGAATGCACTTAAGATATGTGAACAGCATCAATATAGTTTTTGGAGCTTTCATTGTTAGGAGCCAGTAGTTTGTGTAAAAAGACTTTAGTAAATACCTTGGGGAAAATGAAAAACACCATCTAGAATAAATTACCACAATGTCACAGGGTAAAGTATTACTGCCTAAGTTGAGCTTTAAGTGTAAATTAAGAGGAAGAAAATAACTTTATGAAAGGCAGTAGTTCCATGGTTAAAAAAAAGTCTTACATGTGAGTGTAATTTGTAGGACTGTGTAAAGTCAGAAGTTGGTTGATATGTAAAATACAACTGAGGATGGCTAAACTTATGCTCTGGATGACTTCCCTCCTCTGGCCCCCACACTGGCCCAGCTCAGATGCCAGCCCAGACTCCAGGACTGCGACTCCTAACCACAAGCGCACCAACTCAAATTGACTGTTTGCACACCATCCTCCTAACTTTACTGGCCTGCCCTCGCATAACCTAGTCCTTCCCTAATGGAAGCCATATGTCCAATAAAAGGCAGCATACAAACTCAAACACTGAATCAAAGCACACAGTGAAACCATTTATCATCCACACTGGAGGAAAATGTAGGTCATTAATCTGCCTTTGAAAACTGAGTCCACGATAGGCTTTTCTTTCAACAGGCAAAGTCTGGTCTTCAGTTGAGACAAAGGATAGTTTTCCCATTAAGTTAGATTCGAAAAGCTGAAACACAAAAAGCTGAGAAAGTTCCTAAATACCAAGTAAATTGTCTGACCGCAAAACTCAGACAGGTCTCTTTGAAGCCAGATGTGAAATCCCATATGTGAAGCTTAGCCGGGGTCAGCTTTGAGACATAACTGAAAGCAGATGACTAATGAGTGACACGCCAGTCAGCTGAGTCAGACACCCTCATGGCTAAAGTTTAAGGGATGAATCAAAGTGTGCACCACAAAAGGCAGTCACATGTTACAATTTACAGAGAGCAATGTTTAATAAGTACATTATGTTTTTATCTGCTTTAGTCACAAACTAATGATCATCATGGTTAAGTATTATATATTTTCCTGACACGCTAGATGGCCTGTTCAATATATTCAAACTAGCTCATTTGGGAAAGAGCCCATGGAAAGGGTTTGGGGAGGGCAGAACCTTTCAGAAGCATATTCAGCAGGTGACGATCGTTCTTTGAACCCACATTTACTATGGGCCGTTCGTAAAACAAACTCTTGTCAAATCATGTCAAAAGGGGAGGGAAAATATCCTTCCTATTGAGAAGATTGCAGCATTATTTCTTGTGGAGATGCCGTCTAGAGCTGATAAAACTGCAACTACATCTGTTAGCATCTATGCTAATCTCTGTTCGGAGCAGTCACTTCCTGCTGTCATCTCGTTTGTAGCTTGTTTCTTTAATTGCTCTAACGGAGTCTGATTAGGCTGTGCCACTTCTTTTTGCTCACAAACGGTGTAGACTGCAGCTTGGCTGCAGATGGCTCTGCCTCTTTTCAGACATTGAATCAGGAGGAAGCAGCTGCAGAGAAAGGTTAATTATACATGGTTAAAGGAAAAAGCATAGTATATTAGATAAACAGCATTTCAGTGTCAGGGGGACGGGATGAAAGAACGGTTCCAGCACACAGTAGGACAAACAGGAACAGAGAGCTTCTGTCTGCCTTCAACAGCCAATCTGTTACTAAAACTCAATTTTTCATTGTTGATTATAACCTTTTTATCAGTACATGATTTAAAAGTAAATCTTGAATTATAGTGATGTTTGTTTCCGTGTCAGATTGTATGCCTTCAACAGTTAAAACTGTAGGGATGCACAATACCACTGGCTTCATATGAGGGATACATGTTGGATTTCAGCAGATATCTGATATGTTTATATGTTTTACTCATTATAGAAAAAACTGATAAAGAACTTCTTTGTCAAGAGCAAAAAGCCTTCACTCGACTGAAACTGACGTGTTCCCTTTATTGGACGGTCCATTTTTTAAAGAAAAACAGATTTGAAAAAAAAGTGCTCACAAAGCACAAACCTCAACCCACATTTCTGACATTCTTAGCCAAGTAACCGGCTAAAAATCTTCTGGAAAACTGCCCCATCTTGGGATGCTAACAAATCCCAGATCCTTATCCAGATCACCACCAAACTCTTATTACTCGTTCCCTGTTCCATGACAAACATTCCCTGAAAATGACATGAAAATCCAATCATAACTTTCTGAGTTATCTTGCTAACAGAAAAATGGTAACAAAAACGTAACCTGCTTAGTGAGAGTAACAAAAAAAGAAAAATTCTAATAAATGGCGCTTTAATTTATAAATGTGGACATTCAGTGATGATGTAAATGGCTATGGTTTTGTTCATTCTTATAATAGTATAGTCAAGAGATGTGATATCCATGGCCAATTTTAAATATCAGCTCTAAATATAGGCAAAAATGTTCATATCTGCCAATACCAACAATCACCTCTAAAATCAAATATTTGCTGATACATTTTTTGTTTTTTTATTATGTCAACCATCCCTACTTGGTATTGGTCTTGTCAGAGAAGTACATAAATAAAAAAAGTTAAACATCTCAGTCAAACCCCATTCACACTTGCAAATAAGCCCCTCAAGTTATCCAGCCATTACCCCAGTGACCCAGAGACTTGACAGAGTAGATCAACTGCTGCTGTGGGAGAAGTTTATGTGACTGTAAGTGGAAACAAACTCAACTGTGCGTCTGGACATTGGAAGTGTTTCCGCTGCACATCAGAGTTCTGTTGTGCATCTGCTCCAAAACAATCACCTCTCAGGTACTGATACAGTTTTTAACATGTATCAAAGAAGTTAGGATGTCACTTTTAGTCCGTTCTTATATTATGTACGCTGACATTGGCCGCATATGTTTGGCATTATGTGCTGCTTATTCCTTGCCCCCTTCACCGCTCCCCCTGCTGAGAGGAGTGTGAACGACCATGTCAGGGAATTACCCAGGAAGGCTACCCGGGTATTGTCCTGACAATATCAGGGTTGCATTTGTAAAAAACAATGCTTACTTTAAGGAAAGGTCCCAATGACATATCCAATTTGCGACTTGGATTTTCTCACAACTGAGATAAAACGGATTGCACATAAAGAAAAAAGGGGAGAAAACACCAATAAAAATCATTATAAGGTGATGACTGTTAAGTTTCCATATTTATGTTTGAATTCAAGGAGGTTATTGTGTATTACTAGTAGGGACGTGTATCAGTAAGAATCTGGGAATACTACATGCATCACGATAAAGGAGAGACAATACAACATACATCCCAATAAAAAGCAAAACTGCTAGAATAAATTTTTGTTTACTCGCCTTTATGATTTTATTACCAAAACAGATATCCCACAATGTTGTATGTATAAAAATACAATATTATTTGGGTACGGCATGGTCTCTGCTACACTGAAACTTTTATTTATCCAAGTGACAGAAATTATGATAACTGATACTCACTAGGGGCCTTAATCCTGAACTTAGTACAAATCAAATGTCCAAAATTCCTCTAAGTATCAACTAAAAACTATTTGATATTGTGACCCCAAACGATAAAGTAATGCTCTGTAGATGTAGCAATACAGGTGTATCGAGATTTCCTTACAGCCATTTATCCAATTTTTTTCTACAAAAAAAACGGTGCTCTGACGATGGCAAATCCAACACCACCTGTCTGATGCACTAAAGGAAAACATATTAACTCACATTTTATATAGAAAAACTTCAGGATACATCAAGGTGGATTACAATGGTCTAAATGGCAATGTGGTGGCTCCACTGTGTTGTAGAAAATTATTCCTTACACTAAAGCCCTTCCCTTAGAGACATCTTTGGCTGCCAAGTAGATGTCAAGTGATAGCCAAAAGGGACCATTGGGTAACACGTCTAAGAGAATACTAAAAACATAAACCAATCAGAACACAGTAGAAACAGTTACACTCATTTAGGAAAAATGCATCAGCTGAATCACAGCTAGGACTGTAAGAGTACAGAAGAAAGATAATTATTTAAAAAATTCTGTGAAAACTTATAACAGCCAAAAAAATATTTTACTTCAGTTGGCCGAGTCCCTAATGAACAGGGTAGAAATCACAGCCATTTGTTTAATGAGATTTTCCTCAGAAAACCTGGCTAGATGCAAAGAGATCAGGTCCTGTCCAATTTCTATAGGAAATTCACTTTCTTCTTGCATATAAAAGCAAATAATGGTGAATGCTGATATGTGCTTTAACTTGCCAAAGTCAAACCAATTATACAAACTACATCAGCAGGCAGTGGGACAAGCATTGAAGCAATTTGTGAGGTATGTGGGAGATCTTGCTTTTTATGAACACCTTCAAGCAGAAGAAAAATAACTGCAGAAAAACAGTGATCAAATCCACCTCTGTAATATTGACATCTTTCTCTTTTTTCCCAAAAATCTGATCTTATAAGGGTTAGAAGACTTGTTAACCTGATTTTCAAGACACAAAAACACTTCAAGCTATTTCCTATTACTCAGAGAAGAAACGAAAAAAGACATCCTGTCAGCAAATGTCTGCCTGTTGAGCCTCTAGGTTTACCTAGTATATTAATATGGTAATGTAAAGTTTTATGTTGCCATTATTAAAAAGAAATATGTACGAAACAATTCGTTTAAACCAATCTTCACTCTTATAACCTGCAGACATTTGTAGGTTAATTTTGAATTTTATTCTCACAACTCTGTTGCATTTACACTAAATTAATTGAGGAGATGAAATGTCTGTTACTCATGTAGAAAGAACGTAAACATGGAGGACAGCACTTCAAAAGATCTAAATCCATTTCAAACTCTAGCACAGCCCACTTCCACTCAAGTAAAAAAAAAAAAAACTGCAGAGTTCAATACATCCATACGAGTAAATGACCCAAACAAGCTGCATTATCGGCTCTGGCAGGGAGACAGGAGCTGCCACAGGCTTCAGTGCTGGCAACATAATGTGCAGGGTCAGCAGCACTCACTGCTGGCTGCCAACAATACAATGAGCTCAATGCCTGCAGCCGCTGCAGTCTCCCCTGCAAAATGATGGAGGACCACTGAGACACTGGAGCTCCAGGAACTTTCCCACCTGCTTCTGCTAAACACTCATCAGGCTACTTCCAGATGAGAAGAAAAAAAACAAGACTGCACAATAACATGTTGAAAAACAGTCAGATTCATTGATCATGAATCATTTAATATAGAATAGAAATTATGACTTGTTATCCAAGACTTGTTAATCCCTTCAAGTTTAACGACTATCAACTCTCTTTATGCAGGATAACCTCTTTATATGTCTCACCATAGCAACATTCATGATAAACCCAGAACATTCTAGGTAGGAAAAAATGTGTTAAACACTTTCATAGCTCAAAACTGTAATTCATAAAAAGCTGTAAACTACATCACCCTGTATGATGGTCTAAGTAACACCACAGGATGGGTTCTTGGTAACACACTTTCAGGTAACTTGTCTCACAACAAACCACTGCCAGTCTCCAGCCTACACCCACACTTCCTTTTAACATTTATTGCACCGGTGGAAGACAATTTTTGCTGATGAGGTTTGTCAGGGTTTTTCTTTCCATTGTGCAATCTGATGGGGATTTTACAAATAACCCAATCTACACCAAAAGACAGCAAAACTGATGCACTGATTTCTGAGACACAAGAACACTAGAGACTGATTATATCAGTTTAGTTTTTCTGACAAAACTCCACCCCACGTTTGTTACTAATAAAATAAACCTGTAATGATAGAAAGCTCTCCTAATAAAGAAATATTAAATAATTCTTTGAGATTATAGCATGAAAAGTTGACCTCTTCATTCTGCTGCTATATATTTCCAACAGACACTGAATCATTATTACTTTAACCAGACTATAATCCAGAGACCTTAAACAAGAACATAAAATCCCTCCATCACACAGAAACATGTTACCCAACTTTTAACCCGAAGTTATCCTCCCTCTCTGATTACACACAATGTGGTGTGTTAAGGACCCGTGTGGAAAAAAGATTACCAATAATACTTGTATCTCAGGTTGAAAGCCACCCATACCAATCTTAAATACTGTTCACACTGTTGTGAAGCAGGTATTATATTTTTATTTGTGAGAAGTGTTGTCCTTTATGCACATAAAAGGTGGAAAAAAGGTGTAAAAATGGGAGAACACTAGACTAAACAATTACGAATTTTCGTTTAAAAGTGAAAAAAGTAAATAATATCTAGTATCACAATATTTTTAAATGCAGCTATACTTTTACTTTGAAATATTTATTTGAAGCACCTTTTGTGCAATGATAACCCCTTGCATAATAAACAATGTTTCAGCAGTAGCTGAACTAGTGAATCTCTGATTTAGGTTTAAAAAAAAAAAAAAACCTTGACAAAGAAAATTAAGTGATTAAATGTGTTTTTGCTTTGAGGGAAGGGAAAACCAAGAAGTTCGGTAAGCTGGTGATGGTACGTGCAGTGGGGTAAATACCTCATTTCTCCACATTTGCTACTTTTCAAACATTTTTTGTATTTTTATTTCGTTTTAAGTTTATAACTCACCGACATGGAAGACCAATAGCAGTATTTACGAAGAAGTAACAAATTATGAAAAATGTAAATAGGCTGCTTGACAGCGACGTTATGCAAGACAGACGTCGGGTTTATAATAAAAATCAATTTAATTAGCAATTGACTTAAGTGACGCTAGGTCATTTTAGACACGTAGAACAAGTCCAGGCATAACGATACACTGGACAACACAAGGGTTAAATTCAACATTTCTAAACCCAGACGCAAACACACAAGCCCAGCTAAATAATGGTGCGCTGCTCCCCCGCCCTGCTCCCCACAGCTGCTGGCTGCCCCCGACTTTTCGAGACTCAAATTTCACACCGTGGCTCCTCCTCGTCTTCCTCCAGAAGCACAACGGCTGGGAGGAATTTGTCGGTCTTTGTTTAAATGGACGGCTGAAAAACACACTCTTACTCCCGTCTGAGCCCAAAAACCTACGACACATTAGACCAAAATAAGTTTAAAGACGACCATCTGAAAGTCGACTTATTCGACCGTTAAAGTTTCAAACGGTTTTCAGTTTGTCCAAGTTTCGGTTAAACTTCAGAGGGTTTGTTTGCGTGGACGTGGCCCTTCGCCAAAGTTAGTAAAAACAGTAATTCACAACATTATTTTGTCTTAGTTATAATCAGACAGCGTCAAAATATCGACAACAAAACAAGCGTCACATTCGTTAGTCCTCATTCAATACCAAGAGCCTGCTCGGCTAAACCAGCTGCAAAAACAGACGACCAAAAGGTGAAACTCAAGCCGAGCAAAAATGAGTCAGACTAGTGGTATGTAGCCAATTGAACTGGCTTAACACAAGTTCTGTTCACTAAACTAGGTTGACTTAATCTGATATAACCCACTAAAACAACTGAGAATCACAGTTTCCTCCCAAATCCAGGTTACGGTTCAGGAATGTAAAGAAACGGGACGAAGTCCATCTGTTCTGGTAAGGCTAACGTTGTTCGGGTGTCGCTGTTCATTTTACCCATTACGAACCATGAAGTCGTAAAATGACGTGAATAAAGTGCTTTCACACATATTTTTCCACAAGGCAGCAGTCGACTTATCCTAAATATCTGCCGTGAAAGCAGCTGGCTTGCTAGCAGCGGCGGCGGCGGCAGCAGCAGCAGCAGCAGCAGCATCCCCGGCTGGCCCGCACACCAAATTCCCTACTCCTGCTGGCAAATCCCGACAAGGAAAAAGAGGGAAAGTGAGCGAAGACGATAGTTTTAATGTTGAAGCCTACCCTTGTCGAGACAGTAAGTCCGTCCACTCGGGTCCCGGTGAATAAAAACCACTTAGAAATGGAAAAAGTCGACGAAAATGTGGGGACGAGCGTCAACCGGGAGCCCTCGTCCACTCCCTAGTGGTCGTAGTCTGTAGATGTTGACTTGGCCGGAACAGCAGAGACTGAAAAATGTAAGATGGCGGCGGCTTTATATAGACCGGAGAACACCTCCAACGGCCACATATCCTGCCGTGCGCTCGAACAAAATAGGAACAAACGTCCGTAAAATTGGCAAAACTCACTATTCTCAGGCAAATCCACACACGCGTCATTAAACAATTGAATACAGACACCATGCTTGCAACTTTTGGATTTTTTAAAAAGGTAAAACTGTTATAAATCTGTGTCTATAACATGAGTATGAATACACAATTGAATGAAGTTCCGGCGGACTAGAAAATGGGAAATCCGATTCCTCTCCCAACTCAGAGCTCTTAAAGTGGGGAAAAAGCATATGTATTTTTTTTTTTCAACCTCAATCAGAGACACTGCTTTCGACAAATAGCACACTCTTTGACCCAAATGACCAATCAATAACCTCACTGATGGAAAAGCAGATCAACCTGCAACAACAGTTATTAGCACATATATAAAGTCTGCCAAAAGGCACAAAAGTTTAGTTTTTTGAATTACTGTCCATGTATTTGCATCCCAATGAAGTTGAGATATTTTTATTTAATGTCAAATTATTAGATACAATAGCCTAATCAACACTACAAATAAACACATCACGAAATACAATCAATTTAGTTTTACTAAACTTGATGTCAATTAACATACAATGGACACATTTGTGTTTAAATTGTCATTATAGTACATATTTACTGGGTTCCCAACACTCTCCTACCCTTTTAGCACTGAAAGCAAAACTGTGATCAAAGCATGCAATAAAACAGACTTTTATCTACTTATGACTAATGCACTTTTTCAGTAAGAAAGATACCCTTACATTTACATACTTATAAAGAAATCCTGACAAAATTTTAATTAATAGTTGCTAATAACACTAGAGGTGTGTCGAATTCTCAAAGTTTTATTGATTCTCGGGATGCATGATATTGGATTCTTGTCAATATCTGTTGTGCCAGTATTTCTGAGCTCACTACTGATACCAATATCAATATCGGTATTATTTTTCAAGAGCATGAAGTCTTTACCTTACGTAATTGACCTGTTCATATCATGATGGCAGTTCATTTGTGTTAGGGACAGATGTGAAGCAACAAAAACAAAATTTCATTCTTTAATAAATTATACTTTTCACGTATAAAGGTGGACATACTTGAAGACAAGGTAAACCATTGAAGTAAATGTGTATTCTGCCAACATTACAGCTTAAGTGATATACAGTAAATGCACCATTTGTACCGGAAAGATACCATCTGTAAATATCTAAAAAAAAAAATCCATATCTGCTGATACTGATGATCAGCTTATGCAATTATCTGCCAATACTGATGTTGTCCCAATAATATTGTGAATCTTTACCTGGATCCAATAAAACCTTACATATTAAAGAAATGGCCAAAAGACTCATCATTTCCATACATTTTCTTTAAAAATGATTATATTAGAGTTCAGGTCTTAATTGATAAAACACTGCACAAATTAGTAAAGGCTTGATTAATGAGAAAACTGCATAATTAGATTAATGTTTCTCGACTGCTTTAGAGAGAAGATTTAGTTATTAGAATTATTTGTGATCTGCTGGCACAGCTGAGTGAACAGTGTGATCTTCACTTCATCAAGAGATCACAGAGTGTTGGCTATTAATTTTCTGATGACTTTCAATATGCCTCAATAATAAGAAAGCTAGAGAATGGGCTACATAGGAAAATTATATATGCATTAAGGATCGTCAGAAGTTTGGTCCCTTTATCTCTATGTAATAAAAGGTGGAGAGCAGGTAATGTTCTACCCACACACTCTCCCTCACTCAACAAGTAACATCGTCCTTGGCAAACAAAAGTAAAATTGTCTCTTGGCATTTGCCTGCAGGCTGTCTCATTCACTGTTATTTGCAGTGAGTGGGTGGAAGAGGTGACTAAAAGCCAAACTCTAATTCAAAACAGTCAGTGCAGCAGTCCTTGGATGGGACATACTGGTGCATGAATAATGTGAAGACAGTCAGTATGGGCACATGATCTAGAATGAGTACACCCTGTGTCATAAGATTACATGGGAAATTGCAGTAACTCAGAGAGATAGATATTATTTTTGAATGGATTTCAAACCACAGTGAGAATTACCGCTGTCACTCGGTTTAATATACGACCATGTGAAGTCGAATGGCGCGGCTCATGTAGTCACGTGATTTCACAGGGACATGCTGATATAACCAGGCAGGTATGAAATCACGGAGAGATGAGTCACCAATAAAAACATAACATTCAGTGTTTCATAGAGTTTGTCATGAGATATTTAAATTTGTTTTGCTAAACAAATATTAGCCCGTGGGTAGTATCGCAGTTGTGAAACAGAAACTTGCAGAATAGTGGGTTATAGGAACTTGCTCCCAAAATATTTCAGTAAATTCTCTGGGTACAAAAATTTAAAGCTGGTTGTTATGGATGCAAATATCAAGCAGAGAAATCTAGGACAAAGTCTGAAAACATCTTTGAAAAGCTACATCATTCCCTGACATAAACACGCTTGTGTAAGACTGTAATCCCTTAAGCAGTACACCTGCTCACCCACAGTCTAAAAAATAAAATATACTGATAGATTATCCAAATGATACTAGGTGCATTTACTTTTCAGAATGTGAAATAAACCTGTAGTGGGTATTTTAAAGAGTAAAGCATTCATAAAACCATTCCACAACAATGCAGAGTTCACAAAAGCATGTATTGAAGAAGAAAGCACTTTTATTTTAATGTAACATTAAACATTTTGTGTAATGTTCAGAGGACCAAAAGTACAATAAACATATAAATATGTTTTGCTATACGGTTAACAGACTTTTAAAAGTAAAAACCTCTCTGTAATATATTTATCATTTATGAAAACCATGTTATTTTTGTCACACAAGGCCCTTACTTGGACTCAATCCCAATAAATAAATAATGAAAATACATGTCCCCTTTTAGAAATAATAGCAGCAGACTGACATTGTTTTAAGGGAGGTTACAGTCAAGTTTTAATTGGAGCTTATTTACCTTTATGGCAACATGCTCCGCATTCAGAGCAAAGGATTAAACATCTTATAAACAATGGGTTAAAGTCTTCCTGAAGTAAAATTCTCAAAATTGTACTGCAAAGTCTGATGCATCCAGTCAGTCTTTGGCGAAGCTCTCAATGACAAGCAAAAGCTGTTTTTGAGTATGTTTGATAGTAAGAAAACACATCATATTCATGCATTTTCATCTTTTTGTGCATTTTAAAGCTGTTTACAAGGAATTTATAATGCCCACATGCATGGGACTGTACTGCTTAACAATAATTTCTGCATGTGAAATGTAAAATTGTGCCAAGTACTTTAAATTTAGAAATGTCAATCACTGCTCTTGTCAAACTGAACATGGTTACATTTCCACATTCCTTACAAAATAAAAAAGCTGTTTATCATAAGAAATTGAAGACATTGGAGGGTTCAACTATGATTTCATTTCAGTGTAGCTAATGTGAACTAGTGGATCTTTATTTTATGTAAGGGTGCTGTATTTTTACTTGTTCAGCTTTTAAATGATAAGCACTTCATACAGGGAAAGGGGAAAAGTGCAGATTTTTCAACAGAACTGTAAATTTAGAAATACTTACTTTATATCACATATAAAATAGTTTGTGGAAAAAAAGCAGGAAAGAGACTGAACAATGTCTTCATTTTACATTGAGGGATACATTTGTTAAAAATACTGCCATAATTGTATAATTTTTCAGGTTTTGAAGAAAGGGGAAGTAAACTCAAATTAATTCTTTTTCTCATTTTGGAGCTGCATTGGGCACATTTGAATGAACGAGATATTTAACCCAATATGGGTCACATTCAATCCTCTCTATCCTGGTTTATCGGCAGAAAATGCTCAGCGGTAGGACACGTGAGGTTAAACATCCAATTTGGTTTGATCCCAGAGAAATCCCACCAAAGATTAATCCACAGTGCCTGTGAAATGGCCCTTCGTCCAACAGGCTGTGTAGTAAAAAAAAAAACACAGAGACTGTTCCAGTCCCAAACATGCTGTTGCTCTCCAATGACCCGGTGTTGCACCACTTCAGGGAGCCGACACGGCACTCGGTCTTCCAGCTGGAGAGGCCATTTCACACTCCATCGAGGCACGCAAGGAGTTCACTGGACCAGAATGTAAACCTGAAATTTTTTGATAAATGAAAAATAGTGTAAACATCAAAAAAGTACATTTGACATAAAATTATGTATGACTGTGATGACCTACTTGACTGCATGTAAATAAATGTGGTGTCAAATACAAAGCTGTTATTATTCAACACTTGTAAATAGGATTCAATACATTTTCTTTTTAAGTCAGGGATGGGCAACTTTGGTTACCATGAGGACCACATTAATGTAATCTCAGTTTCAGGAGGGCACATTTTTGCAAATAGGAAGGCACTATCAATAAGACAAACACAATTCAAGTTATTTCGACAAAAAATAAATATCTATCTTTAATCCAAATTTATATTTACATGTTCAAGCTCTTATCCAAACAGTTAGGCTAAATTTGATGAGCTAAACATGGAATTAAAGCAATGCAAAGTCAATGTAATAAACCAGGTTATACTTTCTTTTTTTTTTTAAATTTGGTTTATTTATTTTACATTTATTTACCAGTTAAATCCCACGGAAAAGTTCATTTGACCAATTTTTGTACAAAATGCATTAATAATGCTTCATTAAAGACTTTCACAGAAGTAAATAATAGTAATGCAAATCATATCTACCTATTAACTGTCAACAATATAGTAAAACAAGTCTTTAAGGACTATCATAAAAAAATTCTCATTTTGCACGCTGTATTGCATTCACCAGCGTACATGGTTTCAATGTGACAAACCAGACAAAAATACCTCTTGGCATTTTCTTTTCTTCATGGTTGCAACTTTTGGAAATTTTAAACTGACTGGTAAAAATGGGTAAAGGTTACAACAGCAGGAAAGATTCACTTCACATAAGAGACGGATTTTAGCACTGCATTGATTCAAGGCCACTTCACTTTAAATAATCAGCTAACATTATAAACCAGTTCACTGAGTGTTTAAAATTGTGTCAGTGGTGCTGGTTAGAAACCTGCAAGTTTTTATGTTATCATGATTAAAATATCTCTTTAGTTTGTCAGTTGAAGTGTTTTTTTGTGTGCCTTACAGGTCTGAACCACATATGTGCTCATGTAAATAAACAACAGTAAAACAGACCAGCATTTCCAACCCATAACTGACTGTATGCTTCATTGCTCTGTTACGTCTCAGATACGCCTTAAACAACACAAAAACTATTCAGACTTTACACTCACCTGGCTCCCTGAAACACAATAATGTGAGGAAACTGCAGACATGTGTACGTGTGTCAATATGTGGCCTGCTCACACCCCACAGAGGACAAGCACGTGACAACACAGAGCCAAGGAGAGCAGAAACAACACACAAAAACATAAAAAACAGCACTGCTAGTCTCCCTGGGGGTTAATATTCATAAGGTAAGGGCAGGTTACATTCAAACTAACACTGCATCTATTTGCATATGTAGGAATATGTGGTGTTTTGTTTGTTTGTATTAACATATGTGTATGCAATGTTACTTAGTTCATATGGAAGGACACTGTATTTGCGCACTTTCGTGTGGATACATGTAAATGTATTTTCTTTCATATTGGCTGTGTGCATGCTTTGTGTCAATATAAGATAGAGCAGGCCAATTGTGAGCATTTTTTTAACAGTCATATACCAAAGCCAATATGTTCATACCATTTTACTGTAACTCCATCTTGTAGCTTTTATGAAACTTCCCCTGTTTATTTAATAAAAAGTACATGTTCCTGCTTGCGTGCAGCAGCAGTTCTTACTAAGAAACAGAGACTGCTGAACAAATCCCAAAATCCCAAGAGAGTGAAACGCCACACACACACATGCACAAGGCCAAGGCCTGAGGGGTGTGGCTCCTTTCTTTAACTGTGAAAGAAAGGGGCAGGACACAGCTATAGATAGGGGCAGACAAAACAAACACCCTCTTAAACAGGGACACACACTCTCACACACGACAGTAGCGCAGGTCAGGGAGGCGAAAAAGACAGGGCCGCTTTGTAGGAATGTTTGTTTGGGACTGGCGCTCTCATGAAGAGGGCTGTGACTTGCGGCCTTCTTGACTCTCACACATTTGTGTTAACCAAACATGTAATTACACTTGTAGAAACTGTTGATGCAGATGTCTCAATGTGTTGCCAGTATCAAAACTTAGAACGTTTCTACAGGGTTTGCACGGGTGCTCATAGTCCTTGAAAATACTTGAATTTCCCTGTAGTGTTTTCAAGATAGATAGCCATCTGAACAGTTTGCTTATTCTAAAAAAATGCAAAAAGTCTGATATTATTTTACATTTGTTACTGTAAAAATACTGTTGCTAATATAATGATTGATAAGAATTCTTACAAACACATTTTCTCTTTAGAGAGCTCCCAGGCAGTAACCAAGTGAACTCAAGCTATCTGAATTCATTTTAACATTTTCATTAGAATAATCATAAAAAATCACTTGCTTGGGGTGCATATTTTATTTTGACTTTGTTTCAAGTTTCAGTTAATATAACCATTGTATAGACAGACCTTATAAATCATTTTACCAAAATATCATTTTTTTCAATGATAAGGACATAAAATAATAATCTACATTGTATGCAATTGTAGTAATAACTGCAGCCTTAAGGTGCTGGAAAAGCTAAATATGCACCTCTAAAGTACTTGAGAAGTGCTAAAACTTTACCTTTGAAAAGGTGCATAAACCCTGTTTTCATTTTTTAAGGGCTATACAATTACTGATATTCAATGTGCTAATATTCCAAACTCATTTCAGTCACTATTACAACCAATATAAACAAAAATAACCTAAAGCGTCTCCTGTACTTGAATTTATCTTTTATTTTTAGTGGGACGGCTATAATTTTTTAGACACATACATAAGAGAGGACAAACAACATTTTGTTTAATCATTAATGACGGATGTACCCTCTTTAAAAATGACATTCATCAATGAAAAACTGAAAGTCTTTTATTTGGAATCCCCTATGACTTTTGTTAAATGTATTAGTAACATAAACACTAAAACCAAGCATTTTCTGTCTCTTTTGAGAGCTACAAACAGCAACATCAACAACCTGCTTATAGACACTGAGCTATGTAGTGCACCAAATACAAATGTGAGTCTTTTTATGGCACCAGTGCTTTCAAATAAAAACTAATTATCCAAGTGGATGACATGTTTCAAGGGTGGTTTTCTGAAATGGCACAAAACAGAAATAACTAAAATCAAGAGAGCAGAGGATTAAACTAGCCTTAGCTCAGACCTGAAGCTTCAGTCCTCTAAACGCATTTTAAAGTGTAAGGTGTAAGGAGGAATAAAGGAGAAACCTTCAGCTGAGGTAGGTCAAAAATCACTGTGGCACACACGTACAGGCTGACAGAATGACCAGCGACATACCATCTGTACACATCTTCAGAATCTGTCCGAACTGCTTGCTCAAAAACAATCTTTTAAACTATCACCTTCTCGTGCTGATACTAGTCACAACGAGCATTTCTAATAATAATTCATTTTAATCAACCATATTAGTAGTACATGTTTGTTTTTATTGTTGTCAATCAAATGTGGTGCTTTTAAGATGATAAAGCACCACCTAGATTTCGTAAATGAGAATGAAAACAGCTTTCCTACATGCCAAAATTTCAAAATTCAAGACTAAGAAAAAAGACATGGGCATTTTTGCACAGCATAACAAACAGCAAGCAATATAGGTGTGGTACATTAAACTTTTTTTATATAATGCAATAAAATGCTGGTTTATCAAAGTGAGACTATTATTTTACTAAAAAGGTAAAAAGCCCAGGCACCAAATATTAATCTAGAAATTGAATATCAAGTCACACTGCACCCCAAAGAGAGGTAAAGTCATGCAGACATGAGAAAGTGTGCACATACATATGGACAGAAAACTAATGACTACTGTTAAACATCACATTTTCATAGTGCTCCTGTTTCATAAAGCAGCATTTAATACAGCTCATGATAGATCTGACAGATCTCATAGATCCACCTTAAATTTTAGGCCTCTTGCTGGTAAAAAGAAAAGAGAATTTTAGACTTTTATGGCCCTTTGATTCTTTTAATCAAATTCAGGACATGACTGGTATCTTTTAGGCCCTCCCCCTCCACCACCCACAAAGTTACTTACAGAGCGAGGCCAAGATTTCTCAAATACATCAAAGTCTCTGAATGCTAATTTGTAATTTTATTATTTACATGTGAGCTACAACTGTGCAAACATAGAAATCATTAGTATTTATTTGCCCTTGCTATATCCACAAATACATTATAATTAATATCTGGAACTCCATCCTGTTTTGAAAAGATAAAACAACTAAGTGGCAACTCATCTACCTATTTCTTTCAAGACTAAAAAATAAGCCAAGAGTCACAACTTCAAATTCTTACAAATTAAAATGTTTAGAAATCTGTTGGTACACAGGCCACACTGATTTTTAGATGGGCCCCACCTCTGACATGGTAAGTGGCCAATCACAGTGTAGAATTTTGAATTAGCACATGTGGTGGCCAATAAAAATTCCAAGAGGTCCCAAGTCCCAACTTGGCCACACCGCTGCCCAGACAAGTCGGCCCCCTGGTGTGGACGTGCCCCCCTTGGGTATCATGCCCCACTATTTGAGAAACACTGGTTTAGAGGATTTTAAAAACAAGATTAAGGATCACCTGACTGGTGTATGCACTTGTTTTCCCCTGAATACTGGTCTGATGGTTGATTAAATCTGGTTGTGTTTAATCTGTTGTTGATTGGTGTGAAACTTTTGTCTTGGACTTCCTTGCAAAAGAGATTCTTGTAGCTCAGCGGGGACATTCCTTGTAAAATAAAAGTCAAATAAAAACAAAGCTTGTATGTATATAAAGAATATAAACTAAAAAGGTAAATGATCCATAAAACACGTTTGAATAAGCTTTACCTAACTAAGAAGCTCCGCCTCCTTCTGTCTGTTTCATAGCAGTTTGCCAAACAACATACTTCAGTGCAGTGGCACTCTTTTTTTACACATGACATGCAAACATTGCATCATCACAGTGTAACACATTTTTAGGGCAAAAACATGACCAGAACAGAGTGTAAACCAGAAAGTGACTTTAATCAGAAGTCCACATTAACCTGTTAGGTGTCACTTTCAAAGCTGTCCGGTTGTAATCCAGCGTGTGAAGAGGAGGAAACAGAAATCCCATCCTTGAAGAAGGTGAGGGGAGGACACTGCAGGGACCAGATATTTGACTCAGACTACAGTGGGATTATGAGGATTGGGCAGTATAAGCCGATATAGGAAACAATGTGCAGGAGAAGTGAAGTGGGGCCATAATGTAATATATAGGAAGCCATGTCGAGGAGGAGAGCTTTTTTTTGTTGCTGTGGGGAAGCTGAACAGAAAGGAAGCTGTGGTGCTGAACTAATACAAGAATCTCATTTCATCACAGAGCCGAGTGGGATTTATTGTCGTCCACTCTGGACATCAAAAGCTCCCCTTACTCATTTTAAAGAAAAGCCTGCATGACATTTCACCTGCCCTCCATGAATCCTGCATTATTACAACGATGGGCTCGGCTCAGTCCCTGCATCTATACTGCATTAGTGGTTGCCATGGTAAAAGTCCTCCATCCCGCATCTTTCCCAGACAGACAGTCAACACTCACACCGCTGTCTGCAGGAAATTGAGGTTTTGAGAGTCAGAAACAGCTGAAACCCAAAAACAGTCATTCACAGTAATAGGGAGAAGCTGTGTTATGTACGATCACTGAAATCTACCTGTAAATTCATGCTGAGATACCCACTGTTACCGGGAAGCTACAACATGGCGACTCACACAGTAAAACAACAGAGGAGGAAGGCCACTGATTGTGTTCACAGCTATCTGCAGCGTTATCCCTCCAAACATTACATCCACCAGTCTGTTTTTATTGATTTTTCAGTTTTCAACAAATACAAGATAAATAGAGTGCAAGGCCAGGCTCTGGATTTCAGTGTTCAGTCAGTCTGTGGTAAATATTATGACAAAAATGCTTGTCCACTACCCTTTTAGTCCACAAAATAGACAACAACTAGCTATGAATAGATCTTAGTTGAAAAGCTCTTAGTTAAAACAAAAGACGTCTGCTCTCATCAGCAAGACAAGATGAGACTAAAATGTAGGGATGGGCTGTAAGGCATTCAAAATTATGATGACTCTTTTTTAAGAGGAACATTTATTTCCCAGCAGTGTAAAAACAGTATAAGAGCTCTGTTGGAAATGCGCTGTCAGCAATGCACTCTTGTCTTCAATTAATGACGTTTTATTGTGATATTGATTAAACTTATTAGAGAGGAAGTATCAAAGCAGGTGTTGATAGCAATAAAAACTGCACTTTAAAAAAAAATCCTCCACACCAAGCTCCAAACTCGAGGTAAACGAGCATTTCTGTCTATTTATTTCAAATTATCTAAAACAGGGGTAGGCAGCCCCGGGCCATCTTGCTCAATGTGGCCCACCAGTCCATACCAAAATCAATTTTTCTCTTTTAATATAGAATTAGAATTTAGTACAACAATAATATTAAAACATAGCAAATAGTATGTATATAATGTATGTCATTACAACATTTAGGAAAATGGTACAGGTAATGTTTGCACCTAAAAAATTGGTAAATACATTGTTTTATTGCTTTTAAAACAAATCTTAAAATAGCTTTAATTCTATGGGTCATTGTTATTAGGCATAATGATCTATTTTTAAGTTAAAATATAACAATGTCAGTAAAATTAGCTTTGTGGAGGTTTTGTGTTTGCAAATTTTGTCTATTTACTCATTTTTACTCATGAGGATGTCCGACAGATAGTAGAAATGTGGTCCACAGTAGTGAAATAGGCAAAACTTGGCACTTTTGGTTGTGAGAGTTGCTCATCCATGACCTAAAAACTGTTGATTTGTCCCTAATTTGTATTTAACAAAATGTTAATTTTGTTGAGAAAATGTGAATAATTTTGTTTATAAACTACCTTCTTACATCAACAAAAAAGAGACATAACTGGCCCAAAACAGACCAGACGTGAGATTGCTCTTCAACAACTAGACAGGACAAGACCAAATATATGAGATGAGCTGATGAATGTAGTTGTTTTGAGGGGACATGTTTATTTTCTCAGGGGTAAAAACAGGTATATAGGTCTTGTTAAAAACTCATTTTCTCATCTGTTTACAACATGATTGAGAATACAGGTAGATAAATCAATATAGACTTATTTTTATGGTAGGATCAGTAAATGTATTGGTGTCAATAACACTTCAGTAAAAGTCCTTAAGTCAAGTCAGTCAGTATTTTCAACAGTATGTCCAAGTTATTCAAGTCTTTATAGCACATTACTATAACTAATATTTATGTTATAACTTAAAATGTGATTTTAACGAGAGAAAACCTTTTGATTAAAAGTATTGACTAAAATCTAGTGACTCTATTGACCACAGCTAAAACTAAATACTAAACTAATAGACGAAAAGTTGTAGCAAAACTGACCAGGATGTGTCTAAAACTAGTAAGCATTTTTGCCTTAAGACTGAGACGACATCCAACATCCCTGCCAAACTGAACTCTGACTTCAGTCGACATGACACTGTGAGTGTGATGGCAGCAGACTAAGCTACCACACTGCTGCCTGATATTTTATTACATATCATGATGTCATGTTGAAATTAAACTCCACATGCAGAGATATTTCAGCTGAGAGGTTTAAAGCTCCTAAAAGTCATTTTATCAGCTGGATTATCATCAACAGATGCTCATTACAGCCAGTCACATCTGGATTTATGAGCCATTTGTGTCACATACACAGCATGTTGTTATTATTTTCACACTATAATGAACATAGAAATAATCAAAACAAGCCAAGAGAGAATGTAAATTTTAATTTGATTGGAATTAACATGGTAGGTATAATTTTAATTAGTGCACTTAGGTGATTTTGTTATGAACTGGCTGATATTAAATTACTAATCGTCATTAATTATCTCATTTATTCTAACCTGTTTAGGTGTATAAAGGGTTTGTGGACCTTTTTAAGTTCCATTTTTAAGCTTTTCAAGCACCTACAGTTGTGGTTACTTGTTTATCCATGCTTACACGTACATTAAAATGATTATTTTACCCTGTTATTAAATAAAATTGCTAACAGTTGTGAACCTGTGCTTCACGACTGGTGGGTCAGGACCCAACAGTGGGTCATGGAAGTGCTTTTAGTAGAGTGTGAATATGTAGTTGTAAAAAAGTGTTAAAAAGCAATGGGCAGGTACATCCATATATATATTTTGTATTTCAGTCTTTGCCATAACATGAAAGTTACGGTTATTTTCTCCAGATCTCGACTTGCATATCTAGTTATCTTGCGGAGGATAATCTGTTTGATTATTCATTAGAAAACAACTAAATTTAAATTGTTATTACAGGAAAACGGAGCAAATAAAATGTATGCTTGCACATATATCAACATTGATATCGGTTAAATGAGTTTGAGAAATATTGGCATATCAAACATCAGCAAAAAATCCATCAAAATTGTGGATTTTTTAAATATAATACCTGTAATTGCATGAAAAGTAGAAGAAACTTAATTTAAGTATGTTGATTTGTTGGAATACTGAACTAACCCCAGCTGTGAGGTGCTTGATAACTGACCTTGAAAGTACTTGAATTTGACCTTTTGAAGGTGTGAAGACTGTATCACGCCAAAAAAAAGGTTAGCATTAAATAAATTATGTGATTAATATTTTTAAGATTATGAAAAAAACAGCCAGTTCTTTAGAACAATATAAAAAACCCAAAGAACTCTTACTAAAAAAAACGGGACTACGTTGAAGGGGACAACAATTAGAAATGATGTCACATACCTCAAGTTTACTTGGCTACCGGCTGATATTTTTGTTAAGAGAAACTATGAATTTTCAAGCAATTTAAAAATATTTTATTCGAGTAATCTTAGTATTTTTAAACCAACAAATGTAGAATACTCTATTAATTAATTTAATCCTTTATTGAATTACCTGTCTGGTCTGACAGATAATCGTTTCATTACGGTAAAGAGACATTTTCAAGCACTTTATTTGAAATCCATGCACTACTTAACCCTTGTAAACACTGCAGTACAATCCCAGTATTTTTAAGGATTTCAAGTACCTGCACAAACCCTCATAATAGAGAATCTGATTTATTAAAGATTGAAAACGGAACAAATTTAAAGAGAGACGTCCATGTAGGTATTGTGCATTATTATATTTGTGTGAAAATTATAACTAATTTATATCATTTGACCTGATCAAAAAAAGCTGAATGCTTTATTATTATTACCAACAACATGATCCGAGAACTTCCTCATTAAATGCATAAAACACTCTGTTTATCATAACATAATAAATAATTGATAATAAACCAAGGTAAATAATACACATAAAAAATCCACATTATTTCAATAAAGGGAGCTGTATACTGTGAAAGTTCCCCACCAAATGAGTCAAGTCCATTAATTAGGTTCAAAATAACTCAATAAACCACAATCAAGTATTTATTTTCTCCATATGAATTTTTAATAATTTGGTTAGCCTCAACTATTGTCTGTTTTGTTTTGTAGCCAAAAACACACACACATAAATATCTGTATCACATTTATCTGGAATCATCTCCCTGCAGCGTGAGACAACATTCTGCACGGCTGCTCCATTCACCTTCAGTTTAATCAATTTACAAAGCCAATTTTCCTCCAAACCTTCCAATACATAGAGGGATAAGGTTGTTATACCCATCCGCATTAAGACTGAATAGTCTATCATTAGCAAATCAATTGCAGGTTCTTTTCACATTGTGTCGACGCCCTCCCCCTCCCTGTACAAAGCCTTAGCTCACCGACGCCGACCTTAAAAGTGAAGGGAGAGAGAGAAAACGCTTTTTCTTGTACAAACTATTCGGAATTGTCCTTTAAAATTCTCTACCAGCTCTAAAGCAGCTTATGGACAACAATGTCAAGTTGGCCCATAGACGACCTCTAGCATGACTGATCCTCTGTAGGTCGGATTGACGGGGTGTGTGTGTGTGTTCATAATGCAGGAAAAGCGTGACATGGGCAGGAAAAAGAAAAAGGTAGAAAAATAGAGTATTGTGGATTTTAAAGCTCAGTTTAAAAGGCTGCAGCTCACACACCATCACAGCAAACCCCCTCTCTGTTTACATAGACGGTTGGACGTGAATAGCAAAGGACTCAATCAAAGCTAACAGGACTGAATGGAGCTGATAGATTCAATACGCCCCTTTTAGACATTAAAAGATAATTTGGCTTAACACGGAGACATCTGAATGCCATCATAGACTGTGCACCTCCATGCTAAGCTCCTAATCTACTACTCATTCACTGCAATTGCAAGACAAACAGAAGCGGGTGTTGTTTATTTTTCCTGTTGATGACAGAAGAAAATGAGGCAAGAATGGCACAAACACAGGTGGAAAGTTGGATTATAGTTAACAGAGGCAGCTTGTGTCTTGATGGAGTTTAAATATGATCCACAAAAAAATCATTTAAGAGGCCAAAAATAAGAATAATTAGTAAACCTGCCTTTAATTATCCACCCTAAAAGAGACTTTATTATCACTTCTGATGGGTGTGGACTAAAAAAAATGATTAAATGCTGAATTCTGGTTTAAGATGCATTAAAAACATGTTTTCTCTTTTTATTCGTGGTTGAACTGCTGACTAACATTAAATACATTAAGATTTTTAACAGAATAACAAAGGCATTATCTTACATCTCTTCTTAGGCTTTATCAGCCTTTAATTAAAAGTCTATCTAAACAGAAAACAGGAAAATACAAAGGAAAAAAGAATAACAAATCATGCTGTTTGACTGGATGGGACTTCAAGGCCATGAAAATAAAGCACCATTATCTAATTCAGAGTACTTCACACACTACAGACATTTTATCAGGCCTATCGTAGGCAAGGTTAAGTGTCTACGTATAGAAGTACATATCACCTGTAGAGATAACAAAAATGAAGCATGCTATAAATCTGTAAGATGTGAGTGTTTGTTATCAGTGAGGATCAGAAACACGAACATGCTGATAAATATGAAGAAGCTTCACTTTAAAATGATTTGATGATGAAATATCTGATTAAAAGCAAGAGAATATATGATATTTCAGGCATAAATCTTGTCGATATTTAGCTTTCAGGAAATTAAAAAAATTACTAGAGAGTCAATGAAGTATCATATGCAAAGACACACATCTGGTGATGTTAGAAGTTAAATTAGTTACTCTTTATCTCATCTTTTGTTTGAATCACAAAATTATTTTATAGAGGATCATTTTCATACATCTGATAAAATTCTGAAGTAAGAAACTACAATTATACAAGAGGTGGAACAACAATATGACCTAACATAAGTGCCTGAGCTACAATTAAAAAAACAAAACTATTTCAATGCAATGCAATGGAGAAAACACCCATCTGAAATGAAAGATTTTGAATAAAACCAAGAAAATACATTCAGCAACATTCCCTTTACTGGCAGAAACCAGATCAGACTAATTTGGTGCTTCAAAGGTGTGAAGCCACCTCAAATCCAGAGGGGGAGCTGTGTCATTTAAACAAGAAAGTAATTTTATCTTAATTTATTTGTGTCCATTCTATTAAAAAAGAGATTCACTTAAAAATCCCTGATTATTTACCTTTACATTAAATAAAGTCAAAACAGTTAAAATAATAGCAGTATAACAGCAGGAACAATACAAAGTAAATGGTAATACTAAATTTGAAATTGTTTGAGTTAAAACTTAAATAAAAATTATTATTTGAGGCCTGTAGAAATAACACAATGACATCTGCTACATCATTCTATATACTTAGATGCTGAAAGGTATTAATGTTTCATAATAAGACGTGATGATCACTGTTATATCACCTCACTGTTTATTGCACAAATTTAAAAAACGACTAATAAATCACTATCATCATAAGGTGGCACTGTTTCTGCTGTACCTTGGTATTATGATGCATTATAATGTCACTTTGCAGATATATAACATGTTTTTCACCCATGGGGTGCATTGCTTTTATAATATACAGACAAGATTAGGACAAATTACCACTCCCTGTGATTTCTGTTTCAATCTGTATACTTAGATCCTGAAAGGCATTTATGTAGAGCATTTTATGAGTAGGTTGAATAAAAACAAATAAAACACAAATGTTCGACGCTTTTTATTAGCATCTTTTGAAAGACATTTTTATTGTTTAGATGTTTTGGATTCTATGATTTCCTGTTATCAGTCCAGTTAAGATTGTAAATTCTTTTATATGGTGTAAAAATGGCTCTTCCTTTTTCATGACTTTTTATAAAGATTGCGTAAGGTATGACAAATTATTTTAATAATAATACATATTTTTAATTCTTAGAGAAACAGGTATGTTGACAGGATGTATCATAGAATACCCTTTACTTTATCTGTGCAGTTTTATTGGCCCTGAAATTAAATCCTCAGACAACATGCTGAAATAACAAACGACAGACATTAAGTTAGGTACTGATTTTTTTTCTTCTCTTTATTTTTTCCAGTTTATTTGTTAATATGATAAGAAATTGCAGATATTTGTTGTACTTGTAGTTATAGCTTACATAAATCTACAATTGCAGAGTAAAAATTTACAGTAAAATGAACATGGTTTGACAAAACAATGTAATCTTAAATATGTAAGTGTGACATTTTCTGTGAAAGCATATAGAGTTGTACTTAAGGCCTTCAATAAGAATATGTATATTACTCTATAATTCTGGCTTCATCTTTGTCAGGAAGTAATTTCAGAATAATTGTAGGAATAAGAATAAAATCAGTATACTTACATGACCAGATGCACCAACCTTTAGGAAGTTTGAAATTAATGTAAATATGTGAGATCTGAAGGTGCCAACTTCCATGTTTTTTTTCCAAAAAGATTACACAGCAATTTTCCACAAACTCCACCCCTCTACTGTTGCAAAATAGTCTGAGAAAACAAATCAGAATGGTTTGAGAATTTGAGGCGACAGAGGCGACACAAGCTTGTAAACAACGGTTATGGTTGCCACTTTGGCTGTGTGTCTCACTGACCGCGCTGTTAATCCACTTAAGACACAATAGACAACAGATCTCCTTGAGACAATCCCTACACTTTTTTATTTTAAACATTTTATTTCCAGGGATCCCCTGCTGTTTAAAATAATGACTTCTGAGGTGAAATTAGTAAAATTGTACAGTTCTGATGTGCCCACATTAAAGGATAAATGCATTTGTGGGTCATCTGTGCTTTGCCGTAGTCTATGTAATTTTGCACGGTGTCTTCTTCCTCGCTTTTCTCGCTCTCCTCTGTATTACCTTAACAAAAGCCTCGCACACACACATGCACACACACATAACCACTCCACCAGTGTGACAGACAGAGAGACAAAATGGCTGAATAGTGATGGAGGAGCTGCGTGTTCCTTTATGTGTGGACTAATCAGCCAGCACTAACATGTGTCAACACTACACTCGCACTCTGCTCAGAATGGGGACATTGTCCTGCAGACAGAGGGAAAAACCAACACTCTGTCCATATCCTGACAACAAACGGGGGGAACGCAAAATAAGGCTTCAGCCATTGTTAAATCACCTGTGACGAACGCCCCTACAATCTTGCTTAAAAGCAGAAGAAAAATCTTGTAAAAACCTTAAATGAATGAAATTCATTTCAGGTATCTCTCTCCAAAATGATTCCTCATACTCTGTATTTTTATCCGAGCTGTGGAGGTGTTATAAAAACAGCTCCACCATGGCAGCGGAGGACTGGCCGGCGGCTACCTTTTGAAGCCTGCTGCAGCAGCACTGATATCCTCCACACGTAAACACACAGTGTCATCAGTGGCCTGTTTCCAACTGTGCACTATGACTGTTAATCATCCCTCTCAAATGCAATAATAATATTCTTTGTATCTGGTCCCAATGCAGACCAGTGATTGAAAAAAATAGAGAAATGTGTGTCTTATGAGCTGGATAGAAAAAGAGAGTGGAGCACACATTATTTTAAAGTACAGACAGTTATGTTTTAATTATTCCAACAATAAATTCATTCTCCCCATCCTCAATCCAATTCTAATTATCACATCAAAAGAGTAATTTAGGGTTCAAATAGAAAATGTATAGTGAGGACTGCAGGAGTGGAGAGACAATAAACTGATAGAGATGAGACGATCATTAGTTGTGATGTTATTAATTTTGCACTGTTAAAAATTAAAAATGACACAATAGTTTGACGTGTAACATTTCAGCCTTGCTTCAGTGTTCACTGGATCTTTTGTGAGCAATTGCATTTTATTTTTTGGTGTGAGTCAAGCCTTTTCACTTAGCCATCGTGCATAAAAATACTGCATGAGGACGGAGAGCCAGTGGAAGAGAGGTGGAGAGATAATGAACCTGCTACTGCTATAGGCAATCAGGAACTAACCTTGTGAATAATCAAGGCTTGGCAGGCTCGAGAGGCAGAGGGGGTGAGAGAGGAAGAGAAAGAGAGAGAGCGACTATAGTGCCAGTCTCTAATCCTATCAGTCCGGTCCATGGTGTGTTTATGTGTGTGTGTGCCTGTGAGTGAGTGTGTGTGAGGGTTGTTTCTTTAGGACAGCTCCCACTGCGAGCAGAGAAAAGCAACCTGGAATCAAAGCCCAAATGCATCTGTGTTTGTGTTTATCACACAATGGCAAACCCTCTCTCACGGAGGCCTTCTATACATCTGAATCATTCTCTACGGCTCTGTGCCTTTCTCCGCATCGCCATGCATTTCTAGGGTTTTATTTTTTCCCCGTGTGTGTTACATATCGATGGTTTCTCCTTGAAATGGCTTTCTTTTTAGGCGCTGCATCACTGTCAGCTGCATAAAATGACTGTAAGGCTGTAAAGCTTGTGCTGAGTAAAACAGCATGCATTAAACTGCTGTGCTGGCTTCAGAACAGGGTTAGAGGGAGACTACTTACTGTATTTGCATGTGTAACTGTGTTGTGACATTGTGTATGTTTTTGAGGTGGGCCAAGTAGGTGAGGCTGGCTTTAAAAAGGGAATTAGAGAGGCAATTAATGGCAGGTTATGTTGCTATGTTTGATTAAAAAAAGAGATGGATCACTGTTATATTACCTGATCGTTAATTCCATTTTCAGAGAACATTTTAATAATCACAAAGAAATAAATATCATCATAAGGAAGTGCTGTTTCTGCAGGACAGTGTGTTTGTGATGCATTATGCTGTAATTTTGGTCTGTCATTTTGCACATATCTGACATACTATGTCTGTATACATCCCTTTATTGTGTGTACTCTTTTTTTTATGATTGGGAAAAATTACCCCCACTCTGTGTGTCCTCTGTGTTTGATTCTGTGTGTATGGGGCCATGCAAACAACAGCTGATGCTGTGGACAGGTGGAGAAAAGGCCACCCTCCCCCACTGTTGTGCACACAAACATTTTAAAACACACCTAGTAGGGCTGGGAAATATATCAATTTTTAAGACAAAATCACTCGGGTTAATATAGTTTATGTTGATATTGATCTAATAAAAAAACCCTGGCCCTGGTTCTCAATTAAAAAAAGAATGTTTTAGGTAAGATCCACAAAGTTAGTTAGTTATAATAATTATTTAATTTCACCATTCATTAAAAACAGTGTCACACATCTGTAGATCTTAATCTGGACAAACATGGATCTGATGAAATCAGGTGCTTTGCGAGATTGATCAGGTCTAACCAACTTCAATCCACTCTTTTAGTTTCCAGTATTTGCAAGATGTTTAGAGTTCAGCATGTGTGTATGGTTACATTGTTCCAGTCTTCAACTCTCAGAGTCAAGAGTTTTGTTTTGTATTAGGCTGTATAAGTTGCAAAACGCATATAGGACCACTAAATCCGCTGATGCATTTTTATTACTTCCCTTTTTCACATTGATGGATTGAAGATTGAATCAACTGGCTAAAATGACAAAAAAGTTAAATAATGATCATTAAACGTTAACTTTTCATCACGATTTCTCTGTGAATTTGATCTTTCACTATTTGCATCACAGGGGATCTTTGGTTGAGAAGGTTGGTGACCACTGCTTTAAAACTGAGGTTTGATTAGATCTGAACATATTGTATGTAAGTGTGTAGAGAACTCTGAAAGCCTCAATAAATTAAAATGCTTGTGTTTTTCTACAGTTTAGTGTATAGAAGTTTATCTGCAGTTTTTGATAATAAAAAAGACATATTGCCCAGTGTTGTGTGTCTTGGACCTCTATCTTTGTCATCGTGGTAACAATCTCGCTTGATTTCTTAAAGAATCACATTTAAAATATTAGAGGAGACAATCATTTGATATTAATTTACAAAGAAATGTATATATTGCCATACACATTACAGAAAACATAATGATAACTGATTTTTTTGTCCACATTGCCAAGCCCTAGCATGTGTCAGCATCTTTGTTTAGACACACAAACCCAAAAGTGTGAGTTAAACCACTGCTGGGTACAAAAATAGCAATTGCAGTGTATGCAATGTTTATGACATGCACACACAAATACGCTTACGCCCTCCTGACTCATGTACAAACACTCAGACATATGCACAATGGCGAAAAACACCCGACACAACAAAAAACGCCAAATTAGAAGAATAGCGTGACAGAAATCAATACTACAACAATGGCATCTAGAAACAGAAATGACAAAGCCGTGTCTTCTGTCTCACGAAGCCGTCCGCTAAAAGCATATTTCTCGCCCTCCATCTTACAGCTGGCTGGTCGACAGGCAGACAAAGAGACACTACCGCAGTGTGAAAATATACTGACGTAGCTGGCTTCTCTGTGGCTCAGATTCACTCTGTGGGTTTGTACATGTGTGTATGTATATGTGTGTGTGCGTTTGTGTGTGAGATTCCATGCATTATGGATTGATCGGTATATGCTATATTCTGTTGTGTCTGTTAGCAGGTTGTAAATTGTTCTTGATTTTGGATATTCAGCAACTTTATCTGTAATAATGCTGATTGTATTGATTGCATCAGCTGTCAGTGTTTTCCATATGTTGTGAAACTATTTTTGGAGTATCTTTGTGTTTGCTTTAGTAGTAGAGTGGAGATGGTCATGCAAGTTCTTGCTATATTAATTTGAATTCTCAGCATTTCCATGTCCGCCCCCCCAACTCTCTATCTCTCCTCTCCTCTCTCGTCCCCTCCTCTCTCCTCCTTTTCTCCCCTCTCCTCAGACTATTTCACAATGCAGCTTGTAAATAAAAATTGCAGAGCCAGAATTTTAATGATGGTCTTCTCTTTCCTACAGTCTGCTCACTGCCTAGATCGACACAGAGGGAAACTAAAAAAATCACTGCATCTCTAGAGGGAAACAATCAATTTATCAAGAAAATGTTTAGACATGCATTTCAGAACCAACAAATGAGCTGCAGTTAAAAAGTATGCTATTGATAAGATGACACTACCTTTGGAAAATAAAGCATGCGCCTATTGGATTCAGCTCTCTGTAGCACACAATACATGTATTGATTAACTTTATGCTATCCTTGTCCTTATGTCTAATGTTGCTAATGGTCTGTTTCATGATCAAGTAGCTGCTAATGCTGATAAATGTTGACCCAGCAGCAATATATTTGACACATTAATGCACACATAACAAATGGCCTTAATATTATGCATCCATCATTGCATTTGACAATGTAAATCCACAGTTAAGTACAAAAAACACAAATTAAATATGTGTTTAAATGTGTGGTGCAAATGCTCACCTGTTTCAGGCAGTTGATATCAGGCATCGGTATGAAGTAGGCCTGTAGAGGCCTAAGCCTTCGCTTCTACCTCACATAGACAAAATACAGAGAAAAGCCATCAGCTAACCCCTAAGATCCAATCCAAGTTAATTAAGGCTAAAAAGTAGAGAACTAATTGCAGAGAGAATTGTGATAAAAAATAGTCACTTATATTGCTGGAAAAAAAGAAGATAACAAGGAAATAGGAGAAATCTGTCTAAAGAGAGAGAAGAGGCATGCTAGCACTTCACTGATCAACTTTCAACTTTGAGAACAGGAGCAACAGATGCACTGGTGGTGTATTGTCGAGGGTATTAGGGTGAGGGACACCCCAAAATCTCCCCCACTGTGTGTATGCGTTTGTTTGTGTGTGAGAGTGTGACAGCAGGGAGCAGCTCAGCGCAGGACGCTGCACGCAGCAAGGGGCCATTAGACATGGTGGGGTGACCCACATAAAAGACACAAACACACACACACTCACACACAAAACCATGAAAGTTTCCTTTTTGCGGCCAATGTGCCATGATAACCATAAAGCAGGAATTCTTTAGCATTGAGGTTTTAGCATGGTTATTGTCACATGGTTCTCACAGTGAAGGATTTGGTCGGCAACTGCTGCTGCAATAAGCCTCAATATATTCAGAATAATTACGGCAAACTCTCTCACTGATCAAACGCATTCTTCCTGCTCAGTTTTTAAAGTGAAAACTTTTCACAGTGTATGTGTCCTGCTGTACTTTAAAGTTTGTGTTCCCATCTGCATAATAGGTGTAAACACTCTGCATAGGCTTTACCATGAAAGAGAAAGTTCTGTTAGTGACAGCTGATTAGAAGCTGAATACAGAGGAAAATATTTGATGGACTAAAAAGCATGGACGTCATGAAGCATGCGCAACTGACCCAACGCAACAAACTACAACTTATAAATCACTTATTAAAGCTTCTCTGACGTAATCCAAACAGAGCTATTTCAACATGGTTCAAAGCAGAGTCTCATTATAAAAATATACTAGACGACACTGGATGACAATTCTGAATAACATACTAATGTTTCTGATGCTGTGTTCACCCCCTGACTGCTGAGATAATGAATTAGGGGATGTTTTTAGTCAACTACTTTTGAAACTAGGATAGAGTCTCTCTCATAATCTCCTGTCTTTAAATGATTATAGGTAGATCTGTAAAATAAATAGAGCTATAAAAATATATCAACCAAATAAGATGTCAGATAAGACAATATTGTTTATATTGCAATGATTCTTAAGACAAAGCTCAAAACACGTTACTCACAAGAAAGTGTTTTATGTGAAAAATAAAAAAGAAAGTTCAACTCTTTAAAACTCATTAAGAATGATGTATGTGAAGGAATTGTGTAAACAAATAAAAAAGTTATATATTTTGGATTATTTTTTGGCATATATTTTGGCATTTAACTGTTTTTTGCTGATGATCAAAATAAAAAAAGATGCCAGGCCTAAAGCTCACAAAAAGATTATATACAATACAATCCACTAACAGTAACAAGTGTATTAACTGCAAAATTATCTGATGGAAAGGTTCTGACTGAATGGCAGATCATTCTTCCATTTATCTTATTTTAATTAGGTAGAATTTAAATTATTAGACAACATCAAATGGTATTTATGTCACAGCAACAAAAACAGAATACAGTTTATCGTTTTTGATTCTCAGATTTGCAGGAAAAAGCCTGTACATTGTCTAAATTGCAGAGGTATCTTGGTAACATTACAAGAGTGGGTGGAACAGGCTATGAGTGAAGGAAACTCTGTCCCTAAACACTTCCATCCACTTTTTAACCATATCCAGTGTTTTCTGTACAGTACAATGGTGTTGGGGCACAATGCTTTTGAAAGTAACTCATTACATTACTGAGTTTCATACTGAGAAAAGTAACTTGTTACATTACTGAAATACATACAGAGGACAGAAACACATTTAGAGCACTCAATTTTTACAATAACTCAATCCCTTCAACCACTTATTCCATGTTTGTGATAAAATGAAACAAGTCTGTTTTTAAACATATTGACTCTACCATCATTTTGAGGTTGGCAACTTGGCAGCCTTACAGCTGAATAACATATGTAACCACCTTAACAAATCTTTAATATTCCTACAATCTAACAGCAAACTGGACTGAGACAAACAGTAACACTGATAATTCTGTATGCCTCAAAAAGATGGCTGTCTGCCACATCTGTTTCAACAAAATCAAGAGCTCGAAACCTTCATGACATGTTCATGTTGATCTTGACCCCAAGAACAAAACTTACCATAATGTGAATATCTCCACAACTTAATGCTGTCCTCTCTGACATCTCATGTGAAAGTTCCAGTTTTGCAAGCTCATTGGGGATTTTGTTTTTTTTTATTGTCAAAAGAGAGAGTGGGAAAGGCTGTTTTTTCACTCAGTCAAGGGTAACGTGACAAAAATAACTGATGCTTGACATGCAAATCTGTCTTTTGTTACTTGTTACAATAAATAAGCAATCTGAGTGCTCTTACTTATTTTGGTATGATTAACATATTGTTCTTTTTTATGTGTTAAGCATACAAAGTTCCCAACTCTCTTGAGTTTTAAAGACACCAGAAAATCAGCTGAAATCCATAAAGCTGCATTCTAATACTGACGGTTTGGTAAACTTTTAACAACATAGAGAGAAACACTGACCCATTACAAGTCAGTTAACGTCAGTTAGGCAACGCTGATGTTCGTCAGGTACAGTGTTAATTTTGTTGACTAATTATTTTCGTCATAGTTTTCGTCAACAACCTTTTTTCCCCTGATGAAAACTAGACAGTAACTAATAAAAATAAGTGCACATGAACAAAAACTGAAACTATATTAAGTGAGCTTTTCCTCAACGAATAAAAACTAGACAAAAATGTTTGACAGAGACTTAATCCAACAGACCTAATTTGGTCATGTAGAAAGTAGGGACAAGTTAGGAATATACCCAATCACAGCTACTTTGCTTCTGTGAAAAGGTTGGATGAGTTAAGAGAGACATCCAATCTGTCTTAGCTTCATGGTGGAGGGATAAGTTGGGGAGCGATCCAATCAGAGCTACTCTCTTTATGAATTGATATATTCATGTAGAGCAGGTTCACTGTTTGTTGTCAATTCTGGTATTGTAATGAGATGCTCTGCAGGTAGCCTAAACAAAGGTGATCGTATTTCACACAAAAGTTAAACTTGTTTCTGTTCATTTATACATTCAAACTTTACTAGCATTCAGTAAAAGATAATTGGATGTTTCATTTTATCAAAGTGTAAAACATGACTTCAGAAATTAAAGGAAACATAAAAAATGCCTTAATTCACAGTGGATTTTGTGGACTAAAATGTTGTGAAATTTCATCAATTAAAACTAGACTTACACTAAAATAATTTAAATGACTAAAATATGACTAAAACTAAAATATATTTTAGGCAAAAGACTATAACTGAAACTAAATGAAAAGTGCTGTCAAAATTAACACTGGTCAGGTACGTTGAAAAATTGTACCCATGCCTAAAAATTTCTGATGTTTAATCCAGCATCCTTGTAAATGCCAAGAGCTGACCTCCTCTTATCTTTGCTATTCTCTGTTACAGCATCATTCATCTCTGTTGGCTCTTCAGGCCTGGACTCCTGTTTTATAATTTGAGGCATGCTTTTGGTGACAGCTGTCTTTTCCTTTAGGCACAAAGTGGGAATACTGAGACCAGTTGCAGCTGTATGTGGTGAAATGGCATAAACATCCATTTTATGAGTAATGTCGCAGTAAGTTTGTACCTTCAGCAGTGCCAAGCTCTATCAGGCCAAATTTCCCCAAGTTGAAAACGCTATCCATGCAACACATCTTTGCTGCTGAACGTTCAAAACCAGTCTCCAATTAGTCAGATGGCCGTCTGGAAACGTCATACTCCACCAGCACATTTCTCTCTGCTTTAAATATGTCAACCTGCAATGGACACGGTAAAATTGACTTCACCATCGACTTTCACCAAAAATGATTTCTCAACGTAGGTTAATGCCAGCTACACTGATATATGAATGTGCCTTAACTGTGGAGAATAACGTGGTGTTTTCCTTCTACAATTCAGTCTTAAACATTGTTATTGGCCTCTTCTCCCAGCTTTTCAGATAAAGTCCGCCATGAAAAATCATAAAAAAAATTTAAAAAAAAGAATACGTTTTTATTATTTTGAAACACATAGCAATTAAAAGCAAAATAGACAAACTCGGGGAATAAAACTGTAGTTTAAACATCTGTATAATTTAGAAAGTGTCCTTATCCGTAAACTGTTTTCATTAAAAACAAAAAAACTGCATTCTTGTCAAGGACTTCTCTTTTTGTTGCCATGATATTAAATAGGTACCAAGTCTGATTTCTACAAGAATCAGATTGCTGCTATTCTGATAATCATTTCAGATTTCTAAACAGACAAAAAAAATTAAAAAGAAAATGTAGTTTCAGTGTAGCAGAAGATCTCACAAATTTACACTGTATTGAAAATCAATAGTTTGCAAAACAAAGCAGTCATTGTGGTTCCCAATAAAACAACCAGGAACAAAATGAAACCCTGAAATTGCCATAATACAACATCAAAACATATATCATCAAATGCAAAAAATATACATTAAAGAACAACTGATCCAAACAGATCCGCAGAGGTAGCACTCTGATGGTCTATGCTATATCAGATTTAATGCCAATACTTAAAAGATGGACCTTAAAAGGAAGTTTTTCCTTGCTGCTGTTGCCAAGTGTTGGCTCATGATTGACTCTGAAAAGAATAATACAGAGAGCAAGGTCTGGACCTCCACTACAGGCCGGTGTCCCAAGGTAACTTTTGTTGTTGTCTAGAGTTATATAAAAAGATTATCTGATCAAATGATTGATTTAATTTGACAAGTATCTTCCAAATAGTGCATTGTAATTGAAAAACCCAAACAATGCTTATAATGTGAAGTCAGTTCAATTTATTTTTGTAACACACTACATAAAAATCTGAACTCATACCGCTATCCCATTATAATTAGCGTGTAAACACAGGTTTTTTAAATGCGTGTAAACCAACTAACAATCGACAATTGACTCCTTTCCCATTGCCAACAGACCTGGGTCTAATCGGCAGCAGATGAGCTGTGTAGCTGTTTTTTTTTACTCTGGTGCCTCAAGCTGATGTCATCACATTGATGACATCATCAGTGCGCCAAAACACGTCCAGGTAAACAATGGAAAGGAGCATTTTGGCTATGTTGTTGTACATAATTGTGTCTCACACAGTCCCTGTGACCTGGCGCCGAATCTCCTCTTCTTCACGGATCAACAGAAGCTTCCTGATCTCGCTTTCTTGCCAGTGCTGTGCCATCTCACAAATATAAATTTTACACGCTGAGTCCACAAAACAACAATGGTCTCCTCAGCTGTCAGCGTCCTTTTGTTGCCCCAAGTTATGGGTGCGATATTATGACATAGGCAAGTTACGCTAATGTCATCCAATAAATTAGTGCGTTCACCAGGGTGTGACATTCCCACCGGAGCCGATCGGAGGCGAGCCGATAAAAACCTGTGTCCCTTGCAGGGTCAGTCAACAGTTTTGACGGTTTGAATGCTGATCGGAGCAATTCCCACTGCCGACAGGAGTCGATTGTTAGCATGTTTAAATGGGTTTTTTCGGCCAGTGGGAAAGGGGTATGAGTGTCTGTAAAAAATGAATGAACTGGCCAGAGTTTAGAAGAGAGACATGAGGTACTGTACTTAGGTTCTGAAATGTGTTTTAAAGGTGCAGTGTGTAGAATTTGGCATTTGAGCGACATCTATCGTTCAGATTCTAGAATGAGCCCAACCGTAACCAAAACGTCACATCGCTGAGCAACAGAAGCCTGTGAGGACCAAAAAGGATCATGAACATGGTATCATGTACTAAAGTTACAAGGTTTGTAACCATTATTTTTGTAGATTATAGGTCAGTTGTTAGCTGCTGATTGTAGGTTTTGTAAACTTGTAGTAACACAAACAAACATTAGCGCATTAATGTTAATCAGATCAAGCCTGATGCAGATTCGGCAAAATAAGGTAAAGAAGAGAGAGAGAGTGGGTACAATTTAGGGGAAAGCTGGGCCGGACGAATGAGAGTTTTGTAATATGATTAATGGACTATTTATTTCTATGCCCACCGATTATGCGCTTTACCTGCATTCCAGGTAAATTTCAGAACCAGCGGACAGATTCGCGTTTCATTCTTTTTGTCCCTAAAATCCACCCGTAGACAACATAGCGGATCGTTATGTCGGCCTACATGAAAGCGGCCAGCGGTAATGTAAATTTTTTGAAGCTTTTTCCAACTAAATAAAAATAAAACAAACATTTTATGGGGATGATTGTACTCCTATTTTGACGGACTTTACATACAAATAGAAACATTATATCCTATATTCACCGTTTCTGTTCGGCAAAATGCTGCCAAATTCTACACACTGCACCTTTAAGCAATATGTCGTCTACATAGCTGTTATCTATGATGCTGACAGATTTCTGATGCACTACTTGTGCTTAAAAGGAAACGAAGAAAAACATACTGGTACTCTTGTTTCTTTTTTGTGGTCCAACTATCTAACTTTCGGTTTTATCAGTGAATGCATATGAGGCTGAACAATTTAATTTTGAAGGTCTTGGTTGTCAGCACCATGATGAGTTTTTGATAAAACAAATTCCTCACATTCTAAATCAGGTCAGGACTGTAATTCATGTCTAACAGTCTGTCTACAGGCTACTGTGTGCAGCTGCCTGGCCGTCACCGCTGTAGCTCTGGTTAATGGCTACTGCTGTGCTGCCATAATGCTCTGCAACCCTGTTAACCAACAATGAAGAACAGCATTGTTAGCATACAGATCTTGGGAGCAGCATGGTTTATCAGTTTTCCTGTAAGTTGTATGTACAGGAGCATTTAGTAACACTCAGCACAGGCATGTGGTTGTTAACTGCACAGAGCAACAAAACGGGCAATGTTAGTGCTGCTAGTGTTGGCCACACTCACAGAACCAACTCCACATCATTTTCCAAATACTGTGTGACAAAAGATCAATGGCTGAGTCAATCATCTTACAACCATATGGTCAGAGGTTTAATTGCCTCCTGCACCTCACTCAAACTTGCTCTTATGGTTACTTAAGTCTGGTATGCCTGTATATCAATGAGCAAAAATGTGAATTAATATAAATGTAAGTCACAAGGGATGCTAAATGTTATAGGTACAATATCAGTGTCTGCATATATTGGCCTATAAAGTTAAATATCTGTATCCGCGGACTGAAGATTTTGCCGATATCTACAGTCAATATAATGGCCATACATATCGGCCATATATACAGTCTGGAGAGATAGAACTACGCAGAGCCTGGTGTGAAAGCTGTAACGGTATTTGCTGGAGCAGAAAAGTGCAGCAAGTGTATGCAAGGAAACACTGTCAGTGAAACGGACATTTTTGTATGCATCTGTCCTTCGACAATGAAACTCTCTTGGCGCACATTACACAGGTACCCAGGCTGAGGTACCTGGGGACACCAATTTTACGCTGTGTAGGGACTGATATGAATCTCTCAATGCCCAATGACAGCTGAACATCAGCACGGTACGTAAATGCAGCGGGAATAATGCTGATGAACGCAGCTGACCAGGTAATTTACACTTAGTCAAATGGAACTTCTGCATGTATGTTTGTGTTTACAAAGCTATGAAGTTTCTAAGCAGATTCTGAGCTGTTAACTTTAAGCAGGTTGCCTAAATGTGTCATGGCACAGAATTTTTATGCGTTATGTTCCACGAGCATAATTTGTAAGTGCTTCAAACAATTCTCTTCATGCCAACAAACTCACAGAAAGATGTCCTCATAGTGATACACTAATGGAAGCTTCGGCTCCTATACACACAGCATGTGGCCAATTATTAATTTGACTAAGTTGAGGCAGCGTCAGGTTCTCCAGTAACTCCAACACAATGTTGTGTTCTCCAATAAATCTTGAGCCATGTCTTTTTTCTCTCAGATAATTACAATTTGGCTGCACAGCTCCTCTTCCTCACTGCGCTTCACAGCAGACAGATTGGTGAGTTGGTGAGTTGGCCTGCAGTTCTGAAACTCTCCTTCTTTCATTATCCTTATCTCTCCGTATCGCTCTCTCCTGCCCCCACAACTCACACACTCACATACACACACTCACATATACATTGCCAGAGGGATTTGCAGCAGCTAGGCAGAGCAGCGTGTGTGTGTGTGTGTGTCTTCACAGCAGGGAGTTGCCAATTACAGCAGTGATTAAAACCCAGAACTGTGGAGGGAGAGAGCAAGGGAGAAGGAAAGAGAGGGAGTGAGAGGGGAGGGAGGAAGAAAGAAAGGAAAGAAGTACACAGAGTCAGACAGACAGAGCTACAATGAACCAGTACACGACAGCACAGGCAGCCTTTCCATTAATGTTACAGAATAATAAGCCTTGTTGTGATGTATATGGCCAGTGGAATCAAAAATTCAGTCAACGGGCATGCATATTTCTTTTTTAACCCAAGATCAATATCTAACATGTAAAGTACCCTCATTACTTCAAAAAATGATAAAACAGATGATTTCATTGGAAATGCCCTCCCAATGCTTGTGCTGGGCAATCAATCAAGGTTCAATATTAATTTCAGTTGAAGCTTCTCACAATCATTCAACTAAGATAATGGAGTTTAATGATTACAGTGACATGTAGAGCCGGGTGATAAAATTATCTCTGAAAAGAATCGTGACAAAATTTAAGTTAATGACAACCTTAAGCTTAAGGTGTCTTTACTCAATAAAGCACAGCAGAATTCATGTGCAGAGGCTGTCAGTCAGTGTTTCCCTGAAGAAGTTGCTATGCTCCACACCCCAATAATGCCATTGCCACTCGCCAAAACAAAAGAAGATGGCAGTGTCTGCATGGTGGTTATGCCCTCTTAGTACAGCCAGAGTTTGCCTGAGTTGCTGGGGAGAGAAGTGAAGTTGGAAAAGAAGAAAACATAAGTGAGAGTGGGGCTGAGGGGAGCAAAGCTGAGGATATGGTTGATAAAAAAATATTACACAATGTCAATCATGTTAAAAAACGGTGATGCAGAGCAGACAAAGGAAAATAGGTCAGTAGTTGGAGCCCACTTGGATGAAGGTTGAAACCAACCACCTGAAAAGGTACCATCCCCATGACTGCACCGAGAGTATGAAAATGAGGGTTCATGATGAAAGGATAAATACCATAATTCGCACTGCTTTTATTGCCTAGTTAAAGACATTACGCCTCTGTGTACAGTGGAGAGGACACTTCAAGAAACAAACTCCATAGCAGAAAACACTTTTCCTATACTATACATCTCTATGGCATTGTTTTTGAGAATTTTCACTTGTGTACAGTTTAATTTATTTTCAATATGTTGTTTTTGATTGTTCAAAGTTTATGTTAAATAAGAAATATATTTAAACAAAAAATGTGTTGTCAAAACAGACTACTTAGTTTGCACTTATTAATTTTGATCCTATCACTGTTGCTTTCTTCGACCTGTGAATGCCATTTAATGATAAATTCAATTTGATGTGATAAACTTCATAATAAAGTTGAACTTATATAAAATACTCTTTGAACATCAACAGTGAAAAATAATTGCCGTACATATCATTGTTGATCACATTTTTCTGCCATATCACCCTTGTGCCATATTTTATTCATTTTTTTCTGCAGGTTTTGTTATGTGTGTTAAATGGAGTGCAGCCTCCCTTCCTTTACAGCACAGTTTGTGCTGTCTTTTCCATCAAAACAGCTCTCTTTTTTATTTAAGTGAAGAGCAGGGGGGCCAAAGCAAATACTTTACTTGATTTGAAAAATGAGAGCACTATGGGAGATGACAGAAAGGCAGCAAAAGAAAAGGTAAAACATTTCAGTTTGAGGAAAATGCGACAAAGCTTGCAGAATCAGATCAATGTGGAGGATACCCCTCAAGGCAACACAACCAATTATTGGAGTATCTGGAATTCACACTTAAAGTGATTAATATAATAACTGTGAGCTCAATATCAATCAGATAATTGTGGCACTCTCATCTGCCTTTTACCATTAAAAGGAAGTTTCAAATGGCTCATTATCAGGCAAACAAACATGGAGAAAGAGAGAATGGTTCTGGAGAAAAGAGGCAGACAAGAGAATGGCATCTATATAATTGTCATTGTTCAGTGGCTTTTCACTATTTGCACTGATAAAGTTGCACTCAGAGCTTCATCTTTTAGTTTAAAAACTGTTTTCCTACACCACATCATCTAACGCCTGTGGCTGTGAGGAGAAGAGAGGTGTGAGAGTGCAAATGAGGAGAAAAGAAGTGAGAAGAGAAGAAATGAAGAGGAGAAGACTTAAATGGAGATAATATGTGTGAAAGGAGAGCTTTGTCAAGAGAAGATACAAAAGTAGTACGATATAAGGTTGTGACAACACCAGAATTTTTCACTTCGTAATAATACCACTAAAAATCAGACAATTTTGAGTCCTATCATGTGAAAAAGAAACAGCGAGCGCACATATGGTATCCCTCAAACCAACAGTGTTCATGGAAGAGGGAAGTTCAGGAAATGGGAGAAAAACAAAGAACAAAAAGTGGTGTAAATTTACAAAATGAACAACAACACATATCAGCTTGCATGTCACTATTACCTAAAGGAAGGCCCAACATAAGAACAATCATATACAGTAGGCGGCAGTATGCATGTTGAGGATATCAAAGTCCACCAAATAAGGGAAAGAAGAGGTAACAACTATGAAAACCACTTATTTGCATTCGTTGCAGATATACTATAGAGTCCTATTGTATGCTTGGCACAAAACATTTTGGAGTGAAGTACAGGTGTCTTCTCTAATTTCCACTGTCACTTGTGCCATTTTTATGTCAAGCGCTCACACTGTTAAAATAGCAAATGATTGTGTGCTCCTGTTTGCTGCCAGGAGTGTGCTTGTAAGAAAATGAGGAGTGGTGCTTGTCTGAAAATGAGGAGTGGTCAGGCACAAATTTGGTGTGTTCCTAACTTAAGGACGCAGAAAATAATTGCACTTTAAACCTCCTTAAACCTGCTCTAAGGTCCACAGTCTGTGGCACAAAGTGTTCCTGCTATTTTGGGGTCACACTGGAGAGATGGACACACATCCCTGAGATCAAAACCCTCACTTTACAAACCTTGTATTACCATAGTTTTCACAACAGCACACCTCTACGGTTAGACATCAGAGCATTTGTTGATAAATTCAGTAAAAGTTTATGACTGTAAAGAGAGCTGAGAGACAGCTTGATTGCTGACATTTTTTGCAGTGCTCCTCAGTGTGCTATCCCCATATGGTCCAGCATGTGTAATACTCCCAGAAACAAGACAAACAAACGTGGCTTTAATTTTCACACAACAGCTACATTTTTAATATTCTTACACATTAACAAATGCCAGCAATGATTATGCTCATATGTAACAATACATTCTGTCTGGAGGGTTTAATGCACGTAACAGAAAACAGAGCCAAGGATTCCTGCAGGAAAAAGGGGGGAATAATTCGCTTGAAAATGATAGTTATTTGATTTACAGTAAATGTGTCTATCAAAAAAATATAGGTGTGTGATCCTGTTGGTTTTAACTGAAAGTTTAAATAATTAACAAGGTTTTACTTTTACTCTGAGGAAGTCAGACTTGTCTCTTTGATTGTTTTTTAATGCTTTGTAAAATCACTTAAATCCAGGCATTAAGATATTAGATACAGTGTTCTCTGCGTGTTCTTTGACTAGATTGGCCAAACAAAAGGGAAGTACCCTGCAATGTAGCACAACTGAAATCACATTTCCTGTGCTTTAGTACTCATGAATCGTTCTGTACCATCTTGACAAATAGACCGCCGCATGGGGCCTGAATGTGGTACATTTTTGTTAACGCCGATAAAATAATGCAAAATTTTGTTGTTGTTGCGCCTAAAGTATCTTATCTCGATTTTTCATGATTTTATTGATTTTTTTTTATAAACAGTGCAATTGGTCACCTTCCACATTGGCAAGGGGGTTTTATAAATGTATATCAATGAAAGTACAGAAAACAATTTCTAATTCTACAACTTTAATTCATTCATTATTACATTTTTGTTTTTGTCATTTCCTTAAAATTGGTTGTTTTTTAGATAAAAGGTTTTGGCTCAACAGCAAAGATTTGACATAGAGCATACTCAAATCCATGTTCAAGTCTGTGGAGTGAAAACACTCTTAATTGATGCACATTAAAAGGCACAGCATTTATCTGGCACAAGCTCCCTCAGAAATCGATTAAGCTGGGGGTGCTGATAGCCTGGTGGTTATGGCAGTGCACAGACCCCATGTTTTGTGGCTCTTGCCTTGTGCAGGTAGAACAGGTTCAATTCTAGCCTCAGGACAGTTTCCCGCATGTCCTCCTTGACTCTCTCAACCCCTCCCCGACTCTATCTGCAGTCTCTCTACAATATCAATAAAGCAAAAAGCCTGAAAAAAAAAAAAAAATCAGTGAAGCTTAGATCTAATTACTACCCTAAAAGCCAACACAGAGGGGGGACTGCTACCCCCCTCCCCACACCTTGAGGCCTTCTTGACATTTGTTTTAATGGTGAAACATACAAGTGCATAAATGTCACATTTTGAAATGGCAGTGTGAATGAGTCATTGGTTTCATAAAAAAAAAAAAAAAAGGTTTGAAAATATGTAAAAAATGTAATGTATTTGATGCAAAAAATAGCTGACATGAGCAAATTGTGATCAATTACAACTCTGATTAATACATGTATTTTAAATGGGTGAATTATATTAAATGAAATTTATGGAAGCTTGATTACGTGTGCATGAGCTGGAGCTGAAGAAGTCTTACTACCAAAACTCAATATCACAACATGTATCCTCACTTCTGATGTTGTTTCAAACATGGCACTAATTTATCAGCATTACTATCCAGAACGTCTCATGAATATGTCGAGATTTCATTCCGGTTCAGAGTGACAGAGGTGATAACTCATCTGTGTTTCATTTATCTAAGTGGCTAAGGCTATTCTAAACATTTCTGCTGCTGAGCTTGATAACCCAGAAGTGCTTCAGACACTGGTGGTGGTATAACATGGTAAGATTTGATGGCTTAAATGGAACAAATCAAATGCAGTTATCCCTGCTCAGACATAAACCCCAAGTTTCATGAGGTCGTGCTGCATTTTTGTCGTGTCTAGATTTACATAAGTCCAAGCCCCCTGCTAAGAGAAAAGCCTCCTGGTGAACACACATTTTAGATATATGATAAACTTGTTGGCTTACAAATCCTGCTGCATTACAAATAGAAAGCCTGATGACATGGAATGCAAACATCACCACAAATCTACTACTCTTGTGTGAATGAATACAGAAATAGAAACTACTGACATCCACAGTAATAGAATAAAGCAAAAAAAAAAATGAAAATCCAAAGAGCAGTCTTTAAGCTTCCCTCTGTTTCCAAACTGTGGATTATAAAATGTTCAACGAAAATTTAAATTCAACAAACAACAGAAAAAAATATAGTCACAAACCCTGTGTGGAGAGTTTTTACTTGGATATGTCAGATGAATACTGCTTCTCTATGACGTTCAAAAGCAAAAAGATTTTAAATGCGTGCCAATGCTACCAGAATCAGGGATATGGATGGTATTAGACAAGGGCATGTGTAACATAAATCAACAATAGCTAATTTTCAGATGAGGATTCCCACAAAGAGTAGTGGTTGGTTGGTAGTTTCACTTCAAATTTGCATATCTGAATCGTTTCACGTTCATGTGTTAGTGTTTTGAAAAGGGCAGAGTCCAGGCCAAGTCGCACCAGCGTCTTTCTGAGTCGCACAAAGGGCCAGAGCTGGCCTTACGCCATTACGTCACAGCCAGTGTTACTTTGACTACGATTTATGCTGTGCATTATGGGAAAGAAGCCAGCAGGCTCAGCTACACACAAAATGGTAATGTAATGACGATAATGGTGGAGAGTAAATGTCCTATGCAAGATTAGACAGAAGAGCATATTTATCAATGTGGGACATGCCTTATGATTGATGCGTAAACAAACTTAATGCACAAGACAGAGTATTTAAACACGTGCCAGTGTCTACAGCAGACCATAGAGGACACAAGACAGCAAGTGTCTGCAGACAGACTGTCAGTGATGCAGAAAATGTCCATGTGTTGAGTCCTGTGATGATCTGCTGCAGAGACGGAGAGTAATGTTAACCTGTTTCTATAGTCATTAAAATTAAGTAGTACTTTGTCATCTGCCTTGTTGCCTAGTAGCCGTAAAGAAATTATTAATAATGCTGCTGTTAATACTTCTATAGCAGTGGGATGAGTAACCCTGTCCTCCTGTTTGAGTTGATTGGGTTTTCACTGTAAACTCACTGCTCTAGAGGCCGATCGGAAGCAATCCTAGACCACCTCTTTCAGGGCAACTGGGTACTGTTGTTTGTACCAAAACAGGGATCTACTGCTGTGTTCTTATATATTCAAACACACCATGCCAAACAGGGAATGTCCACTGGTATTAGAACAACTCTCCTAAACAATCAAGGTGTAAATAAGACCTTAGAGGAGAGAGAAAGAGAGAGAGAGAGAGAGAGAGAGAGAGAGAGAGAGAGAGAGAGAGATTGTTGGTTTTCTTTAAAGAATTCTACAGAATCATCCAGCGATGTCGTAACACAGCCAGGAAGTAAAGTAAAGCCTCACTGGAGGTGAAGCCAACCCACCTCTCTTCTGAATGTCACCTTTCACAAAGCCCTATATGATCCTTGTTTGTTGGAGTGTTGATGAGTGGTAGTCTTGTTACTGTAGATGGTGACAATGGCCATTAGCTGGCCTTTAGAGTCTCCATGTGGCAGTGTTTGAAAAGACTTTGTGCCATGCTTTGCAATCTAACTTAAATCTGTAGGCTGTGAACCAACTGAGTTTCCAGCTAGTACCTCCCAGCTGTGGTCAGCTGCAGGCCCTTAATTCAAACTATCATTCAGGCAAAAAAATAAATAAAATCATTACTTCAAGTTGTTTTTCAAGCTTGTATTACACAATAACAGAAGTAAAGACATTGAATCTCTACTCCATGGTTTTCAAAGTATTTTTGCCCAAGGCACAACAAAAGCCAAATGAGAATCTAAAGGCACACCATATTTATATAAAGCAAAATAGCCCCTTTATTGCCTGTCAGTATTTTATGCCTGTTATATTCATTTTATTTCTCTACAAAAGCCTACTAAAATATGACAAACAGCTGTAATACTAATAAATTGTTTATAAGCAAAGGTATCCAACAAGAGTAAACTTAAGACTCTTTCAGAAGTTTTTTGTTTAGTTGTGTTAATAATGTATGATTGTACAAATCGCCAAGAATCATCCAAACCTGCCCTAAAGCAGACCGGTGTGCCTCGCCACACCATTTGAGAACCACTGCTCTCCTCAAAATGGTTTAAAAACAGCATTCAGCTGACTAAGTGACAGGTGATCCAGACAAATTCTATAGCCTTTAGCAAGAATGGTTGGTGGTTAAACCTGTTGTAGATACTTTTTTTGGGAAGAAAACATAATAAGCAACTTATAAGTCAAGTAAGTAGTTACTTTTGAGTAATTCTAGAACTTTGTTATGGAGTAATAAGTTATATTTAACAGTTTTTGAGTGACCTACTCAACACTAAAAATTCTATCTATACTTTTTAGATGAGCCCTACAGCACCTTTAAGTATTTTTAAAGTTTTAAGGTCAGAAAAATCCTTAATTTTTATGTCTATGACTGGACATGTCTTGTTGTGGCAACCTGGATGACCAAGCTGACATGACAGACATGGCATGTTTATGGTTTCCATCAAAACATTGAATGATGCATAAAAATAGTTTTGTTTTCTGTTTCTGTGCCTGATTCATGTGTTTTGCTGCTTTCTTTGATGGCCCATGATTATTCTTTGCCGAATGTTCTTTCTTGCCCAAACTTCCTCTACAAAGTGACAAACAAGTGATTCTGTTTCATGGATACATTTCACATAATGAGCTCTTAAAAACTCTTAAAAATGGACCATCTGATTCAGGCTATGGGCCATTTTCAAAGCATCACTGGCACCACACACTAGAGAGACCACTTTCAAGAGCCCTTTTCCCCAATGATAATCAACCATAGAAAAAAACACTTAGCAAACATGCTTTACAGAACCTGTCATTCTTAACTCTGGCTTATTGTAGTTTTAAATGATGTAAGAAGTTTTACTCTGATGCTGTCAACTAATACCCATCTTGAGTTTTCTGTTTAATTTTAAGATACTTGGATGTCTTTATTTTAACCAGTGTATGTGATTTTTTTAGTTGTAAAGAATAGAGAAGTTGCTAATTCTGGGAATAAAGCTCGGGATCCTTTCAGCAAAGATTAAACTGAACGATAATCAGAAAGAAAAACAGTTTTGGACGATTATTGGCTGAGCGACCTCTTACTTGTTGTTAGTATTAAAATCCAAACTCAACTCTATGGCAAACAAAATGATGCAAAACTGTTCGTTAAAACATTTTCAATACAAATTTGATTTTTTTTCTCCTCAAAGCTGAATTAAAATGCCTTGATTCATTTCATTCATCATATCCAAAGCCAGCCCACCTCTTTTTAATGAAGCCAGCATGTTTGATGTTTGTGTGTGTTTGTGTGCGTTGGTGCGAGGGTCTGCGGAGTGGCAGGTGAGTGAGCTATCTGCAGCGCTCACACATGCGCCCCCTGCTGTGTTTAATCAATACCATTCTGAATTTCAACCTTCACATGTGCATGAACGGACACACTCACACACACACCCCGACACACATACACAAATCGCACACAGACACACACACCTTGCAATCTTTTGGTGAGACACCAAGGGAATACTAAGTACGAGCAACTTCACACTCCTCCTCAGTGTATAAACAGAGTGTACACACTCTCACACACATAAAGGGTGAAAGTGTGTATTTATTTGTGTGCTCTGCTTTTTTAGTGTTTGGGTGTGTGTGTGGGTGTGTGTGTGTGTGTGTGTGTGAGAGAGTGTGTGTCTATAACAGGCGGAGCTAATTAATTCTGGTCCATCTTGTCCACTGGGAAAGAGTGATATCAAGATTGAGCATGGGTTGTTGAGAGTGTGTATTTATGTGTGTGTGTTTGTGTGTTTATGACGAAGCTTCTCAAGAGGATTCAGAGCGGCAACCGGATCGATTCAAGTTCACTCAGGATGGAGGGAAGGGGGGGAGAGGGGTGAGAGTAAAACACAACTGGAGAATGGTATTGTTTTTCCTTACCATGTTAAAAAACTTTTAATAATCATTGGATTTTTTAATATAATTGTTTGTAATTGCCTTTTTGTATTTTTTGGAATATTTTCAATGTGTATCTAACAAGAGTGTAAATGCCACCATCCAGTAAAGTGGTCCACACTGTGAACTAGTGTTTGAATGACTATAAGGGTTAAAAAAATTTCTAAGGGTGCCATGATGGTGAAGTGGGTGGCATACAAGCACTAACCATATACTGAGGCTCTCGTACGGGCACCCCTGGTTCTGTTCAGACCTGAAGCCCAATCGCTTAAAGGTGCTTGGTTGTTTGTCATGAAGGAAACAGGCTTCTTAATACCTCTGACAAAATCTCGTCCATTCTGGTGACTAAAATTGCAGCCATTTCCCTCAACTACACATTTTTCTTTTAAGTCCTACAAAACTTTGAAGAACATACTTAGTAACCCATTGAATGAAGCCTGTCTCTATGATTTATATGAGTTATAAAAACACATCATAAGATAACCTATAATGAATTAAATGAGTTATAAGTTTGTACAATAAAAGTTATAAGCACTCATCATTGTTAACAATGCTTTATAACAGTAATCATAACTCATTTTAAAGCTGGTGTCAATATTGAATCATTAAGTGTATTATATTTTGCATATTACGTTGAGCAATCAGAACTACTTAGGATGCTTTCTGTGTCTAAACCTGACACATGATTATACATTTGAGAATAATTTATGGTGTTAACTGTTTCTACATCTGTTCCTGCCACTGACCGTACACGCAAAAATGAAAGTGAGTTGAGATTTTTGTTCTTGTAATACATTACAAACAACTAACAAAACATTTTAAAACTCTTTTTGAATCATTATATCAGGGTTTTTAGATTAGATTAGATTAGATTAGATAGAACTTTATTAAGCCCTTTGGGAAACTCCCTCAGGGAAATTAGGATTCCAATAGCAGTTTGAAAAGTAGATAGAACGATACATAAAAAAGATAGATATAAACAAAAACATAAATATATATAAAATAAATATGAATAAAAAAATAAATAAATAAAAATATGGTTACTGGCTGGCTACTGCTCCTTCCCATCTTCTATCTTCCTGTTACTCCTCCTCCCTCTGAGTGAGGAGTTGTAAAGTCTGATGGCCTGAGGGCCAAAAGAGTTTCTCAGTCTGTTGGTCCTGAACTTGGGAAGTAGCAGACTTGGGCTGAACAGGCTCCTCTGGTTGCTAATGACGATATGCAAAGGGTGACTGGCATCATTCATAATGTCCAGCAGTTTTTCAGGAGTTCTTTCCTCTGCCACTGCCACCAGAGAGTCCAGCTTCATGCCGCCCCCAGAGCCTGCCAGCCTGATCAGTTCTCCAGCCTGGATACGTCCTTCTTGGATGTGCTGCCCCCCCCAGCACACCGCCAAGAAAAAGAGGACACTGGCTACCACGGACTGGTAGAACATCCACAGAAGTTTCCCGTAGATGTTAAAAGACCGCAGCCTCCTCAGGAAGTACAGTCTGCCATGTCCCTTCCTGTACAGGTCGTTGATGTGGATCATCCAGTCCAGTTTGCTGTCCAGCCACAGCCTGAGGTACTTGTAGGAGTCCACAATGTTAAGCTGTAGATGGTTTGTGTGGCACCAGACAGCAAAGTCCCTCACTAGGCTGCTGTATTCTCTCTCTGTCATCCCTGATGCATCCAACGATAGCTGTGTCATCGGCGAACTTCTGGATGTGACACAGCTCAGAGTTATAGCAGAAGTCTGCGGTGTACAGGGTGAAGAGAAGGGGGGCCAGCACCGTGCCCTGGGGTGCTCCGGTGCTGCTGATCACAGTGTCAGACGTGGTGTTCTTCAGCCTGACGTACTGTGGCCTGTTGGTGAGGTAGCTGGAGATCCAGGTGACCAGGCAGGAGTCCACTTGCATCCTGTTAGTTTGTCCTGAAGCACAAAGGGCTGGATGGTGTTGGAGGCACTTGAGAAGTCCAGGAAGAGAATCCTCACCATGCAGCATCCCTTATCCAAGTGCGAGTGGGCTCGATGTAGCAGGTAGAGGATTAAGCCACTGTTAGCAGTCATTGGATGTGCAAAGTAAAATAATAAAAACTCTGTTTGATAAGCTGATGTAACTTATCAAAAGCTGGTTATAAGTCACTACAAGTACTCGTTATAAGCCTGAAGAAAATTGAAAAGGATGCATTTCAATCTATTTAAAAAAAAAAAAAAGTACTGATCCTACTTTAAATGATACTCAGCTAAATATATGTTAAATATTCAATTTAAAATGTACACATCCAGAAGTGTTGGCAGTAACTACAATTATAATATTTTAATATGATAACATTACTTTTCTGAGTAACGAGTATAAGGGGTTATAACTTTCAAAACGGTATTATTATTACACTTACTATTTAAAGTAATACTTTGTACTTACATTACTTTTTGTCCTAGGTAGGGATGGGAATTTATAAAATTTTATTGACACAATGCCATTATAGACTCAGCTTAACAATCAAATTCGTCAACGATTGTCTTATCAGTTCCTCTCAACTTTATGTGTGTAAAAGTCCTACCACACAAATTTTTAGTGTCAACAACATCAACACATGGCACTCCTGATACTTAACGCTGTGCTGTGTTGACAAATATTTTGGCAAAGTCTTTGTGTTTTTTTTACCCTTGTTTGATTTCGTTTAAAATTTACTTACAGTTTTAATCTCTTCTGTCTCCTGTCCGCCATTAGCTCCTCTGCTTCACTGCTGCTTGTGCTGACTGCCTCTTGCAAAGGCCTGATGTCATTGTTTTGTAAGGCATACAGAAATAAGTGAGATGAATTAATAAGGGAATTGTTAAGTAAAAATGCAAATGATTTGGATTCCTCCAATTTGTTGGAACCGATTCTGCTCGGGATCTCGTTCCCTTCCCTCGTTCAAGATCAGCTGCTACCATGGTTATGCGTGTGAGCAGCAACAAGCTAAATTATCTTTTTTAAGGTTGAGTTCATGAAAGACCATGTTGTGCCTAAACCCCCTGAATAAACACGCTTATGTTTTTGATGAACAATGAACTAGACATTCCTATTCTTAGCCCATGAACGAAACATGAGTGTAGTTCAGTCTGGAGGCAGAGAACGACTGTTCATAGGCAGCAGGAGTTTGATGCTCTGACTGCTGGGTTTAGTTGGATGAACAACTGTGCGACAGCTTTTAGTTAGCTGCTATATAGATCTGCTTCACCTGCTAAGATGGATTGTTACAACAAAAGCACATCCTGTGTTTTTAGAAATAAAAGCTTGAGTGTAATTACTATTTAAATCATCATTATTATTTCTAAAAGTGGTGCAGCAGGCAGGGCACTCACAGACTCAGCAAGAAGGTTGCTGGTTCAAACCCCATGTGGGACATGGCCTTTCTGTGTGGAGTTTTCATATTCTCCCCATTCATGTGTGGTTTCTCTCTGGGCACTCTGACTTACCTTCGTGGGCCAAAAGCATGCTCATTAGGTCAGTTGTGTACTCTAAATTGCCCTTAGTGTGAGGGTAAGTGTGATTGGTTGTCTGTCTCTATGTGGCCCTGCGATTGGCTGGTCCTAGGTGTGTCCTGCCTCAGTATCAGCTGGTTCGGGCTCCGACCCTCGCAACGAAGGGGATGAGCAGTATAGATAATGGATGGATGGATGGATGGATGGATGGATTTCTAACAATGTTCTACAATGGACCCATAAGCCATATGTACAGTAAAGTATCATAAACATGTCTGACTACAGTTGAGATTTATTTATGTGTGCGCACCCTCTAGTTCTGTCCTTCCCTCCCAACTTTCCTCTGTAAACAGTTATTTTTGCAACTGTTTGTTTAAAAAGCACAACTATTAAATATCAAAGATAGGGTATGTTTCCAAAAGCTGGATTCTGTAAACCTGTATAAAAACGTAACACCATATGTGCCTTGCTGTTGGCTAATGTTTAAAAACTAAATATATTAGCTCAGGATAGGGTTAGAATCATTGTATTACTTTTCCAGATATTATTAGAAAGCAGTGGGTTGCAATCAATTAATATGCCTACGAAAAAACCCTGGGGGAACAGAGGGGAGAGGTGTGTGAGAATAAATCTGACTCACAATCTATTTACAAGCTGCTGCGATGCCTCTCCATCCCATCCCTGCTGTCTGTTTGCTCCGTGTAAAAATAACTGGAGTTTGAAAAATCGGAAAATGGGCCGCTCTGAGATGGGAGGTAATTAAGGTAGATAACAAGCCCGTGTTTTACCAGTCACACTTTCCCTCTCCATTCCCCACTCCTGCTCTCATTTGGGGCATTTTCTGTCCCTCATGACACCTTGCTCCCCCCTCCATGTAGCCCACCTCACACACACACACACACACACACACACACACTACAACCACCACCAACTGGCTCCCCTGCTGTGAGAGCAAACACTCATCACACATGATCACCATGACGATATGGAAATATGAATTATGCATAAAGGCAGCTTCGCTTCGGCTGCGGGTACAAAGCCGTGTGGGTGATATTCTCCCTTCAAACGATAGGGGAAATATCCCCTTAGTATTAATAATATAACAATCTATTCTCCCACATTACTCTCTGCTGTATTATCGCCCCAGAGATGAATAATTGTCAGGTGTTCAACATGTTTAAAACACCTGACAAATCACATCAGTTAAACTATTAACAAATTTAATACAAAAAATCCTTCTGAGCATGATGTACACTGAAATAAGATTAAAGATAAAAAACTTGTATTCTAGCTTAAGGCTGAGCAATATTTTGAAATTTTAAGATACAGAGATTTGTTTTAAATGAAATACAGGGAAAGACAATATTTCTTTATATTTATAAAGTTTATATTGTTTTGAAATAATGTTTTACTTTTCTTATGACTTTATTAGGCCATTGGCAACAGCATTAATAAAACAGACTCCCGGCCTAATAATTAATAAAAACATACACATTTTTTAGAATCAAATTAAGACTTTAAAAGATCTTTTTAGCACCAGAGCTGAGAAAAATTTAGACAATTTTATGGCAGAAGAAATCAGCATGGGAAATGATATTTTTTCTAATTGTTCAAAAACCAAACGTAAGTTAATTTTCTTGTGTCGTTTTTGAAGTGTCAAATAATCAGGAAGAATGAGTAATTAAAAAAAATTGAACCAAAAGTTATTTTTTAAACACTTCCAAACAGCTGCAGCCAAAAACTGAGACAATGAGACATTTCTGTCAGCATGCTAAAACAACTAATATGTAGGAGGTAAGGCTACTAAACAACGAGACTGCCCTTATGAGGATAAAACCACATGGTTTACCATCACACTAAGTGTTAAATGTTAAAGGTTGAGTATTCAAACACAACTGCTGTAAGTTTCCAATAAGTGATGCCTTTAGTTCACTGCTAGTAACTGACTGAAGTGCACATGTTCTCCTGAGACATCGAAAAATGATTAGCTTAACAGTTAAGCAATGCTCTAAATTGAAACTTTTGGTGAAATTAAGCAAAGCAACAGGCAGATCTTTTTGGTACATTGAGGGGTATGGGGAACACTGCATGTCACTTGTTCGAATGGCACAAAAGATTTTGTGAAGGCAGAGGGGATGTGGAAGATGATGAACATCCTGGTCGCCCCTACACATTAAAAACTTTTGAAAACATTAATGAAAATTTGAATGTGTCAAAAGTGTGTGGCAGGTTGTCCCAAAACACTGTAATCACTCCTAAATAATTAGGTATACTTCAAATCTGTTGCAAAGAGGCCCCGGAAATTAGCTTTAATATGTAAAATTTGTGACTGTGTTCATCCTGACGAGGTCAGTCTCTTTATTCAACAGAAATACCTCATATGTGACAGAAAACCACCTCCAAACAAGGAACAATCTTTAAAGCAGGCTGACTGTTGTGATTAAACCAACACTTGGATAGTAGTAAGTAGTAGTAAGGACTTTTAAGCAGTTCAGACCTTAACTACAAACCTTCGGGAACATAAATTAAAAAAAAAAAAAAATGAATTACCATAGATTTAGAGGGATTAGACAAAGACTTATGGTAAAAATAAGAGTATTTAAGATTATTTGAGGCCTTGAATTTCTAGCATCTGATTAAAGTCTTTTTAAGACTTCTAAAGCATCCAAAGAAACCCTGTATTATGAGTTTGGAGAAACTGGCACAATGGATGTAGGAAAAATTCGCCATTGAGCATCCCTGGCTGACATTGCTTGACTTAATCTATAATTACATAATAATTTTTAGTCTCAATATTGTGACAACTAGTCATTATTTCATTACAGAAAAAAATGTTTATCAGTATTCATATTGAAAATATCTAGATTTAAGTTTTAGCCCATATCTCCCAGCCCTACTCTCACCCTAATCACAGTTAATTCCAGTGTGGCCCTCATGCATATTGTTACAGTAGAGGGGGTGGGTGTTATTATGATTTGCTGACGTTGCTTTTCTTACTGTTCCTCTTTGTGTCACTCTGAGGTCACAGTGCAATTAAACAGCCTCAGAGACAGTGCATAATGGGCATGGAATAATGTAATACAAAGTCCCTGTGCTGTCTATTGTTTATTAAATTGAGTCCAAATTGTATTAGAGGCAGCCATTTCATCAGCTCTGGATTCAAGGGATCCTGACAGTGTGACAGCTCTCTGCGTCTAAACCCTGGCAGGAGCATCCATCTAACACACTGGCTATTATTAGATATTTGCCTAATACAAATTTGACATTGAGATTATTGAAGTAGCAATAGATCCAGTAGTGACAGGCAGACACAAAAAAAACCGTCAGGCTATATTTGCAGAGAAAAAAGCAGTCCCTGAATGTGAAAATAAAACTGAAGAGGCCTGGAGAGGCTCTGAAACACAAGAAATCTCCACTGTACGACAGGCTCGGTTAAACAAGGATGACTGGGAGGGTACATTAAGGCTCTATGTGGTGTCTGTGTAATATTAGGTATTACGTGAGAACTAATCACAGCAGTCTGTGAGAAGAAAATTGTTTAAAAAAAAAAGGCTGATGATTTTTCCTCACACAATGACTTGTCAAAGGCAGTGGTGTTTTATTTGGCAGCACCAAGCCATATTATAATGGCATAAAATAAATCACATTATATTTTGGCTGATGTTAGCATTCTCATCACATAAACCCCGAAGGCAAACAAAAATGACCATAATACTCTAAATGTGTTTTTGCTTATTAAACAAAAGAATAGATTTAATTTATTCTGCTTTTCTGTAATTAAATATTCACACAGAGTATAAAACAAATCACAATTTTTCACACTGTTTTCTAATGTATGTGTCACACTGGTCAAAAAAATATGATGGCACTTGTAGAAATGCTAAAAGATGGAAGATAGGTGCTGTTGACATTTTTGTTTCTCCTATTTTTTCATACCTGAAATGACAGAAAAGTTGAAATATGGAGGCTATTTAGATCTGAAAATGGTTTTCATGTATGCTTCTGTTTGACTGTGAATATGTATGTTCTGTTAGCTGTGCAGTTTATCATACTTTGACATTTACAGACTAAACCACTTCACTATCCATCAATGCAGCTTGAAAACACGGGATATCTAAAGAAAGATGCCCACTGGAAAGATGATAAATATATGTTATAGATCAGGGATGGGCAAATAGCAGCCCGGAGACCATAGTGTCCCTCCTCACTAAATGCAGCCCGCCAGTCAATTTTAAATATCTAAGATCATGAACATGAGGCCAGTCTAACATATGTTTGAGTCTGATTTGCCATTACAGGACAATGATCAAAGATAAACAGCACCGGTACATGAAACATGGCAACATTTTAATGATAATTTTGAATAACTGGTTAATTTTTTGATATTTATGAGAAACTGACATACAAAGACATTTGTGTCCACACTGTAAAGGTTTGAAAATTATGCAGTTACAATGCATTTCTCATATACAAACCATGCAGTCATACGATCATCAAATGCAAACAAAGAATTTATGTTATGTTTATGTTTAGAAGTTCATACAGCACCACTACATACACTTGAAAAAAAATGATAGTCAATTAGACCAGTGGTTCAATAAATAAGAAAAAAATCCTCTCAAATATCTTAAATTACTTGTTTGATTCCATTCTTGTTGCTTTTAAGCTAAAAAATATCATAAATTCTGTTGAAAGATACATGTCTTTGCTGGCAAGGGGGAACCTTGCATCTCCAAAATTACTTATTTTCAGCCCCCCCCCCCCAAAAAAAAAAAAAAAAAAAAAATTAAATAAACGTAATATTATGAGTGATTTTTTTCTTTTAAGTGGTTAACATTTACTCAATACATTCACATCCATAAAGGGTGACCAAAGGACCTATTACAGTCACATCACAGTAAAGGATTTTACAATGAGATTTGAGGGGGGGTGACCCTGGCTAGCACTCTATCTGCTCCTGGCTTGGATATAAAACAAATGCTCCATGAAGTAAACAGAAGATGCTGACATCTCAGCTCCAAATTCAGACACAAAACAAGAGCAAACTGCCAAACTTCAAGTGTGTTGGTAGCTGAAGCTGATTATCAAAATATTTTTTTGTAAATCAGACATTCGAATGAAGATAACATGATAGCAAACTTCGAGAACTTTATACATTTTAAAATTGTTTTTTTGATGTATAAGGTGTTACATGGACTTGCTCTGCCTCCCATGTCTGACTTTCTTAAAACCAGGGCTCACAGCAGTCTTATGACCAGGGCCTCCTCGTGATGGGGCTGTGAGGTGCCATACAGAAAACAGCCTTTGGACAAAATGCTCTCTCTGTAAAGGCCAGTAAGATCTGGAACAGTCTCTCACTCTCCATAAGGGAGTGTCCCATGTTACAAACTTTCCAAACGCACGTCAAGCAGTGGCTAAAAGCAAACCAGTCCTCTAACCACTGACTTCTAGGGTTTTAGAAATGTACTGTCTTGTGACGTGCTCTTCTTGTGATCTATTGTCCTGTTCTATGTCCTGCTTTTATATGTGTGGTGTCTTTGGCATCATGTCTTTGTATTACCTGCCTAGGGACTGCAGATGTAAATTAGCATTGACACTATAATCCTGCATATTTACATCTATTGCTTTCTAAATATATGTTTAATAATGTGCACTTTCCCTATTAAATAAATAAATAAAATAAACTAGGGAAATTTAGGCTGCTCTTACACTGACTGCTTTTATCTTTTTGTCTTTATTCATCAGTCAAGCACAAGCATCAAGTTCTTCTGTTGGCCTAATTCCCTTGATTTTTCTGCATTTGGCTCTTGGGACATAGATTGGACTCCTCAAGTATTTAAAGTAACTTTAAAAAAGCGGATTTCAGTATGATTCTAAATGATTAATTTACAACCCAGGACAGGTTGCCAGATAAAGGTATAAAAGTCAGCGATATCCAGCCCCTCAAATGTCTGTTTTCCTGAGTATACAGAAAACATTAAAGTGTTGACACTGCCAGCTGATCCTGTGGCCTAATACTTTTTCAGTGGTAAATAAAATGTGTTCAATATTTGTGTTAAATGAGTAAAAAGCTGCGTTATCTGCAAAATGATTTTAATATGATTAAATATGCTGTGAAAAGCTTGCATATATTGATCTGCTATAAAAGACATACACTTTTTTGCAGCTAGACCAAGTTTGCTCTATGCGTTGAATGTCCCACACCAAATATGAAATGAATGATTCTGTACAGGCTGCTATTTTCACAATAAATATCATTCAAAACCACTTCTTTTTATTATTATTATTATTCTTTTGTGTCAGATAGTTCAAGATATTAAAGGTGAGTGCCTGCCAGCCCCTTTTATTGCTGCATTCTAATTAAAAATATTTTGGATGTTAAAATATATTCAATTACTATTAAAATATATATGTTTACCACCAGTCTGTGCCATAAATCATTATTCATTTAAAGCAAATATTTAAACTGTCAAACAATGAAAACATATTATTGTAATGGCCTAGATTTTATGCAGTAAATTTGAATTTATTTGGCATTGCAAGTTGTTTTTCCACGTGTTTCTGTAAAAATGTATGGCAGTACCCCTTATTAGCAGCTCTTGAGGCCTTAATGCTATACGTTAACAGTGTGAGCCCCTCTAATTACCTGCTCTGTGCGGCACAGTGTATCTCTACACTAACCAGAGATGACAGGAGTCTATGTGTGTGTGTGTGTGTGTGTGTGTGTGTGGATGTGCTCACATGTCATTTGGGTAGGTGCAACGGCGCTGACGGTTCGGTAACTGTCTGCTGACACCTTCTCAGTATGTAAGAACCATCTCTCACGCTGCATTATTTAAAGGTAGAGAGGAAGACGCAGACGGGAGGGGAGGGTGAGGGGACCAAAGAAAAAAGGGAGAACAGGAGGCAAAGGGAGATTCAGATATCCTTCAACAACACATCTCTTCAATGTACCAGAGAAACAAATCACTGCAAAATAGGGCTCAGGATTAGACCAAACATCTTTTCTCTTTTTACCTGAATGGCAATAAATTATGAAAATAAAGATGCACAATATCATCAGAATATTTACCTTCAGAAATGTTTACTGTATACTCATCCTTAAATATATCAGCATTAAGTTAAGGAGTTTTGAGAAATTAATCCTTACTTAAAGTGTAAGAAAAGAAAATACAATACCAAAATTGTAAACATGATATGACGGGGAAAAAAATCAAACAGTATTAAAAACTGCTTGATACCAAGGCAAAAAATCTTTGACTCATTATTTTGAGCAATTTTTCATCTTTCATCAAAAATTAGTAAAGAAACACTTACACAGAGTCTAAAGTGTACAGAAACATTTGTAATATTTACACATATTAAAGTCAACATTTCAACATTTTCCATATTCTTTAACAACAGATTTTTGGAAATAACATAGTTTTATTTTAACAATATGTAGTTTTAAAAATATCAGAAAGTACTGACCCAGAGTCATATTTCTATCCAAATGAACATGGTCTAAATCTCACAAATAAGCTGGTGACATTTTGAAATATTCGTGAAACATGATGAGAGCATGGGCTTCTTGTCGGTTCCACCACGTATTCAGGGATTTACTAAGTATAAAGGAGTTAGCTTGAAACTCTAAGTGATAAAAAAAATAATAAATCACCTAATTTCAGGTCTTGAATATGTCTATTTCTGTTGCTATTGTATCAATATACTGTTATCTTTCGATTTTAACTACTGAAATGAGTGCTCCTCAAATTGAATAAATAAAAAATAATGCCCTGGTTGATCAGGGGAAGAGCAACTGCTGACCTTGGGGCCAAATGTGGTCACCCCTCCAAGCCAGTACAGTAATCAACAAATTGTAAACATGAGAAAGTAATAAAAAGAATGGAAAAATCCAACCCATTTTTCTATACAAAACCACACAAAAGAAAATATTAATATTTCTATCATAATCTGTGATTTTGCAGGGGTGAAAAATGATTAATTACATATACTCAAGCTATCGTAACTGAGTAGCTTTTATGTGTACTTGTACTTCTGAACTGGTACTCACGTCATGTACAGAACTGCATGTGAAAGTACTATTATGTGGTTTTGTCATATTGTTTTAGCCAAATGTGATTAAATACTTCACTATGAAAATGAAACAAATGGCTAATTGTCTCATCACACTCCAGCTGCTGGTCTTTCTAGATGGCATGAAAGTGTTCTTATACTGAGCCCTTATTGGCTGAAAAGTATGCATCCCTTGCCAGACTTTCTAAGGGCTGAAGACAATGCCAGGAGGGGGTGCAGATGTCTGAAAGTTACCCAGATAGCTCAAATGACACGACCATGACAGATATATTTTTGGAGCCAAAAACACAAAAAATGAGCCATTTACTGCAGCTTTCGATAACATGTAATCATGATTGATAATTTACATAACTGTAACCCTGACTGACAGAATGAAATGAACGTGGCCCTTTAAGAAAACAAAGTTCTCTAATCACTATCAATCAGTTATCCAATCAGTCAATCAGTACTTCAGCCTGCTCATCTTGTGTTCAGTATGCATAGATCTGTTAGTGTATAAAACAATCTTAATACAGCACAGTAGTCCTCACATAATTTTTTGCCTAACATAATCAACATGAACTTGAAAAATATAAACATTACAGTCAAGGGACCATATTATCTGAACCATATCATTATCAGCAGATAATTGCCTACAAAGATGATTATCAGTATTAGTGAATATGAAAACTTTTGCTGAATATCACTGATGATATTTTAGCTACAAATTGGCCATAAATTTTGCCATAGATCAGCTGTAACATTGGCGGACTGTGCAAATGTACCATAATGGTTTACCCCATTATCACTGAACATCCATGTTTATAAATCAAAATTACACTTTATCAAAGGATGAAATGATATTTTCTCTGCTCCTTTTTTTTTAAATTCTCTTTTTATTTTATTTTTTTTAAGACAAAAAAAAAAAAACATAACCAGAACATCAACTCATAGGGAGTAATTCTTGGTCATTGTCTTTGGTCACTTGGTCATTGTGGTATCTCCTCAATGCATCATCTAAGGTCTGTCAGATTGGCAGATCTGGTCTGCGCGGTCTCACATAGTTCATCCATTTCTTCCAGCGTGTAACAAATAGGTCCTTCTTGTAAGTCACTTCTGCTGTCATTCTCTCCATCTTGTAAATGTCCATTGTAATGTCCATCCACGTGTTCAAAGTTGGACTTTCCTGTGAAAGCCATTTTTTCGTTACGGCCTTTTTGCCAGCTACCATCAAGATACCAAACAAATATTTGTCTCTCTTTGGCCAACTTTCAGGCATGAGTCCAAAAAAAAAAAATTTACTTTACAGAGGCAGGTGACTTGCAAAGATTTCTTGTATTGCATTGTGTATTCCCTCCCAGTAAGTTTTAATAACATGACAATCCCAGAAAACATGATAATGATTTGCTTTTGTGTTTCCACATTTTCTCCAGCAAGTTGGGGAGTTACCTTTGTAATGAGATTTTTGATAAGGTGTAATAAAATATCTTATCAGGCTTTTCCAGCTAAACTCCTTCCAACTCTGTGAACTGCTACATTTCCATTGATATGCCCATATTGTTATCCACTCTTCCTCCGTTATATCTATTCCTCCCTCCATTTCCCATTTTGTTTTAATATAAATGGTTGACTGTATTTTCCTATTTGCAGGCCCTTTATATAGACCTGAGATAATACCTCTATCTTCTTTTGAATCATATGCCCTTTTAAATAACTCTAGTAGCTGTTTGCTTGGTTCTACTTCACCTTTTATCTGTCACTTACAAAATATCTCATCTGTAAATAATGATAAAAATCTCTAGTGAATATTTCTCTTTAATCCTTTCAAAACTAAGTAGTGTGCCTTCCTTCATTATCTTACATAAGGCTGTTATTCCTTTATATGTCCAGTACTTGAATCTAGTATCTAATTTATTTGGAACAAAGTGTGTATCACATGCACACCACTTAAGGATTACTATATCGTCTTCTAGTTTGTATTCCGTTACTACTGTTTTCCAAATTTTAAAAGTCAGCTTGATCCATGGGTTGATATTTTCTCTGCTTCACATTTGTTTTTAACCCAAATAGTGTCACCATGAAAGGAACCGACAAGTTGAGCGGAGGCTTTGTCTTTCTTTTGACAAAAAATATAGGTAAAAATATTAGTATTTGAGAAAATGAGCTTGGAAATATCTGCACACTGGATATCGCAAAATCCAATATTGTGCATCTCTGATATAGTCCTAGCCTCCACCTTGTTAAAAATACATCAGTTTCTCTTAAAATCTTGATGTGCAGTATTTCCCAGCCCAACTAGAAAACTTGTCTAATTACAGCGCGATCTCCCCTCCCATCTCCCTCTGCCATTATTTCTTCATTTCCCCCGTGCTTCCTCTTCTCTCCTCTCTTTCTATCCCACCACATCCTCAGCTCCTCTCACTCCTCCTCCCTCTCTGCTGCTACAGCTAACAACTTGCAAGAATATGATAAGCACAGTGGAGAGCTGAGAACCCCAGTACGCAGGAGAAGTGACACAGACGCACACATGAACACACAGGTTCTACTCCCTTACTGCGCAGTGCTGAGGAAAAAGACATGGGGGAGGGAGAAAAGGTGAGGCAGAGACGCAGGGCGTGACTATAATAATACCAGGGCAGCACAACGACTCAGCGGTTAGCTCATTTAATACATTTGTGTGTGCTGTTTGCATGATCCCACCTTGTGTTCACCTGGAGCCATACACACACAGGTCAGGAGGATTGGAGAGGCTAAATAATCCTAACTGTGACTGTGTATCCGTGTTCTTGTTTTGCAACTGGCTATCTGATTTGAGATTTTCTTCTTGCTGGGAAATGCTCTCCTCCCTGCTCCCTTCCACTGTGATGATGAATAGGAATAAGCCGCAGTCCCTTAGCATAATATTTAACATCTCACCTTACAGGAAACTGAAGAATTTTCACACATTTGAAGATAATAAAGGTGAAAAAAAATGCCATCTGGAAATTTAATTTCTACACTTACACAAAATATTATCATTAGAAACTGCAATGATGTTTAAACACGTCCTCTTCATTTTGATGTTTTTCGGGCTCCGCCTTAAACACTGTGAATGTAGTTCCGGCCGTCCTCCATTGGTTAGCACACATGCTATGCACCCTCCCACCACTCTCCTCACATAACCTCTTCCATATTTAAAACTGAACAGGGAAACACGCAGTGAGCATGACTCCCATCTCCATCTCATCATACAATGCACCAAAAAATAAGAGCAACACAAACAATCAAATATGTAAAGGAGGAGATTTTCAAAGTCGCAGTTACCCTCGAAGGAAGAGGAAACTAAACTATAAACTTAAACTATAACTCAAAGAAAACCGATTTAAAAATCCAATCAATAGAGCAGCAACCAATGAGAACAAGGTTAAATCGAAGACTAATTGGAGGTCCTCAAATGATAAAACTGCCAAATATTTGACAAAGCAGACGTCAAAAACAATACGAGAAATGAAAGGAAACAAATATCAACACTGACAATTTTTTAACAAATGATGCAATCACAGGTCACATCTTCAATGCAACTTCTTAAAAGTCTGTTTTAGGTTGCATCTTTAAAAAAGGTTGAGTATTTTCTAGATAAAAGGAAAGCGAGAGGCGTACAAAGACTGGCAGGGAGTGAAGAAAGAAACTTTAAGAGAATAAGGGGATGAAGGAAAAGAGAGGAGGGATGGGGGAAAAGGGGGGAGCGGAGTGGTTTTTAGGCTGATGTGAAAGCCAGCAGGTCACATAGGTTCCCTTTGAATTTAGAACAAACCACAAACACTGAATGTCTGCTCCAAAAGGGCTGAATGACTGATTATAATGGCTGCCTGTTTCGATCTCGTCCCGACAGCTTCTCCGCACTGCCTCTTAAGAGTGCTGTGACTATTGGGCTAACATGTGGGCAGGCTGGTCATTTACAATAACAATTTAAGCATTTAGCAGATGCAGCTATCTAAAGGGAGCAACAATGAGAGCAGCTGTAGAGAGAGGCTATGGTGTCTGTGAATCCTGTGATCCTGAGCAGCCTAAAGAGCAGGACTGATGCTACAATGTGATGAACTGCAGAACAGGTGCAGTTAAAAGAAAACTATTCATGGCCTGTGAATAACAGAGGCAAGGTGAAAGTCTGTTTAAACACTATGGTAATACCAGTAGTCAATTTTAATTCAAAATAAAACAGTTTTCAAAACTTTAACCAAGATATAGCGTGGTCTGATAGCATATACTTGTTATATTCTTTATACAATTAATTAGGGGTGTGTATTAGCAAGAACAAGGTGATGCAACAAATATCGCGATACATGGGTTAATGCGATATATTAACATATACAGTGATAGAATAAATCAGGCAATACACTATCATTTTCTTCACCAAAATTTCTTTTTTATATATCAGTAACAAATTAATAATATTGTGGCTGGAACCATTTATCCAAGGTTGCTAACACATTTCCACAATCTAGATGGTGCTCTTTCTCTTTTGGATAAAAAGCTGACTAAAGTTGATAATATATCTGTACTTTTTGATACAGCAAATCACTAAAATAATGGAGATTTATTCAATTTGAAACACATGGACTTCAACAGTACAGAAAGAGAACAATGCACTGGTTAAACTTTTGCATAACTGTGATATCAGCTATTTTTACAGACATCAGCCCATCAGCAGATAACGTGGCATGAACAGATGTTTGTTTCACATCAGCTGAATTCTAGTATCCAGCACAACTGAGCGCTGATTGAGGGAACATGTTTTTTCATGGGCAGGAGGAGTAAACTGTAGGACAAACTGTGAACATTTTTATCTCAAACATGAGATAAAAAGCTGGGAATTTGTAAAGTTACACCCAAATAAAGACATAAAGAACTTTTTTTTTTCACATATGAGTGTCAACCCTTATTTTCACAACTGCTTCATCGCTGCAATTTCAGACAGCGTGTGGGAGTGTCTGCAGGTAAAAACAAAAAACTTCTATTTATGTTTCCATGGTATCAAACAGGTATCGTTTTTGGTAATTGGTTGCTCAGTGATGACAGTATTGTGAAAACCATTTGTTTTCTTAACAAAAAAGTCATCTATATCAAGGTGCTATTCATCTAAAGAATATCAATGTCTGTTTTTTTTGGTCCATGTCACCCAGCTCTAGCTCTAAAATGACTATTTTAGGGTCAAGAATATTAAACACTGAATAGTTGCCACATTTGGCCCATAATTTTAATACTAATACCCTTCATGAAACCTCAAAAGTTATACATGAGATAAAAGAATTTCAGTAATGGTTTACTTCGAGATTATTGTTCTGCAAACAAATGTTCTTTGACACAGGAGGAAAACCAGATCACCCTGCTCAATAAAGAAGTTACAATCCCTTTACATGTGTGCTGTTTCATTGTATGCGGTGTTAAAAACTGGCTGTAATTTTATGTATGAAATATATGATAATGTGGATAAATTAATTCTAGCTTCACCTATATCACAAAAAAATGCATAACCTCCTACATATAACCCTACCTAAGCTGGACTGTGCCACACACACACACAACCGCACACAAACACACTCACACACATCCAGAGAAACCACTGCTGGTACGTACAAATGAACCACCAGTGTTTGTTACTCCATGAGAAGTATGATAATGTTTTCCTTAAACTCTACAAAGACGTGAAATTATAAAAAATAAATTATCAGTGCCCCTCAATAATATCAACATCGTAATTGCAGGGACATTTCTGGGCATAATATAAATTTAATGGTAAAATAAGTTCTAATGTGTCTTCTCCATCTGAAGGTATGTCATCATTTAATTTACTTATTTATGGTGGTAACACATTGGTTTAAAAATAATTTTCTAACCAAAACCATATCCTGCAATGATTGGTCACAGGCATACTCTGTCTTCTCCTTTTTTAAGCTGCACAGCTTACCGACCTGCTTGTTTGTTTCTGTCTCTGTTCCATTTATTTAAGATCTGAAATAACCCCACATAATAGACCAATATCTGAAAATGTAAAAGAAGCTGTGATGCATGTTTCAGAGGTATAACCCCGCTAAAGCTGGACTGCAACACAAGCTCACACATTCAAAGATCAATGTCAGTTTCTTCATTTGTGCACGAGGAGACCCAGAGACTAAACAGTGGTGCTTATATTCTACAAAATATACATATTCATATTAACTTCCAAAGGAGCATGAATGTTAAGTCACAGAACAGAAGATCAGTGCCCTTCAATTATATTAACACAATAATTGCAAGGAAATGTTTGGGCAAAACATAAATTTATTAGCAAAGTATGCATAAATCTATGTTTTCAGTTTACATCAACAGCAACTATTGTATTTACAATCCCAAATCCTGTAATGTTTGCTTGGAGGCAGTGTCTGTCTACCTGTGTCGTGGTATACAGAGAGGTGACCTGTTGATTTGTTTGTTCACTATTTCATTAATGTGGGTCTGAAACATGGTAGCTGAAAGTCAGAAATGATAGAAAACTTTCCTATCATCTCCTGAATTTCCCCATGGAGATTATTAAAGTGTCTATCTATCATCCTTCTATCTATCTATCTGTGCTGTATGCTTAATTCAGGTACAACTGTAATTCAGACCTCCTATACATTCATGTAGCCCTACTAATGGCGGACTGTGACACACACACTCACACCGACTCACAAACACATTAAAAATGTGTCTTTGTCCCCCAGATAACCTGAAAATGAACTTGAGAGACCAATTCCTTTAGGATCTAGAGATATAAATGCATAAACTCAAAACAACGATCTCTTTAAAAATGGCTATCATTATCAATACTACAACTGCAAAGACATTTCAGGCCAAAAAATGCTTTATGCCGAAATCTAACGCCAATATTTTTCTCTGTTTGTATAAACACCACCAGTTTGATACACCTTTTCTGCCTTGTAGTGACACATTCATTAAAAAAAAAGAGTTAACTTACAAGCCAACTCCAAACTCTAACACTGATTGGTCAGGGGCAGTTTCCATCTCCTTCCTTATGAATGGCGTAATCTAGGGGACCTGTTGGCTTGTGTCTGTTTGCTTCCATTGATGTGTGACCTGAGATGTGATAGGCCAATGTCTGGCAGGATGAAAACAAATTTGATGTCTTTTTTAGGTACAGGTGTATTTTGCATGCATATGCAGCCTTCTGTCCATAAACATTTACATTTAACTTGGACTTGTGACATCATAGGCTACAGAAAACCTGAAGCATGCTTAATTTAACTGTAATTCACATACACATGAGCTACCTTCCATACATTGACATAACCCCACTTACGCTGGACAGTGACACACACATGCTAGCACAGACAGAGAGGTCACAACCACTCTCCTCATTTGCTGGCAAGGATAAACTAACCACTTGTGCTTCTTATGACATTGGAGACATGATTTTTTTTTTAAATCAAACTCCAAAGGGACATAACGATAAACATCTTAAAACCTAAATGACCAGTGCACCTAAAAAACAGCAACTAAAGCACTCTGGCCTCCACAGATTTGCTCAGTTTGCATTAATGTCTTCTGCTGAATTTCCCTGCTTGCTTCTTGGTAACAGATTGTACTAAGAAAAATGTTAAACCAACCCAAAGTCCTGTAATGACTGGCCAGAGGCAGGCTCGATCACCTCCCCTTTTCATGGTGTGAAGCTCGTGGACCTGAAGTTTGTATAATTACATTTCACTCAGAACTGAGAAACAACAGGTGAATGTTTAAAGTGAAAGTGCAGCTGTGATACATGCTTGATTTACAATTCAATCCAACGTCATTAATGCATCAAAAATACATATAAGTGACCCCAGTTCGCTGAAATAACCCTTCTGAAAATGGACTGAAACACACCCCTGTAAGCTAATGACTAATGGTAATAATTCTAAATATTAAATTGTTTGCATCATATCAGAAAGAAACAGATCGTAAACTTGTGACTTGGATGATTAGTACCTCTCAAAAATATCAATATTAACATCGTAAATATGACTCAGGGCAGATTATTCATTTTCCTTGTACACACAAATGGCACCTCTGCATTTTCTTTGATATCATTAATATCATCAGCAGATTAACCTAAAGAACGGTGTTAACACAACATGTAAAGTAATGTTCTAACCACCCCAGATCCTGTAATGATTGGCCAGAGGTGGTTTCTGTCACCTCCCCTTTTCTAAGGTATACACCTATAAGACCTGCTGGGTTGTTTCTTCTTTTATTCAAATCTAACTCAGGCTGGAGACATAACAGGCGACTGTCTAAATGACAGGGGAAACAGATTTGTGCTTAATGAATGTATAATTTTATTTGATTTATTATTTGAGTTATCTGGTGTCAAAATCTAACATGAATGTGCATCAATATGCAATATGTTTTAATTAAATCTGTATGAAAGTTTAAAAATCATCATATTATGTATAATGAAAATCCTAAAAGCTTCTTAATTACTTGGTGACTGAACCTTAATAATTACTCAAGATCCGGCATCGTTTAGAAAATCAAAATGTCGGCCCATGCTATAGCAAAACTCCACACTGCAGAAAGGGCAATTCCACTGGCAGCTTTTTACAGACTGTAACAGAATGATATGCATCTTACCTAAATGACAATTTCATTTCAAATGAATAAAATCCACGTAGCTATTTTTTACCTGCTTTATTAGTTAACATAATAATGCAGCACAAAAAGGAAATAGTAAAATTTAAAAGCTGTAAAAAAATGTTTTTTAACCACAACAAGAGCAATAACTAAAAATGATCCCCCAAAAATTCTTGTCATAAAAAATGCATTTCTGAGCCAAAGCCAGCAGAGAAAACATCAGAACAGAGAGGAACAAACCAAACAGAGCAGGTACTCACGCAGATTGATGCAGGACTAGACCCCAAATCACATCACTAAAATGCAGAAGTCTGTCTAGTATCCTGTCAGGGTGCAAGCTAGTTGCCTTGGCCCTGGCTTGGCGTTATTTGTGAGCCAAATCCTTAAAGAACAAGAAGCTTTCTCTGTGCCTAAACCTGCCGACAGACAGGGGGCTTTGAAGGCCCCCAACCGAGCTCGGCACTGAGCTTTGAAGCCAGCCGAAAAACTCTGCTTTATGGGACCAAATGAAAGCGAGGAAGAGGGAAAGTTATAAAAAGCAGAGAAACACTGAATACTGTTAGGTTTTGGTTTGTGCTGGGCTGGAATTTTGGTGCAGTTTGATGATTAATTGCTGGCTGTTTGTCGCTTTATGTGAGGTTTGTGTACGATGTCTCTGCTGTTTGTGTGTTTGTGTCGTCGTGTATTTGAGAATGACTGAAAAGCACAGAGTGATTTGGACTCTAGTTTATGTCTATTGAGAAATAAACAGAAAACACTGATTCCTAAACAATGGTGCCTTTGTGAAGCAATGAAGAAGTAATATTTTCACGAATTTAGGAGAAAATCTATTAAAGCTCCTACATGACATATTCAACACACATTGTCCAGAAGAAAAGAGAAGCTTCTACTTTCTTTCCATCAGGAAAACAATCCTGCACAATACCTATGAGCCACATGATGAACCTGCCTCCTCCCTGATGAGCGTAATGTGATATATAAATGGGAATCATTTTTGAGATGATTTATCGAGTTGATATCGTCTTAAATCACAGCGCATTTGATTGGACAAATAAATAGATGGTGAAAATCCTGTTATGTACAGTAATATTCTGGTGCCACAGCCATTTATAGTTTACTCTATATTCCTTTGAAATTTTAGTTTAGTAAATTTTAAAAAGAAAATGTTTTCTCTACAATCCAGAAGGCTGTGCAAATTTCTGGCCCTCAGTGCATCACAGACAATTATGAGCTCATCCACCAAACAGGATTTTTAGTTGTTTTTCAGGAAATCTCATTTAAAATGTACAAATCTGTGGTGTTGAAGCATTTTATTTTTAAGGCACACCAACGCTCAAGGTACAACATGTTTATACCTTCAAAATAGCCTCTTATTATGTGTTATTGTGCTTTTTCGTATCTAGTGGGGCCTATTAAAATGTGATAACTGTATTATTAGGAATACTATTCCATGAAAAATTGTTAAAAAAAAAATGGATAAGTTCAGTAATGCACATTCAAGCCCAAAGATTAAAAATTCTAAATTTAGATGACTTATAAATGAGAAAGCACAAAAGTAAAGAGTCTTTCTACTGCCAACAATTCTACTAACTGCAGAGTCCTCAAATTCCTGGTTAATACCAGAATTTGTAGCTGAACAACTACATTTAAGTACACAAGTAAATGACGGGATAAATTTAAAACCTAGTCATTAGTCGTAAATTATAATCGACAAATTTGCATGGTACACCTGGACCTCATTCATCACAGTGCTGTGCAATTAATTGAGTTTAAAGTTTTATCACAATTTCGGCTTTCCAACATCACAAAAACAAGATGATTGAGCTTCAACTATTACTGTGCCACATTTTAATAGATCCATATTTTTCACTTCTTGATGTCCATTATATTTTCAAAGTGCTAAAAAAAAATACCAAGAGTTGTGAGTGTATAAGTGTAAAAATTACAAGAAATGCAAGTGTTTTGAAATTGGTCAGCAATCCTGTTGCTGACCAATTGATCTTGATATCAGTCAAAATAATCACATTTGGGATTTTTGACACAATCGAGCGCTCCAATTAGATCATTTTCTTACTTCACATAAACAATATTGCAGTTTGTGTCGTCAGAATCATTGTGTAATACTTTTCTGAAAAAATAACACACCTGTATCAGTTTGCTGCAGTCCAAATAAAGAAAAAGGAAGAAGAAAAATGACTAATGCTGAATAAAAATTGTGTTCGTGTTTTTTGATCACAGCATGTTACAGTTTCGGATCAACAAATTTGTTATTTTGAATCTTTCTCTGTTTCTTCTTTGACTTCATACACAGATCTTTTGCTGCCCTTTTGCACAAGTCATCACATTTATCAATATCAAACTTCATGCTTACATGCTCCAATTTCCAAGCAGAGCCTTGAGGAGTATTGTCAAAAGGTTTTATGGTAATAAAGACGTGCATGTGTGAGGGACCTGAGTAAACATTATCTCACCTTGAAATCTGAACTTGAGCTTTGAAAAAAAAAAACTCTGGTGCCAAGACCTGTCCATGAAACATCACTGCCATGGTGCTTTTTATTTTCTCCAGACTAATTAATTATCAGACGGAGCAGACAGCACCAGTTTTAACTGAAGCCTGTGCTTTTCCTGGATGCTGCAGCAGATGTTCTGAATACACATCTGCAATCAGATCACTAGCTCAGAGCTCTCCGCAAACCATTTATCACTTCGCCTTTCTCTCTCGATTCTTTCAAAGTCCTTTGGAGGCACACATACCATCTCCAGCAGACAAAACAGTGGACAAGCCTCTGTGATGTCCTGACTCATTCCACTCCTCTCCTCTCTAAAGCCTTGGGGCCGACGCAATGGGACCCAAAACCAACACGCACATAATAGGGCCTTGTTGGAGCCGCCTTAATGTTTCTAATGTTATGTAAATGAGGAGGGAAGAGGGCAGGAAAGGAGAAGAGAGGAGCAGAGCGGAGGTGGAGGCAGTGGGAGTGTTTGTGTGTCCGAGGAGGCTGCTAAGCTCCCATTACCAGGGGATTAAGCAAATGCTGCCGTTGTATCGATGCTGGTTCGACAGCGAACCGCCAACCCTAATCCCCTCCTCTCTTCTCCTTCCGACAACGCCTCCTCTACGCCTCCTCTCCTACTCACCATATAGTCCCCCCCACAGATCGTTTGTTTTATATCTGCACAGAACTTTCCTTATCCAACTTCCAAACTCTCTCCTCTGGCTTCTCAGTCATGCATATACACCCCGTCTCACAAAAATGCAAAAACACAGATGCTGCGAGAATTACTTGGTTCACAGCCAGTATAAATTTGTCTGTTCATTGATTTCTCCAACATGTGGTGTGAGGGTGTTTGTGTGTGAGAAGTGATCAATATTGAAAGCCAGAGAGTGCCTTTCTGGTTTTGTCTGTGATGTGTGTTGCCTGAAGCCTTGCAGTGCAGCTATGACCTACTGGCTTCTGAACGCGGCAGCTCCTCAGTTCGCAGCTCCACAGACTCTGGGCTGGGGACGAGAGCCGGTCTCTGGATGCTGCACACCAGTCCCCGGGCACACTGGTGGCTCCTTAAAAGGGATTCTTGAGACTTCAGACATCTCTCTGCTCCATCTTTCTGCAGAGAAAAAGAGCAAGAGGGTGGTAGATGAGGGAGAACTGTATTATGCTCTGTTTGTTAGCAACCAGTCTCCTGAAAACTTTACTGTGTCTGCACTCTCCATCTTATTTTTATCATTATCAATCCCTCACTTGTAAACTCATGTTTCATGGCTGTACACTCTTAAGAAAACAGTGATTTAAAGCTATAAAATATTGTTTGCTTTTTTGATTGAGTCATCTGTGTACACATGTTCAATGAATGGTCGGCCATCTTTCATCAAAAGTGTGAGGAGGCTACAACCACAATAAAAGTGTCATGAAACAGATGTGTTTGTGTTTTACAATTGTTAATAACTTATAATCCCTCAAAGGTCAGAACTGTCTCTAACAATCAAAGAATGTGTGAATATATCAAAAGTGGTTTTGGACCTTTACTGGATGGTGAGGCTCCCCCTTATTTCATTTCAGGACCCTGGAAAAATAACAGGAGCACCATTTGTTTTTTAGTTTAGTTTAGTTTTCTTAAGAAGTTGTTATTTTGAATAAGAACATCTAGACCCCTCTACAAGAAAAAAAGAATAAATCAATAAAAATGATCCATATTTTTGAAACAAAAATTATTTTCTTAGATTAGACAGTCATATGTGTATAATACGCAAAGCTCAGATCTTTCAAGTTTAATAAGTCAAAACATTATGACAACAAATACAAAACACAAGTGAAATTTTAGAAAGTTGTAAATTTACAAGAAACCAGACTTTTTAACATATACGGTATATGATAACTGCATTAAAAAAAAATCCTATCTGTTACAGATTTTGCCTCGTATCGTGCCTGCAGTTTAGAGCCTGATCAAATTATACTTTCTAATTGGACACAGTAATAAGGAAATACATGTGGTTTTAGCCCAGAATCATCACATTTAAAAAAAAAAGTCAATGTTGCTGAAATTGAAAAATTTTAAATTTTATTTTGGTAGAACTTTAAATGGTTTCTGTCCTTAGATCTTCTCCCTGAATTTTCAAATAAATTATTTTTTAGGAGTTGCCACTGTTTTGTTTTATCTGTTTAAGATATGGGATAAGAATTTAAATTAAATTCCACGTGTGGATATAAAAACTACTGCTTTTTGTGTAAACACAATCCAAAAAGATAAATTAGTGTCCACATGCTTGGATTTGTTTAGAAAAATCTTGACTGTGCACACTGAGTGACTTTGTGGGTGGGGGATCGGGCAAGCAAAAAATAATTTTAAAACGAAGGCGTAACAGAAAGTAATCAAAATCCACTGCTTTAAATAAGCTCCAGTGTCTAGTATTTAAACCATTGTTGTTATATTAGCATTATGATATTGGTTACAAAAAGTCATTTTTTGTTAAAGACTACTGAATCATTTCCAACAAAGAATTAAAAAATAATTGATTTTATCAATATTTACATAATAGAACATCTGTGGAAATTAAATACTTCACCAAAAACTGAAAATCCTGTTTTCATTGCTTATCAACACCTTGGGATTGAATAGTCATGTACAACTACGGTACATCTAATAAATAGTGTTGTTGAATAAAAACCTTATGTGTGCAGAAGAATTTCCAGCTGTTCAGTGATATACTGTATTTAGCAGGAGGATTGAACACTTGTTAGGAAGTGGGACTTAAGCACCCCTAAAAATCTGATTCTTGAATCACCCTTAGAGCAACTACCCTTCAGGTTTTTGCTTTTAGTTACATTTTTGGAAACACTGATCATCCTTTGAGTATCAGACTGTAAATCAGCCAACACATTTTATGCAAAAGCTGATAATTAAATGTTTTTCTTTTTCTAAACCTGCACAGCAAAGCAGATATTTGAAACCTTGAATACCTGAAAGCAGCTATTCTGGCTACAAGATGGCTAAGTAACTCTTACTCAAACAAATTAACTTTCAATTCAACCAAAAATCTGCAACTTCTATCAGAATTCACATCAACTTTCAATCTAAAGAGCTAAACACAAAATCAAAGCAAATTAAAACGACTGTATTTTCAGGTTACTGAAATTTCATTTTACGTATCACCTTCAAAACACCACTTGCTAATGTATAGAAACAGCATGAAAGATACAACAACAAAAACAGATGGATATATCACTACTGCAAAGAACAGTCTATACTATATCAGCAGTGTTTCCTCCAGGTAGATCTGTTAGGGGTGGAGGCCTTGGGGTATATCTGGATGTTCATTGGAAACTGTACCAACATTCTGGAAAAGTATTTCTCAGTTGGCTGAAGATGGTGCAACATGTAAAGATGGTCAAGTTCCTCTGAAACTAAATGAGTGCACATAGTAGATCACATAATTTCCATATCAAACTGTTTATTTACATTTTTTTCTCAGATGTGTTGGGTCATGTTGGGGTGGTGGGCCAGGTGGTAAAAAAGACACAGATCTGTGATCAAGAATTTTATAAAAAAATATTTAGATTCATAATGTTGCCATGCATTTGGTCTCTATAGAGAAACTGTTTAGTGCTAGGCTGGCAGCTTTGAAAAATCCTTCAAGTCACATTTTGTCAAGATTTCTTTATATTTACAATTTACTGACCTCCAAAACTGGCTTGTTGGTAGGACTGGGCGAAGAGGGAGACCATATCTTCACATCCACGGCCCTGTAGGATAGCAATTAGGTGTGTAAATCACAAGCTTCATCACAGTACAATATGATATTGACTCTTGGACAATGAAACAATATTGACTGACTGATGGTACAAATCATGCCACAATAGGATATTGATCCGATCCAATTTAACAATATTATGAACAATATATAAAATATGTTCATAATATTGTTCAACAATATTGAACAATATTATGAACATATTTTACACAGTTTCATGTCCAAAAATAAAAAAACAAAGCAATTAGACTATTTCATCGCTAAGTTTCTTCTCTCTGAATTTAAAATTGAGACAAAAAATTTAATTTTACTGTTTGGTGCCTTTTATTTGCAGTTTGAATAGGTTTTTGTAATGATTTAAAATGAATAACCCTGATATAACGTTTACATTTCAAATATAATTTTAGGTATTTGTGATTAAACATGGTGACATTCTACACAACAAAGATTTTCAGCGACAAAAATGTGTTGTTTAGAATCCTTATTATGTTGTTCTCTGATTAAGTTTAAGTATTAATTCATTCCTCTTTGCAACCTTTTAAAATCATGTCTCTGTCTTTTGTTACTTTTCTCCTACTGTTTCATTTTTTTTAATACATTCAAACATATGCAGACTTCAACATTCTGCATTACTAAAGCGTTTATTTTTTGTTACAAATACCATGTAGTTACGCGTCATTTTTTGTGTCATTATGAGATTTTATTGAGATCAAATCTGCAACACATAATTGATGCAGTCAAGATTTGTATTTATTCTGTACTGTAACTTTTAATAAATGGAGGGGTTGTGACAGCATTTTAATGGACACAGTGTTGCTTTATAAATTGGGGGGGGGCTTCCTGGGCTGCTCATATTTTGGACATCTCCATTTACCAAACATGCAAAAATACATTTAGAGCATCCAAGCAGACACCTAACAGAGAGCCTTTGACATTTTTTTAACCTACAGTCTGTATCAAACGCTACTACAGCACTAACTAGGTGCGGTAAAGTGAGGAGAAATCATTTTTCCGTGTAAGTTGAACAACCATCAGTCTTAAACGGTTAAAAAAAGAAAATGTGGACAACATATAAAGCTGAGCTGTCAGCCCTGATGTTTTATATCAGCTCGAGCTGTTGTTGCACATCCAAGAGGAGTAAATATCCTCTTCATCCCCAAATTTTAGGTGCTTGCTGTTAGCATGAGCATGAGCTTACCACTAGCCAACGGATCTCACAGGAGACAGTGCAGCTCGACGGGAACTGCACACGGGTACTCAGTGGGGATTTTAAAATAAAGCTGCATAATATAGACAACACTTGAAATTGATAGTCTGACCTTCAATTGGTCTGACTGGATTATTGATCAGCCAATCTATGCATAAATTGGTGTTTTGTGACACCCCTAATAGTGATTGTCATTTTTTTCCCTATTTAAAGTATAAAGTAAATTACACAGGTTCCAAATGTACAGTTTCATCATTTCATTAAAATAAATTAACATAAATTTTTAATTGACCGATAAGCATAGAATAGTCTGCTCACAAGGTCTGGATAAAGGTTATACACTAAATTTAAATTTCTAAAAAAAATCTGGGATGTTGATGATGTGAGAAACACTTGAAGACAAAAAAGTAACAAATGAAGAACAGATTAATGCCAGTGTGTGTTATCACGAACCACTCAACACCGCTCAGACTGAAGAATGTCATCAAGAAGAGAGGAAGCTATTCTGAGACGAGCTAGCTGTGTTTGTGTGTGTGTGTGTGTGTGGGTGTGAGTGTGTGTGTGTGTGAGTGTTTGTATATGGCGACACAGTTGCAGGCAGAACTTGGAATACTCAATTATCACATTAGCACATCCAGGGAGAAGCCGAAAGGCTACACACACATGCCTCCACACAATAACAAGAGCACACACACATGTACGCACACCCACACGCACTGACGCACACACACACCACCCCCACATATCTCTGGCACTGCAGGCCCCCTGCTGAGAAGCTCAAACACGCCAGCTGAGGGAGGGGGCTGCTGGTGGTGGTGTTGTGAGATGGAGGAAGAGGGGAGGGGGGGCTGTTGGGCTGTGGAGAAGCTCGAGGCTGGTGAGTGACATTGAGACCAAGGTTAAACACAAACTGCCCGTTTTCATCTGCTATAGGCCGCTTCAGACCGAGCAGCACTGCGTCACAGAGAGCAGCCTCATCATAGATTTTCTCTCAGACCACTGCTTGAGCCGATAGCCGGGGTGAAATCTGTAAAATAGCTGGCCTCAGTTCATCAGCTGCTGCATCGTAACGCAATTTTTCTGCAACATACTTAGTCAGCCAATTAAACCACAAATTCAAAAAAATTTGGCACTGATAACACTGATTTTACTGGCTTCTTGAATTTTGAAAATTTAGTGACAACGCAGCAAACATGCTTTTTAATAATAGCTCAGATAAGACACATTCATCAGGATTAAAAACAACAGTGAGCTGTGGAGCTATGAGCAAGTCTTGATAAAACCTGAGAGGCCTTTCCCTCGAATATGATAAAAACTATTACAGTTTGGTTCATCTTTCAGACTGGGTAATATATGAATCATGAAAAATGTCTTTATGAGTTAAAGAAAGATAAAGGTTGGATAACCATTTCTTTTAATGTCAATAATGTTGAGGCTGATGCTGATTAGTTGAAAAAAAATCAAAAATCAAGATGTTGCCAGTATTTCTGTGCAGTTCAGACAGTGCTCTATCTTTTTGTCCTAAATATAATGACAGATCAGTAAGTGTTGGTACTTTTTGGATATCACCATTAATTTAATAGAAAATGTGTTAAAAATTTTTTAACAGTGTACATAATCTTTCTTTTTCAAGTACTAAATACTAAGTCTAGACCAAGACTGAATAAAAACCATGCCTGCTGTTGTGCATTGCTAACAAATTACTTTTCAAAGTAATATTTTGTTAAGTAACGTCTGCTGTTCAGGCTAACACTTCACCAGCCATGGGCCAATTGACAAGATTTTATGGAGATTAATGCTCCTGCAAGTTGCTGGTGTTTCCACCCAAAAACGCTGTGCTGTTAGCGTGTTTTTGTAAAAACTGAAGCCACAATTTAGACGACTTCTGCCCACAGTCTGGCATGATTACATTTTGACGTCTTTGTTACCATTCATCATTCTCTTGACAGAAAATCAACATTGACATCATATTGGTATCAGCGATAATGGATTGAGAAATATCAGCATATTAGATATCAGCAAAAAAACAATATTGTGCATCCCTATCTTTATCACTGTCTGCCAATACCATCTAAGAACTCATCGATTCAGTCTAGGATGTAAGAGGTATTTTGTGATCTTGTGCTTATTATTATTATTTTAAAAATTTTGCTGCATGTTGCAGAAAGATACTATTTTAATTTGTTATGTCCAATTCTTTTATTTTTATTAACAAGTTCCATTTCTTCTCATGACTTTCTGACTAATCAATTTATATAAAATCATTTTAGTTTTAAACTATATTTTTGACATTGTTTTCATGCATTTCATGTTTTGTGCTTATTAATAAATGATCATATTGGTCTGCCTTTCATATGTTGGCTCCAGTAATTTTTTAATCATTTGTCTTTGTTTATCTATTTCTTAAGTGAATTGATACTGGTCTGCACTGGCCTGCAAATGCTTAACACTGTGTAAAAGGTGCTTTATCAATTACATTTGTTTAATTGACAAACTGACTGTTACCAAACTCTTCAGTCTGCCACAAAGATTACACCACAAATCACAACTTGAATATGAATCAACATGCATTTATCAGGAGAAATAAACACAAAGACCAAACAGTTACACCCACTTAAAAATCACACTAAAGCACTGATGAGCTCACAAACACAGTTCAACAAGAGTCTCAGTATCTCCACTGTGAAGAGTCACAGTCAGAACAAACACACAGAAGCAGCAGCAAAAATGAAAATGTGAAGATCAGGATCGTTTCTTCTTCATTATTAGAATACAAATACTGTTCAGATCTTCGATTCAATACTGATTTAACATAGATGTCTTAGCTGTTGCTCACAAACTGTGTATGACGTCTCTCTTGCGTTACAGAGTGTGTGGTTGATTACATGCCACTGAAATTCCACATTCATGGCAATCAGTGTTTTTCTTTCAGAGTTTGAGCTTCTTCTGAGGTTGAAAATGACAGATGCTGAAATATCTTGACACGGTGAGGCTTTGGAAGTTGTCTGACTGTTCAGGGAGGATTGGTGATGGTTTTGTTATTATGACTCACACAAGGGGAAATACACAAACATGCACAGAGGCAGATGACAATGAACTGCAATGGAAACACAAAACTGTAATGGTTTAGCCAATGTAGTAAGATCATTGAGTCAAGCTTCTCTTGGCATAATCTGGTTTAGGGATCGGAGATATTTTTTCTCTTTGAGAAGTATCAACACATTTTCAAATAAGAAAAGGAGTAAGACAATTTTATTTTTACTCATGTAATGTAAGTTAGATAAAATCATATTAAAGGATCCCTCTGGTTGATCTGACCACTATTGAGTGCAATGTGGAATGAAATTATCTAAAAACAAAACAAACACATGCAACCTAATCACAAAATCCAACAGGAATTTGCTTCCTGACCTCAAATAATCTGCTTGAAAGGTTAAGTTCTGAAATCAACATTGTACTTAAGAAATATTATATAAGTAAAAATGAGACGATGTTGATACCTGCTTGGTACCAAGAAAAGCAGACGTCTTACAGATCTAATAAAGGGCAGTTTAATGTTTTGACTACAGTGAGCTCTCTAAAAGATGGACCCTGGTTACTGACATTAGCTAAGATCTTTGTTTTCATAAAATGGAAAAGGATGGTGGGAAAACCCATAGAGAAGCTGATACCATTAATTCATCTCTGTAAAAGTTGTTTGAACAAAACAACGATAAAGAGGGGAAAAACTAAGATATTTTTGATTGACAGCAATGTTGTGAAATGTAGCAGCAGGTAAAGCACTCAAAAACAACCTCTTTAAACAACACAGTTCACAGAAAAGAACTTCAGATTCTCTGTGTTCAAAGAAATCTTCTCTCCTTCTGTCACATTAATTGGAAACTTTTAGAGCAAAATGATTACAAATTCAAATTGAAATATCAGATCTGAAGCTCTGCACATTTCAAGCATTATCGTTTATCGCAAATACATTTCTGGTCAATGCATTTTGGGTCAATAATGCTCCTATTTGAAGAGTCAGACAGTAAGATCTTCAAAACTTAAGTTTTTGTGACAGCTAATACTCATATTGCTTACATAAGTTATTACTTGTATAACTTAACTTACATATACTTACTTAACGTGTACCTTATTCATATTTAAGGTCATCAGTATAGTCACAGATGTCATGTAAAACAATATTTTATGGAAGTATTAGGATCAATTACATAAGTATATCTATCCATTGTAACAAACTGTCACAGCATCTGCTATCTCCTCCTCTCTGGGGTTTCTTTTGTAGACAAGTTCCTAAAGGAGTAAAACCTGTTACCCAATTGAATACAATTTTCTTTTATTAATAGGAAAATAAAAATGGAACAAATTAAACATGCTTAAAAACTGCTAGCAGCCAATAAACCTCTCTGGATAGCCAAAAGCAGGTGAAAGCTTTTTTTTGCCTACTAGGGGCTAGTTTCATACGTGTGTGACGTTGTGTGCGAGCTATCCACTGACCGCTCATGTCAGTGGCTTTGTGCATTTTAGTGTGGACCAAGGAGGCAACCTGTATTCAAATATTACCTGCTCCCATGTACACTAGGCCATGGTGCCAGCCTGGCTCAGTGTCAGCTGATATGCTGTAAGAGGTGTGTCTATTTAAAGACTGCTGGTCAGCCATTCACAAGACCCATTACTCACTTAAAAAAATGTAGTGTGTATGCCATGTGTGTTACTTTACTGTGTCTCAGCTGAAGTGTTGGTAGGACACTTTGACTCCAGTGGTATGTAGAGAGGGTGAAGGGGGACCTGGTCATGATGGTTTCAGAGAGACAGATAGGTTATGAGCAGACATGAAGGCATGTGGAGAAGGTTATGTGTGTTAAGCAAAGTGAGATATGTGTAAGTAACAAGCATGTCATCATGTGTTTGGGTCTAATCGAACATGTAATATTAGCAAGTAAGAAATGCAACATCACATCCAACAGCTTATAGGTCAAGTCAAGTAAATCTGGTGATGATGGAAAGTCACAGGGGGGTCAGGAAGTGAATATCACCGATTGAGAATAAGTAGGAATGTAGGAATAGAAAGACAAAGACAGTACACTGTCCAACAAAAGTAGACTAAGTGTTATCATATGCCAAGCGCAAAGTTTTTTGGTGTGAAGTGCCGGTCTCTTACCTAATTCCAACCTGATATATGTGCCAATCACACTGTTTAAAATATAAATGATCAGCAAATGTCTGAAAATGAGTAGTGCTTGGGTACAAAGTTGGTGTACTCCTAACTCAGGGATACAGAAACTAACTATGCTTAAAAACTCCTCACACCTGGTCTACAGTCTTAAGTCTGTGGTGCAGAGTGAACTGCTATTTAAGGGCCCTTTAGAAAGATTGGCGTAAGATCAAAACACACACCTCACTAAAGCCGCTTTCCCACTAAAATTCGCGTGTTAACATGGGTTTTTTAAACACGCTAACAATCGGCAAGTGACTCCTTTCCCATTTGGGTCTAATCGGCAGCAGACGAGCTGCATGGCTGTTTTTTTTCCCTCTGGTGCGTCAAGCTGATGTCATCACGTTGATGACATCATCAACGTGCAGAAACACGGACAGGTAAACAATGGAAAGGAGCATGAAAGCCGATGCCAAGGTGGTCAAATTTACTTTGTAGCTTTGTCCCTCTTTAAAAGATACAAACTCAGCGCAGACTAAACAACAACATTCCAGTGCTGATGATACGAAGGCAGATGGAAATTGTTGCTGAGATGGCAAATAGTCGCAGAAGCTACAGACAGAGTAGACGGGCACGATATTATGCCGTAGGCACATTACGCAACATCATTCCATAAATTAGTGCGTTCACCTGGGTGTAACGTTCCCACCGGGAGCCGATCGGAGGTGAGCCGATAAAACCCATGTCGCTTGCAGGGTCAGTTGACCCGGGTCTAAATGCCGATTAGAGCCTTTCCCACTGCCGACAGGAGCCGATTGTTACTGCGTTTAAACGGATTTTTCAGCCAGTGGGAAAGGGGTATGACTTTGTTACCATTCACACGGGATGTTCAGCAGCACACCTCTACCATTCCTGATCAGAGCATTTGTTGAAAAATTCAGTTTAAATTTCATGATGGGAAAGAGAGACGAATTCTTTGCGGCACTCCTTGGTGTGCCATTCCAGTGCACTCCAACACGCATAGTACTCCCACAAACAAGAAAAAACACAAAGGATTAAAGAATTTCTCAAAACACAGAGCTACATTTCTAAAACTTAAGACATACTAATAAATCTCAGAGATAATATGCTCACAGATAATATAAAAGCTGTCCAGTGTGTTTTAAGCACACAATAATGGACAGAGCCAAGAATTCTTTCAGGAAAAAATGAGAATATAAACTGTTTACAGCCCGCAGGCATTTGATTTGCAGTAAACAGGTCAATCATAAACATAAAACCTCCCTACCGACCAATCAGAGAGCAGCTATAAACATGCCGATGTCTTCGACCAATCACGGCGCAGCTATTTTGGTCCCCTCGCTCACAAGATGGCAGCGCCCTGTGTTTGCACGCAGGTGGTACCGTAACACTTTTTGTATCAGATGTGTTGCAGTGGCTATGTTGGCAAGATTAAATATTTGAAGTATTTTGCTTGCACACATGTATAATACGCACCTGAAAATTAGACCTTATTTAAGAGCAAAAAAATTTGTGTTATAAACAAGAAATTATGGTATACAGAATTCCTCATTTTAGTCAGCACAACATCACCATAGATACTTTTCTTCTCATTGTTCCTTGGAGCCTGGGTTTGCTCTGGCTCAATGCTTTATAAAACATACATACCTGAGGAAAGCCCTGCCATCTGGACCTTGGATGGATGAAAAAACACATAAGTGGAGACTGGTTTTAAATGCACAGAATAATCAATACAATATCAGTATTGGCATAAAATAGCACAAAAGAGTGAAATGTGCTAGTGGATATGAGAATTACTGCCAATATATCAGCAGAATGCTGTTGTTGAAAATTAATTTGACATTTCTGCACCCTTGATAAAAAATGTCCATGTTTTCACTATTGAATGTTTTTGAGGAATGCACATTGACTGTCTTGAATGTTTGTCTCTAAAACAAAGATTGTCACAGTTAAAGATCAATTGTACTGTGAGAGAGACTACAGCCCTTTACTTTAAAGAACTGTTTGGATATTGGCATCGGTACTGACTTAAACAAATTTGAGTGATACTGCCATATTAAATATTTGCAAAAAGATAATATTGCTCATCCCTTGACAGGACAAAACAAAAGTCAGAAATTTTGCTGCATTATAGTTTAGGCCACATTTTATTTTTTCCATGCACACATTCAACAGCTTTGCCCCACCGTTTGAGTCCTGACCCACAGTAAACAACCACTGGTCTAGGTGGTGACAGTTACACTAAGATTATGTTTAAGTCCCAGTAACATTAGAGCCAGTAACATCTGAGTTCAGTGTAAGAGAAGAGCAAGTGTGTCCTCCCACTGTGATAAATTGAAGGACATAAATAAAAAATCTAGTGGAGCTGAGAGAAGGTTTTTCCCTGAGTAGTCAAAAATGCTTATTTAGTCCAGACACATAACGTGCTGTTGTCTGTGTGAGTGAGTGACAACTGAACCTGCATTGATCTTGTGATTTTTCATGATTCGGCACATTTTCAAGTAGTGTGTGCATGGCTTGTTTGGGAGTCTGAGTTGCAGCTATCTCTCACTCACTTTCTTTTATTTTTCTTTAAAGGGATAAATCGGCATAAACAGGTTCTGCCTTAACACCCAGCTCCTCTTTTATGTCTTTGGTTTTCAATACACTCTTTCTTCTTCTGGGAATCTCCTACCTCCTCCTAACTGTAAAAAAACAGTCCATCTGAGAGAATATCATCACCTCAAAATACATTTTTACGGCATTAAAGTGTGAAATTCTGGTTTTGAGTGGAGCAAGTACTTTTGAATACCCAAGTCCAACAAGAACTGAGGTGAAACAACCTTTATCATGACAGGCTTGTTATATTTAAAGCTTATCATAAAATGTGGTGGCAATGACATCTTGTTCTTTACCTTAAATTAACACTGAGCCTTTGAAAGCATGTTTTCAATGGTGGCAATTTTTTTCATGTTATGTTGTTAAAGTTGTTTGATGCGTGTTGAGTGATTTTGTATGGCTGCTACCTTGGCTGGGTCTCTTTTGTAAAAGAAATTCTACGTTCAATGGATAGTTCTAGAAAATTTATCAACGGTGCATAAATTGAGTGAATTTATGCACCGTTGATACATACTGCAGTAATTGAACATTACTGCAGTATGTTTCATGTGGGATATTTAAGTAAGTCTATAGAGAGAAAATATTTTGTCCAAAATGAATGACTGAAATGTAAGGATTTTTAAGTTACTCTTTTCTGAATATATGATATATTCCAAGTATGACATTGTTGTGGTTGAGATTATTTATTTTGTTATTGTAAAATCATCATTAAAATAATATTACATATAATCATTATTACTGTTATCATAATTATTATTATTGTTCAAGTTAAATGTTAGTTGTTTTTGCCATTTTAGCTGGATTGTTCTTGAGTTCTCTTATTATTTTGGTAATGTGTATCTCATACACAGATATTTGCAGATGTGTGGCTTGAGTTTATGATGTTTAAAATGAAAAAAAAAATCTATGTTTAATAAACATTTACAACAATTATGTTTCTCTCCAGCCTCTGCTAGTTTCTAACCACAGAAGAGTCCACCATGACAGAAATGATCCATTTGGAGTCTCCTTTGGGGTTGTTAGTACTGCAGTGACAAAAAGGCACAAAGGCATAAAAAAGCCTAATATTTATTATATACTCATCCACTGATGGCAGAATAGGATCTGGAATTGTTCATGTAGAGTTCAAAGATGCATAACTCATGTGGATGACCTCCTCACCACACTTGAACAAAGAAAATTAATCCTTAATTAACTTAAAATGTGCAAAGTTACAACCGCTATTAAGTAGTTAGGAACTGTTTAAGTACAATTAACAAGAACTATAGAAACCCTGAAAATATTATGCACATTGACATACTTACTTTAATATAACTTCTGATAAAGTAATCCCCTGATGCTCTTCATATTTGGGCATTAAAAATATAATTAGAAGCCCTATTATCACAGTATCGCCCTAAACCATCACATGTTGCTACCTGACAACAGCTTGGCTAAAGCACAAATAAGCTAACAGGCTAGCTTACAAAACGACATTTTTATTAGTTTAAAGTTGAGAATAGGAGGAACAAACTTACCAAATGACTGCTTTCAGACCTGTTTAGTTGCTCCAAAATATATATACCCCACTGCTTAAACCACCAGTATTTTTTCTGGCTGTATCTGGTGGTGAGTAAAAAAAGTTGCAAGCTTGTAAATTCCCAGCTTAAAGTGTCCTTTCAAAATAAAAGCATAGGTGGGCTAGTTTTAACTTCACGTAATTTAAATTACATTTCAAGTTTTTCTCATTTTCAAAAGACTTGTTGATTGATTATGAGTGATTCAATTAAAATGTTTCAAAAATTGTGTTTTATACTTTTTACTACTTAATGAAATGTCTGTTCAGTATAATGACATTTCTCATTTTACGACAGGTTTTTTTTTTTTTTTTTTAACCTTTAGATATGCCCAATTCATGAGCTATTTACTTATTTTTAATATTTAGTCTGTCATTCTGGTTATGTAGAATTTGGTGGTATTTAAAATAGATATTTGGCTTTTACTCTCTTAGTTTTGCACAGCATTTTTGTTTCATCGTGTGACTTGGCGAAACAGTAGAGCCCTGGTGTGACAGGTAGATTCAAGTCCAACTTGCATCTGTGTGGTACAGTGTTTTGTTTTTACCAGCAAAAGGGCCAGCCATGATAGTTTTTTCTTGAATAAAAAGATGCAGCCATTTTGCATAGGCAATGGACATTTTAGCCACACAACAGATCCCATGGTGCATTTGTCATTCGACAATGCATGATGAGTTCATCCAGATCAATTTGCTTCCAGCCTCTCCAAGTATCAGGCAATAGCCTGCTCTTTTCGCTTTAGTATTTGAGTGTAGTTTCTCTAGTTCTAGCATTTTTATCAAATAGTTTTGTCCCTTAAACTCAGGAATGGGAGGGTAATGTCACATAAGGCCAATGTAGCTTTTTCTCAGCTTAAATAATAAATCACTAAAAATCAAGCGATATGAGCATATATATAGCTTCCATTAGCATCCATTATACCACTAGCCATATCTTTTTGGTTATCAAGTGCAAATACCACAGCTTCATGGTAAAGTTTTGACAAAGTTTCATTTACATTTACAAAACATTTATCAACATGTAAAATAGTTTTTAACAGTAACAGTCACAAGCTGAAAAAATATCTTTTTTTTGCTAAGGAATAAACACATATTTATTATTAATGATTTTTAAGTGAATATTTCTGTTTTCTATGACTTGGAAACAGGTTTTGTCATGTTTTCATCAAACTGACCTGCAGGCCACATTGAGCATGGTGAGGGCCCTTTGACTGCCACTTATGTATTCCTGTTCTAATTCCTTACACACTCTTTAGTTTGTCTTTTAGTTATTTATTTTGTCTTTCATTTGGATTTTATTGCATTGTGATATACAGTGTGCTCTTATTTTAGCTGTCAAGATGCAAGTTCTGTTGTTTTCAGACATGTAAGCCTGATAGGTTTTATTAACCAGTCCCGTACCAAAATGCTGTCACCATTGTTTAGGTCTTTCACTCCCAAATGTCTGAGTGTTGTAAAAGTCTGCTGTAAATATTTATATTGCAGGCAGTAGTCCATCCTATTACCTCATTTATTGTCTCTTTTCTACAAGAGAAGGCTGAAGATTTGTGTCATCTATAAAGTTTACTGCTGTGTATGAAGTTTATCACATATTTTTTTTATATTGAACAATTTTAATGGACTTTCAGTTTTTTATTTATGAGTGTAATGTTTTTGCTGTCCACTTGTCTAATGGGCTGATAAATCACAGCTGGAGAAACAACGCTGTGATTGGATTGGATGTTGGCCAACGGGAGCTGAACGCTACCTTTAGGCTGTGATGCTTCTCCATGCGTGTCCAACTTTGATTATGTGGGCTTAAACCTGTGTGTATGTAGGAGGATTTCATGGAACTATGGAGGCAGCAAAGACATGAGAAACACAGAGAGAAAACAGAAAATACAGCAAAATAAGGGAGGGAAGGTTGTTATGTGGTTGACAAAAAAAATGAAAGATTTACAGAGGATTTTTTATGTCCGACTGTGATCATGTACATGCAGACTAACACAAACACTCACCCACAAATGGTGTCAAAACCAAGTAATTTACTCCAGTCATCTACACAAACTTTTAGCATAAATGCAATATACAGCCTGAGGGAATTCAAAATATGAACAAGAAACTGTGAAATTAAACATCAGAAGAAATAAATGGAGGTCCTCTACACAAGGTAATTGCTCTGTAAAGACAGAAAAGCTAGAATGACTGAGTTGTTTGTTATTAACACTAGAAACTGTTGTTTTTTTGTTTTTTGTTTTTTTTTAAATGAATGAGCTCTCGCCCACACTGAGAAAATGTTTTTATGGAGTTATTTGCTTTTGAGTATAGACACTTTTTAGCAAATATACTTCAGATCCAAGCAAAAGGTGCATTTCTAAAACAAGAACTGTTTCTCGTGGTTGTGATCCCTTTGTAAGGCACTCCCAGACAGTGAAAGAACAGTGCGGTGTCCCAAATCTGAAGAAAATACTTCAAACAGTACTTAAGATCTCATCTCCACAATAAATAATTTATCATCAGTCAGACCAACCTTAACTTTTGACTTCAAAATCTAATCCATCCATGTCTGAGTCAGGGTGGAAATGCATGTAAAATTATACAGATATTCCATTTAAGTGTTCCTGAGAAATCAAATTCATGAACATGAAGCTTATTGACCTTGATCTTCACTTTCAATATCTAATCACTTCATCCCTGAGTTCAAGATAATATTTTTGCAAAGTTTGAAAGAAATGCCTCCTTGAGACATGCTTAGCGTCAGATGGCATCCTTCAGATAACCTTTTCACATATTAAAGATAAATATGAGTTTCAATGTCGACCTTTGACCTATTGGCTCTAAAATCCATTGAGTTTAATTGTAACATTTTAAACAAAATAGATTTTAGAGCCAATAGGTCTTTAAATACCATGTTCACAAGCAAGGGATGAACATGAGACCAAATGGCCTTGGTATCTGACCTCTGGCCTCCAGGGTCCGATTATGTCATCCATGAGCTTGAGTAGGTGTTTGTGTAAAGTTTAAAACAAAAGAAACTGTCAGGATCTTACTTCTCCTGTTATTTTTGTATTTGTTCCCCTTTTAGAACTCCTGCTGTTCCCTGTTTTACTGTCTTGTCCCTGTTTCTTATTCTAGTTAAGTTACCTGTTTTGTGAACTGTTGTCTCTTGTCTCTCTTGTTTCCTGTTTTATTTTGAAAACCCTGTGTTCCTCATGGTGTTTTCCTGCCCTCCCCTCTGTGTCTCTCTAATGATGATTCCCTTCACCTGGGTGATTGTTTCACCTGTGTTTGATGGTTTTCCCAGTGTATTTAGTCTGTTTTCCCTGTTCTCTTTGTTGGGTCATTCGTCTTCCTCCTCACCATGTCTCCTGTGAGTTCCTCGTGTTTCCCCAGCGTTTAAGGTAGTTTCTGTTCGGGCTTGGCTTTGTGTTGTAACTTTTTGTATTTTTTGGAGCTTCTGTTTTGGACTTGTTTTTCTGGACTGTGATCCCTGTTTAGTTTAAAATGAAGACTTTTTGTCTTTTCAATCTGCAATTGGGTCCAGCACTTTGTTTTTGTTAGTTTCCTTTGCGTTTAATTCCTTGACAGAAACTCTCTGAAAATGTTTGAGATATGGCATTGAAAATCTAGAGATGACAGTGAAACCTAACAACTCTGGCTTATGACCCTCAAAAAGTATCAATTTACCTTTTAGTTGGCGTGGACATCTGAGCAAAGTTTGAAGAAAATACATCAGTGTTCTTGAAATATGGTGTTAAGAAGGAAATCAAGAACATGATTCTCATCGACCTCGACCTACAAATTTTTGTCAGCTCACCTTGGAGTCAGTGTGGACATTTGAGCAATGTTTGTAGAAAAAAAACTTTGAATTGTTTTAGAGTGACGACATTTACAAGAATGAACTGAGCAGATGAACAGACAGACATAGAAACATGAAGCCTTTGGCCCTGGCTGTTCAGATGTGCTGATTAATATCATTCACTTCATGCTGCAGGAAACGTCTGTTACACTGTGCAGACTGAAGTCGTCCATGTAGACTGAGGAGACTGTGGCCCACAGCTTAATGAGAGCTTGGTATACACTACATCATAAAGTTCTGATTATTTTTATTTCAAAATTACTAATTAGCTAAATTCATCCTTGTATATCTTTAATCAGTAACTCTTCTTTGTTTTTACAGATTAACAACACAACTTTTAGAACAATCATTCTCTGTTCTTTATAGCTAAAAACTTGCGCCACAGGGTGTTAACCTTTTCTAAACCTTCATCTTTTTCTCTCTTCTTTTTCCTTTTTTTTTTTTTTTTTTTTTTTTTGTTTTTTTTTTTTGTTTTTCCTTACAAATGAATCACAAACTTGGCAGGCTGGCAATCCATAGTCAAAACTTGCCGCCAGAAATTTAGAGCCTTTTTATTGTGGACTGTATTATGAGATTTAAATGTAAAAGAAGATTAAGATCTGCTCCTTTGTTTTAAAATAAACCTTCATTTTTATGCATCTCGGTGCATATTTATTCACATATGTATGTGCAACAGTTTATAGTATATTTTTTGACAGAGCAACATTTTTCCAGTCTTATGTCAAATTTTGGTGAGCCTGTATGTAATCAAATTTCCTGTTCTTACCTGATAGAAGTAATCTGCCACTTACTGGATGTGTTCTCTGTTTTGGACCATTCTCTCTAAGCCCTAGAGATGGTTGTGCTTGAAAATTCCAGTGGATCAGCAATTTCTGAAATACTCAGACCAGCCTGTCTGGCCCTAAAAACCATGCCACATTCAAAGTCACTTGAATCACCTTTCTTCCCCCATTCTGATTCTCTGTTTAAACTTCAGTAAGTTTCCTTGTGGGCTGCACAGTGGAGCAGCAGGTGATGTGCATGTCTCACAGAAAGTTGCTGGTGTGAACCCTGTGTCATCAATGGGTTCCCTCCGACCCCTTTGCTTTTAACTGGTGACTCTAAATTGCTCTTAGGTGTGGGTGAGTGTATAAATGGTTATATGGCTCTCTCCTATCTTGAAGGCATTATTTGCTACTGGCTGTCACAATTATGAAAAGACAATGTCCTGTTACATCCAGAATAATAATGCTCTCATCTGGTTTGAAAACTGTTGTGATTATTGACGGTGGCCTGGGAGTTAAAAAAAGTTCTACATATTGGACTTTTTAATTCTTCCAAGCAGCAGCTCTTCAGGGTGAGGAGGACTGCCTACATAATTCATGTTATGTGTCGTAATTCCTCAGGTTGTCTGTTTTTAGCTTGTTTTTCTCCAAACAACCTCATTATCCATCCAGCTCCATCTCAGTCTACTCTGGCTCATGTCCATCTTACTTTCTGTCTCCTCACCTAACAGCTGATGCAATTAACTCTCCACAGACGACTCCTGCCAACTGAGACTGTCGCAGTGACACCTGAGTGTGTGCGCGAGCGTCAGGTGTGGGAGTGAAGGCCTCGCCAAATCAGAACGATGGACTCTGACTAATCTGAGAGGGGGAAACGTGTGTGTGTTTGTATGTTTGTGTGTGGTCGAGCGTACGCGATGAGGTTACCTTTAGTCTTGGCATGATGGTTTGAAAAATAGAATATGGGGGTCAGGTGTGCTACTTACAGCCAAGCTAGCTTACCTGGCTGTAACTGTGTTTGTGTTTGTGTGCAGGTCAGCTGGGGTAGCTGACCTGAGAATTTGGGGATTAGTTGGGATTAATCTGGAACATTTTCCATTACAGCGTGGGACTGCAGATGATGACAAAGTTGCAGGTCAGATGCCTCAGTCAGTTGATAAAATGTGACAGTTTCTAAAACTTGTGCTTTCACTTAAAACAGGCACAGTCCTTCCACATATGATACAATGAGATGCCTACAACCCTGTTTCAAAACTTCATAGCCCCTGTAAACTTTTCAATACCCACATTGGCAGGACAAAATATATACATTTTTTCCCTTGGCTCATTGATTAGAGCATCCATCCACCCATCCTTTATCTATACCACTTTTCCCTTTCAGGGTCGCGAGGGCCTGGAGCCTATCACAGCTGACATTGTGTGAGAGGCGGGTACACCCTAAAGCAGTCGCCAGCTAATCACAGGGCCACATAGAGAGATGGACAACCATTCCCACTCACACTCATACCAAAGGGTAATTTGGAGTCACCAGTCAACCTAATGAGCTGTTTTTAGTCTGTGGGAGGAAGCTGGACTGCCCAGAGTGAACCAAGAGCAATCAACTTTCATTTCATTGGGAGTTTGTCATGACAAAGCAATATTTAAAAGAGTACAAAAAATCTACTGAAATTTTTGATTTTTTTGTTTTTGGAATGAAAAATAATGTTGACTTTTTTACATTAATCACTCTTTCATTAATGTCATTTTTTGTTGTTTAATATTATATCCTTGTTAGATTTATTTCTCAAGAAATGAAACAATTCATTTGAAATATATGACTCTTGATTTTTTTTTTCCTGGCATTTATATGATGGAATTCATGTGAATATATCATTATAAGAGTACTGATGATTCAGTATTTTGTATCCTGTACAACTGGAGATCAGTTTTTCTTTTTATTATGCTATCTTTTTAGGTTTATCATAAACCCTACTTTTACTGTTTGAAGAGCTTTTGACACCTTTAATTCTTGATATTATTGAATGAGGTCACATAATTTTTTTGAGTAAGGTCAGGATGAAAAAAAGGTGCATCATCGAAAGTTGATCATTATCAGCCAGTGTCTGTTAAAAGTACAGTGCTTAACAAATTAATTAGATCATAAAAAAGAGAAAATGTAAATATTTGAGAAGTTTTGAAAAAATATGTTGAAAATGGAAAATGATATTGTAATTGGACATCTTATTTGAACAGGAATGAGGAATTTCAAACTGAATTCACCTTTTTATACTCCAATTTAAGCCCTCTCACCAGGCTTCTCTAAGTCAGATATTAATCAAGCACAACATTCAACCACTGAAACATTTTGTTCAAGTTCAGGATTGCAAGTAAATAACTATAACTTGACAATTTAACCAAGAAATGATAATGTACTTTTCAAGTGTTTCTTTTTTTCTTTTCTTTTTTTTTTTTTTTTTTGCCAAATATTAAATTTAAATAACATTTTTTGAGTTAAAAAATATTAAAGCAGTGTTCAAGTTTGTGTCAAAAATTGCTAGATAAAAGCTAATCAGATTAGCTTAATGAGCTAAACATTACTAAACAACATGCACACTTATTTCTTGAACTTATTGTTATGTTCAAAAAGGTTTTTAGCTTCGATATGACTAAATATCTGTGTGGAGGAAGACACCAGAGAAAGGATACACCATGGCCATAAAGAGATGGACATGGTCAGGAACAATACCCGTGTGGGATTTGGTGTTTAAATGGTGCTCAGTTGACACAAAGGGGCCCAAAGTGTGCCAAGAAAATATCCCCATCACCAGAACGCCACCAGCAGCAGCCTAAACTGTTGATGCAAGGCAGGAGGAATCCAAGTGCTCAAGCTGTTCATGCCAAATTCTGATCCTATCATCTGAATGCAGTTGAATTGCAGCAGATATGGAGACTCATCAGACTGAGCAACATTTCAATCTTTACCTTGTCCAATTTTGGCTAACAGTTTCTGGTTCTTACTTGACATGAGTGGCATCCAGTGTGGTCCTCTGCTGCTGTCGTCCATCTGTTTCAAGATTCAGCGTGTTGTGCATCGAGAACTGATCCTCTTCATTTCTTGATTGTAATGGATGTTGATTTGAGTTACTGTTGCCTCTCAATCAACCTGAACCCCTCTGGCCATTCTCCTCCCACCTGTGGCATCAACAAGATGTTTTGGCCCAGACATCTGCTGCTCACTGAATATTTTCTTTTTCACAGTTATTTAAATCACCTTTCTGTCCCTTTCCTGTTACTTAGTTTGAATTGCAGCAAGCTGTCTTGACCATTTCTACATGCTTGTATGCATTGGATTCTGACTTTGCGATTGACTGATTAGCTATTTGAGTCAACAAGCAGTTGAAGTGATGTACCAAATTAAGTCTCTATTATGTGCAAACTGCCCTACAAAGAAACTTAAAAGTCATAAGAATCAAGTATTGTCTCTCTGTGTATTGGTCTACTCCTCCTTTAGCATCCGTGGAGAAGGTTCCTGGTGCTGTGCCTGTCTTAAAGTGTGCCTGCTTTGGGCTCAGTAGATGAATCATAGTTTTGCCAAAGACTGACTCTACGTCATGAAGCTGTTTGTAGGCCCAACAGATTTTGTTCAACAGCGCAGTGATTGAACAAAAGTGTAGCCTGCAGTAATTCTGTGTAAATGTGTGCTTTATGGACCACAGCGCCTGTACATATGATAACAGTGTCTCTGTTCCTCGCTCTGTTTAGCTGCCCAGTTTAGCTGCCCAGTTTACAACCTGCAGCTCTGTTGCTATCCCTTTTAATCTTTCCCTTTATTTCTCTGTCTTTCTGATTGACATTTAAATACTTGAGCAAGATCAAATATTCCCCCCCAAAATGTTGTCCTTTGTCTTTCAGAGCTTACTTTAATTCTTAAAAAGGAAGAGATGGTTAAAAAAAAAAAAAAACCTATAGCAAGACTATATCTTTTAAATCCACCCTCATGCCTGTGTTGGTCAGTGTGTGTCAATATTTGTGTACGTCAGCTTTTAAGTGTGTAGATGTCTGTGTACTAAATCCTCAATAATCTGACTGCACTCTCCCCAGGACTTTAATCTGGACTGACACAGAAAATCAAGAGACAATCCACCCTGAACCTTTGGACCAGATGTAATGGTTTTCACATTTCCTGAAGGTTGAACATAAATGATCTCAAATGGAAACAAATTACGTCAGTGCGGGCCAACATGCTTGATGCAGTTTAATAAGAGGAAAACAACTTCAAGAACAGGAAAGATTCAAGAACAGAAATACAGGCAAAAGTCAGAATGAGATACAAACCCAGAAACACAGTACAAATGAAATGACATGTAGCAAGAATAAAACACAAATGCTTTAACAACAAATGTGCAGCAAGTTGGAAACATAACAAAGTCCAAAACTATCCAAACCCAGAAAACCCTGAAAGAATTACAGCAGAACCAAAGACAACAACGGAAGTACTCTGGGCACAAATTTTAAAACATGTCTTTAAAAACTTTACATTACCTCATGAAGATTGCTACTCCATTTTCCCTGGTCAAATCGGCCGTTCCTAAATATGAAGTGCTCATGTGTTCAAAGTTTTATGATAAATGCTCCATGCCAGTAAGCAAGAGGAGGATGACAGGCAGCCTGTGCAACTGTATCATGTTTCTTTTTCTTTTTTACCATCAAAGTGCTTAAAAAAATATTTTAATATTTGTGCCTGGAGCACTTTCATTGTTGCACTCGGTTTTACCAAGTTTTTACATTTGCTCTGCATGTCCTTGTTTTTATTTCATTCTGACTTTTGGTTGCATTTCTGTTCTACCTTCTCTTTTCCTGAAGCTGTTTACTCTTATTGAACTGCATTGAGCCCTTGTAGGCCTTGAGCTGTTGCTGTTTTGCTGTATGACTGTCTAGCAAATTAGGGGGAAATACTTGATTAATTATCATTCCTATTGCTGCAGGGACTGAGCAAACTCTGGTGTTAAAAGAATACAGGCATTGCAGGCATTGCGGAAGTGCAAAAAAACCCCCAAAACTGTTGCATCTCAAATGGCAAAAGCCACACACACACACACACACACTACATGTTAAAACGTATTATTTACTGCAGAAATAAACATATCTACAACCTGACAGAAAAACAGAAAAGTTTTGGTTGAGACAGTGTAACATAAAGTTATGGGTTTTTGCAAAACAGTGATGTGACTTAAGTATTGCTTCTGCTTGATTTGTGCTATAGCAGCGGGGCCCAATGTGTTTCCCTGTCAGTACTCAGTCCCTGAGTACTTCTTGCTCTTGTGTGGCCACTGCGAAACATGGATGAGAAGATGCATTTCTTATATTTTTGGATATTAAGTAGATTTGCTTTGTAATTTGCAGCCACTCGACTTGAAATAAAGTACACAAAATATGCCTGTAGACATTTTTAAGATTCTGACAGTCACCTGATGCATCCTAGTAGGGATGGGAATTGATAAGATTTTGTTGATATCAATGCCATTATCAATCCTGCTTACCGCTGCAATTCTTTATTGGTTCCCTTATCGATTCCTGAGTATTTTGTGCACCCAAAAAAATCAGATCGACAGGTTTTCAGGGTCAACTACACCAAACACATGACTGTCCTGATATTTAGTGCTATGCAGCCAAGACAAGTGACTCAGCATATTGCTGGTGTTTCCACCACTGATTGACATCCTGTTGGATGTTTTGCAGTTTGCATCATGTGTAAGATTAAGCCAGTGTTTCGACTCCTTCAGTTTCCTGTCTGCCATGATTACTTCTCTGCTGCCCTTGGGCTGATTGCATCTGATGAGCGCATGATGTCCTCAATTTGTAAGGCAGCCAGATCCTTGTGAGAGGAATTGATAAGGGAATCACCAAGCAAAAAGAGTAATGATATCGATTCTTTTAGCTATTTGTTATTGATTCTCAATTGGAATTAGTTTTTGATTCCCATCCCTACAACCTAGTGGACCAATCACAGGGTGTTTGGCTGTCCAGTTCCATTTTGGTAGAGGTTCAGGTCAGGTGCGTGGGCTTCTGCGTAGGTTCAGGGCTACATGAAGTTTAAACCAGCCTTACGAGCAGGGACCATATATTCCAGCTTTAAACAAGTTTTTCTGGCTTTACAGACCCAAATCCAGGTCTGTGTGAAGGCAGTGTGGAGCTCTGACGTTGGTTCATCTGAAAATCTTTTCACACAACTTTTGTGTCAAAAAAAATCAATCTGATAGGCCGCCTAACTCACCAAGAGGACAATGTGATGTCTGTGTTTCTCCTGTCTTCAATGCTCTCTCAAAGACACAGGTGCAAACTAAGAGCTAGAGTTGTGTGTGTTTGTTTGTGTGTGTTTGTTTCTGTAGATATATATGGGAGCTGGGGGGCTGCTATGGGAGAGTGTGGCACAGGTGGCACAGAGCCCCAGCAGTGCCGAGGGCATCGGATCGGCATGTGGCGCACAGCCAACCGCACTCAACATATGCCAAGGGGGAGGGGAGAGCAGGGGAGGGGGAGAGAGAGTGATGGAAAGAGAGAGTGGGAGAGAATGAGGGAAATATAGATAGAGAGAGAGAGAATCAGTGTTTTTCTAACTACCACATGGGTCCACAGGTCTCCGGTCTGGCACCATATGCTGTCAGCATGTCTGTCTCCCTGTTTGTCTGCCTGTCTGTCTGTCTTTCTGTCTGTCTGCCAGTAGAACAAAGTGCTGTCAATGGTCAAACTGACAGTGCCAAGATGATGGGCGTGCGACATGACTGGGGCATCCTCTGCCTTAGCCCTGAACATCAGGAGAACACTCAAATATGTACACATACACACAAACACACAATCACACACACACACACACACACACACTAATGCCCATATGAGCGCAGTGCCAGCTTGTGTCATTATCATATTCATCAATTATGTAAACACTTATGTGAACAGTGTAGTAGCGCGCACACACATGCACACATCTACACATACATTCCCCTAAACACATGCATTTTAATAAACTGCCGTGGGGCTAGACATGACCTCGATGTTGCCTCTGCGCACACACACACATTCACATAGATGCGTACACACGTACACATAGGTGTTTGACAGTGCATAGCTGAGGGGGAAGTGTGTTTGTGTTTGGATACAGAGGAGGACCCTTGCTGTGGGTACGTCCGTGTAGTATATCTGTATCTGTATGTGAGTGTGTTAGTGAGGAATATTTACAGCAGACTTTTGGGATTGTCACAGTACATTAAAGGTGTGATCTGACAAATAAAAAAGAAGCCATTATATTTTAAAAAATATTTTTTCACAGTATTTCTAAATATATGTTTTTGTACTGCAGAATAAATGTGTAAATCTCTAATCTGGTGTCTGATTCTTTGTACTTCAGGCCTGCTCTCCTACTTTTTAATGGCAAAGTTATACTTAAAGTTTTAAGCCTAAAGCTAAGTAAATAGAACTGATTTACAAACCCTAATTCCAATGATGTAAGGACGTTAATACAAAGAATTGAAAAAAAAATTAAAAACAAAGACACAAAGCAATAATTTTTAAATCCTTTTGGGCCTATAATCAAATGGAAACCTTATAAAGACAAGATCCTCAAATGTTCAGACTTCTAATTTCATAATTTTTTGGAAAAATGTTGATGAATGCTCAAAACCACCTGTTGGAACATTTCACAGGTGAAAAGGTTACTTTAAAACAGTTGATTGCTCCTATTTCACCCAATCATGACTTTCCTGAAAGGCTCAGTCATTCATAAGCAAGGTTTGGGAAATGCTCACCACTATGTGAGCAACTGCATAAATTTTCCAACAGACAAACAATAATTTTTCTCCACGTACCCTTGCAAAGAATTTAGAGATTTATTAATATCATCAAAATATTCAGGAAATACAGAGAAATTCCATCTACAAAGCTTCAACATTTAGTGTCCGCAGTTCCCATAGGCTTATTGAGTGTTGATCAAAAGAAAAGTGATGTAACACAGGGGTAAACATTCCCCTGTCCCAACTTTTTTGGAACATGATGCAGGCATCTAGTTCAAAATGAGTAAAAACTTGCAAAAAAAACAATTAAGTTTACCATTTCAAACACTTAATATCTTGTCTTTGTAGTGTATCTAATCGAATATAGTTAAAATAATTTGCAAATCATTGGGATTGGGATTTGAACATTTAAATGAAATATTCATCCCGGCTGTTTTCAACCTAAAGGCATATTCAGGTATTTTTGAAGTGGATTTGTGAGGTACATGTCAATAAATACATCAGCCGGAAAGATTCTGGTCAGTTCTGTCCTTTGGGGCAGAAAACCAACACGGATGTGAGGCTATATGTTGCTGCTGTAGTGGCCAAGAAACCCAAATCATTTAGTAAATTTTAGGTACAAACACAAGTACACTGTGCAGTCACCCCGAGTTTTCCTCTTTTTTAGTGTATTTAACCTAAAATTGACTGAATGTCTCTGAACTCCCGGCCCCTATAGCAATGTATACCAGTTTCTGTGTATAGGTTCTCTTCAAAAATATCTAACTGTTTAACAAGATAGCTCATGTGAATGAAAGAGAAGATTGTTTGTATTTTATCAAATAAAAACAAAATTACACTTAAACTGGCCTTGAATTACCTCAAGTATAAAACCGACCTTAGAGAGTACATCACTGTTCCGAGAGGAAATTATAATATATGGAGACATACTGAAACCGACAGACTTGGACGAGACATCATGATCCCTTCCAGACTTTGAGCACGCATCGTGGTGATAAAAGATAGTGAAAGCAAGTCGAGAACCACAAAGAGGCGGACCAGTTCAGAGGCATTTGAACTTTATTCTGCTGGAAAGACGAAAGGCCAGTGGTGCAAGGTGATAAGGTAGTGTACTGCTAACATTAGCTTTGCTCTGCAACTGACTTGACATAAACTACCTGCCTGAGTCACACAACTCATTCTCAATTTTGACTGTTTTCAGAGAGTCAACTTTAACTTGTGGAGTAAACATTATTAAATTTTCCAGAGTTTAACCCAGTTTATCAAATATTAAGGTGTTAAATTGGGGGAAAAAGTTTCATACATGCTGCTCCTGCAGACTTGAATCTACTGCAGGGAAATTTGTGTCTTGGTTAGCTGGTCTTTTTAAATACATTTTAAATCAAATTTAAGTCATTGGAGGAAGATGTTTCAGGTTGCAGAAGCTTTGGCTCATGCTTTTTTCAATGTGACTTTGTGTTGACAGGTTGTTTCTGTTGCTCTGTGACTGTTGCTGTTTCATGTCTGTAACTTGTAAAATGTTCTGCTGCCTGTCTTGGCCAGGAAACTCTTTCCTTAGTGAGGTTCTCCTGGTTAATAAAGTTTCAATATAAAATAATAATAATATACATTTGACTAACCTTGCAATCACACCACCCCTACTGGCCCAACACCTGACATGTATTAAAAGCTGAAAGTCCATTTAAACCAAGTATCACAAGCTCCACTTTGGAGGTTTTAAGCAGATTTATTTTAGTTTTAGTCAATATTCTTAAATACTGCATGCCCTTACAAGTCAAAAAGGAGCACTAGAAGATATTATTGCTCTTCTTGAAGCACACACACAAAAATAAAACTAAAAGCAATCTAACACAAATACAGGGTTTACCATGGATAAGGATCATAGCCTTATATACTGTTTCATGGCCATGGGAAGAGGTGGAAAATTAATAGTACCCTGAACAATGTTAAAGAGAGCAGCATTTTTTTCCCTTAAAGTTAACTTTTCTACAGGAGCTTCTGCAGAGGGCCACTGCCAGGAGAATATGAAACAAATTGCTGAGCATACATATTTCATTTGTTTGTCAGGTCTGGTTTGGAGTGGGTGGAGTAGCAGGAGAGGATTTGCCAGTTTCATTAACCCACACACACAAACGCACACACACACACCACACACACACACTTAAACACACCTTTCTGACAGCTCTGTTGTGATGGGTGTGCAGAGGAGTGTGCAGGAGGGAGAGAGAGAGAGAGTGGGAGAGAAAGAGAGAGAGACAGTAAAATAAGACGGGAAAACTGACAGTAGGAGCTGAGATTAATTCATGCTGTCATGAGGACCTACATGAAAACCTCTGCTGAAGGTGAATGATGATAATTTATACTGATGGATTTATTTTGGACCACAATTCATGAATTCAAGTAAATTGGTCACAACAAGTCAAACTTTAACTTACAGGAAAACATACTGCACAGAACAACTGTAAATAACTTAAACATTTATTATCAAGGACACTTTGTGAGGAACTCTCAGCTTGTGTTTCTCTTGGCAGCCAGTGTTGACTTACATAAATCAGCCCTGCATACAAACACATGCTGGCCTTTGATTTACATAAGGTCACTTTCACTTTTAGGCTGACTCAGCTGGTTTGGGTTAAAGTTGCATTATTGTTGTAAGTTTCATTTGGTTTGGTTAGCTTTCACACTGCTCAAAGCCAAAGTATGTTTAGTGTGTAATTTTGCCACCGGCCACTAGCTGCAGTTTTCATTCCTAAAATGTGATCTACTGGTGCATTATGACCAAGAAACAATGTTATTCCTGGGTAACGAGAAATTATGTTGTTTAGCTTGAAGCAGTTCAGCAGCATTTTGAGCTATTAAATAAAGATCATCTTTGATTTCTGGCAAAATAAAGAAACACTCAAGGGAAGCATTAGCCATAATGACAGTGTTGAAAGTTTGATGTCTACACTGAGGCTGTTATAAAGAAGGGGTGACAGAGAATTCATCTTTTACGTAAGCCAAATTCCTTTCACTTTCACCTGTAATTCTGCGCTAAAAAAACAGTCTTTCATTTAGGCTTTCTTTATTTTATTACATCTGGTGGTTTCACAGTATCTGACTAGGGCAGAAATCTGATGGCAAAATCATTGGTGTAAACCAGTGTACCCATTAGATCCTTCATAAGGTTGATTCTATTTCAGTACCTCGAGATAACATACTCTCATGTGAATTTCTACTGCTGCCTTCTGTATGTCGTTATGCTTTACCTGTTGGAAAAACAAATAACTGTTCTTATTTGTTCACCCCCTCTGCAATCAGATTATTCATTGCTTCTTCAGTTTGATTGTTTTTTATACTTTCTACTGACTTTTATCCTTGCCATTGCACATTTTATTTCTTTTTAGTTTTTTATTTTTGCCTTTTATCGAATCTGATGTACAAACTGCTCCAAACAAATTGCCACGGAGGAATAAATACAGTTGTTTTCATTTAATTGAATTGAAAAATAAAGTTGTATTTAGGCTACATCAGATGACAAGTGCATGGTGACTGGAGTGAAGTGTAACCAGATTTCACACGGACTTGTAGACGTTAATCTGCTGGGAGGACTGGGGGGTGCTTTCAAGTCAAATGTTAGCCACACTCTGATTTATGTTGTCTATTAACCCTACATTAGCTTGATTACTGTTGTGATATTTGGCTAAATTCAAATCACAGTGCACTGCTTTCTGGTTCTCTTCTCCTGTTTGGTCTTTGTTAGGTTTGGGTGGTTTCGCACTCATGGCAAAACAAACATTGGCTTGTTTGGAAATTAACCAAGACCCTCAATTTCAAAGCAGACCAAAGTTTTGTTCTTCAGCCTGCACCAGAGTTCATGTGGGAGCTTCACACCACCCTCAATCAAACAAACTTTCCAAAATAGCAAACCAGAGTTTGTTTGAAATCCTTCAAAGCAATTTTGAGAGACTGTGTCTCAGGCAGGTGAACATGATGCCTGATGGCTTTACCTTCAAAATCGAAATGATTAATCTTTAAGTCAAAGAAGACAAATGTGCAAAGTTTGACATATATCCTTGAAAGCTTTCTGGGGATATGACATGTGCTAGTACGACAAGGACGCTTCATGACCTTGACCTTCAGTGCCCAAAACCTAATCAGTTCATCCTTGTGTCATGATTGACATTGAGAACATTTAGAAAGAAAATCCCTCAAGACTGCCTGTATTGAAATTCACATGACTCATTTCAAGTTCACAAGCAAAGAATGATCAAGGGACAATATGACATTGATCTGTGATCCATGACCCTGAAAATGTGATCAGTTCATAATTTTATAAAAAGGACATTTTTGTAAAGTTTGATCAAAAACCCCTGTTGTGTTGATGAGACATTGTTTCACAAGAAAAAGATGGCCATTAGGGTCCAGGACCTTAACCTTTGTCCTACGACATAGAAAACTGAAACATTATAAACTTGAACCCGAGAAGATATTGAGGAAAAATTTGATGAGAATCCCTGAAAGCGCTCCTGAGATAAAGCATTGTAAACTACATGACCTTTAACCCATGACATGAAAAATTACGTCATCCATCAGTAAGAGTGGACATGCAAAGTTGATGAGAACTTCTTTAAAAGTCCTTGAGATATTCCATTCCACAAACAGTGATTGGCCATGAGGCTACATGACCTTGACCTTATGACCAAGAAAATCTTTAATCTTTACCTTGAGAAAGCTTAATGAATTTTGCAAAGTATGATGATGACCATGTAAAGTGTTCTTAAAATATTGCATGAACATTAGAGGACTACAGGACTTCAAGACCTTGATATATGACCTCCGACATGTAGACTCTTTATTCTGTAGTAAAAGTGGATATTTACACAAAGTTAAAAAAATTGCTTGAAGTATTCCTGAGAAGTTATGTTCACAGCATGGCGCTCCCAAGCAAAGCATGATCATGAGGCTCCATGACCTTAATATTTGTTCTTTGACCACCAACATCTCCTAAGATCATCTGTGAGTCACTGTGGACATTTGTGAAAGTGTGGTAGAAATCCCCTAAAGCATTCCAGAGTGATTGTGTACATTAGCAAGGGAAACAAGTGAGACTCCATGGCCTTCACCTTTTGCCCATGACCTTTAGAATATATTCAATTAATAATATATTTAAGTGCACATTTATTTGAAGTTTCAAGAAATGCCAAACAATTGTTGAGACATTTTACTCACGAGAATTGCCCATATGTATGAATGTACTGATGATCAACAACAAAACAATATGCTACTGGCCTAAACTGTCACCAGCACAGAAACATGATAAATACAGGAGAATGTCAATTTGTATGTACAAGTCAAAAGCACCAATTTTTTTTTTTTTTTTTTTTAACAAAATTAGCCTTCATATTCACTTAGCTTTCACAGGGAAACAAATCAATCTGTGATCTTTTCCTATCACCCTAATTCAGGCTTGCATACACAGTTTTTATAAGAGATCATTATAAACAAACAAAAATGGATCACAGATGTATTTCTCCTAGCCCACAGTTTCAGGGGCAATACTTCTGAGGGCCAGACTCAATTCTTCTCTTGTCCATCCATCCTCTGAATTCTGGTATTCAGGAAACCTTGCCAACTGAATGAGTGGCAGACTAAAAAAATGGGTGCCAAGTGAACAGCAACAATTTCCACAGGCAGTAAGTCAAGGCCATGACCCCCGGACAACATTTGGAGCCAAAGAAGACGGGCAATTTAGCCAACGATTATGACCAACAGTCTTTTTCCATGATACTTTGCTCCCTTATAGCCCACTGTGTTATAGACATTGATTTTGTCTGAGTTGCCAATTTTATCTTTGCTGAGGGCAGTAATGTCTCGCTATATTCTCTTGAATGGTTGTGATGGTGTAAAAAAAAAAAAAAAAAAAAGCCAAACATATAAACAAAAGAAAGCTGGACCTGATTTAGAGTTATTTTATTGTCCTTTTTAGGTCATCTCAGTCTCAGCTGCAGTTTGAGAACAAGCTCAGAACTGTGGAGGTAATATTTGCTGAAGATGTTTTTTGATGCACATGTGCAGTTTAAAATATCTGTTTTACAGCACAAATAATATATCACTACAGTAATGAGTTCTTAAACATAGAAATTAATTGATATTTAACATTTCTGGTTTCACTGTTTTTAAGTCCATGGATTTCTATGCTTCTGTGTCGAGGTTATAGGATTTATATTTTTGGGTCGTTCATCTGCACCTGCAGGTAAATCCTTGTGAACACAATACTCCTTATGTCTACCTGGAATCAAGGAAAAACTAAACAGATTTCTAGGGTCATAGGGCAAAGGTCAAGGTTGTAGTGTCCTGATCATCTTTGCTTACAAATGAAATATCTCAAGACAGACCCAAGGGATCTTCACCGACTTTGAAAAATGTCCAGTTGTATTCAGAATTCGTGTGATTAGATTTTAAAGCTCACAAGTCAAAGTTCAGATTCATGGAGTCTTGTGGCTGTCTTTGTCATGTGGGATGCAATACCCCATGCACACTTTGTAGAATTTCCATCAGACCTTGCTCTTACTTAAGGATAACCTGATTAGATTTTGGAGGTCATAGGTCAAAGTTTAATAAGATAGAGTTTCACAATCATCCTTTGACTGAGAAAGTGTTCTTGTAAAACCCATATCAAAAGACTGTTTAAAGGGATTTCCTTCAAATTTGGTACATGAAAGAACTGATTCTGCAGGTCATGGGTCAAAGTCAAGGTCATAAAGTATTTTGGTCATACTTCCCTTGTTGATGCAATATCTCATGAAAACTTTTAGAAATTCTGGTTACATTCATTCATTCATTCATTCATTCATTTTCCATATCCCTTTTGGGGTCAAGGGGGGGCTGGAGCCTATCCCAGCTGTCATTGGGTGAGACGCAGGGTACACCCTGAACTAGTTGCCAGCCGATCACAGGGCCAGATTTTGGTTACACTTTTTTGCAATTTGTCCTCTCCGACAAGTGTTGCCTTCACACCCAACATGTTTAGTTGGTTGTAAAACAAAAAACTCTGGTTTGCCTCACTGAGAGCCTCTGTGAACTCTGGTGAGGACCAAACTCTGGTCCGCCTTAACATGGGGGGTATTGGTTCTCTCGCTAATATTTAAGTGTCACCTGACAAAGCTTATATGTAGTTTTTCTTTACTTTATCCCTCAAAATACTGCGGAACTGCCTTGAGCTAAACTTTGTCTTTTCTCAAGGTCTAGTTGTGTATTTTATTGGTCATGGTGCAACATTAGGCCAGATTGCAGGAGGGAGACCACAGCTACAGCCCCAACTACTGGCAGTAGGCAGCAGGATTATAGGACATTTGTCAAGCTTTGGTCTGCTTGATGAAAAAGCAGTATGGAAGCTTACCTAAACAATGAAAATTGTGATAATGTTGCAAAATTACCCTTGAACTGACCAAAAAATAGCAACCAAATAGATGTACAATGTAGATTTTGGAGGTAATAGCGCAAAGATTACTGGAGGTCATGTCCATCCCTTACTTACAATTCTTTTTCAAAGTCTGCACAATCTTCCAACCTAACTCATCGATGAACCAGTAAGATTTTAGAGGGACAGGTTCAGATGCTCTTGGCCTTATGATTAGGGGTACCAAATTATTGCGTTAATTTCGATTAATTAAATACAGTCATATTGAGTGCGTTAAGTTTTTTAATTGCTTTAATCTCATTTTTAATCTGATTTCACTGTTTCGGTATTTTCAGAGGGCAGAACCTTAAAATACCGGAGCAGCTGGTGATTGGACGATCGGTCTGCTCGTCACACTCTTCACAGACCATTTCATTTCAAGCCACAGTATGACGTAGCAGCTAGACCCTGTTGTTAGCCGTTAGCTCAAACTACGAGTACTTCAGTCCTTAGACATTAAATTATACCACACAGATGTATCATTTGCCACTTGTATGTGACATGAATCTTGTCAAAGACAATACGCACCAAGTTCTCCCGCTAAACTTCTAAGGAGGGCATATTTCATATTGTAGGGTAACCATGATCGTTCACGCAGCATTTCCACATCTCTCTCAGCTTCCCAGTAGTGATCCCCGGTCGAGAGAAGAGCAAAAACATGATTTCCCGTAACAAAGCTTGAAGTGACGTTCTTTGCTCCTCTTTTAAAGGAGAAATCGAGTCCATTTCTGATAAAACCGCAGATCTTGCTGCATCCACGGAGGCCCCTTTTACACACCGCTGTTGTTTTCAAACATGCAGTCACTTCCCGTTGTCATCACATCTGCAGCTCCTGCCTCTGTCCCCTGATTGGGCCGTTAAAGTTGGAGAGTTTTTATGCATTGGACTTCTTGTGCTGGAGTTTTTGGGGGTGGAGAACAATCTTTTGATCTGCCACAATAATCGAATGAATTTAGATGAAAATACCTCAATTTGAGGCCTTTTTTCAGCAATTTTTAAGTGAGATTAAAAAAATAGATTAATTGGATTAATCAACTACAGATCATAATTAAGTAATCTCTCTTTTTTTTTAAATCTCCTGAAAGCACTACTTATGATCATTCATTTTTTTAAATTAAGCACTTTGACATATGAGGTGTGTGTGTGTCTGTGATCAGCCTCAAGCGGTTGTATGAGGATCTGCAATTTTTTTGTACCACTGCACTTGCACTCATTTTCCAGCATCGGAGGTTGTTGGTTTGTGAATACACACATGTGGAGTGCTTTGCCTCCAGCTTCTGCTGTCTTTTTGGTGGTTCCCAAGGTTGATCTTTCATTCTTAAAAACTAAGTTGTTGGAAAAATTAATAAACAGGTCTGTAGGTGCCAAAAAGCTCACTATGTCTAAAATGTGACAGACTGATGAAGAGACAAAGACATGGCTGAGCGCTGTGAACAGTGGTGTGTGCAGCACACAGCTCTCAGAGGCCTCTCCTGTTTGCTGACTAATGAGAGAATAATTGAGTGCACTCGGCCCTTGGTACATCTCCCTGATTAGAGCCAGACTGGGCCCCTGAAAAGGTAGAAAGACAAGAGTCAGGTCTTTCTTTCTCTCTGTTTTATCCTCCGATCTCTACTATCCCCTCCACTCTCCACTGTACAGATACTCATCACATCAGATAATGAATTAAATGCATACACACTCTCACTAAATAGGCAGAATCCCCTTACACATGCAGTCGCACAGTGAGGCTGATTGCTGAAACAATACGCTGTCCACCAGACAATACAGGCAGCATAATTGGCCCAGAGGACAGTGACAATGACATTAGCAGCACGGAGCGCAGAGAAGGAAGAACAGAAGAGCAGGACTCATGGTTTTTGTTTCAGAAGTTATGTTTCAGCAGCAAAAAAGTGTTGGTTCTTGTTGGATCAGCACACTGCATCCTCAGAGGTTGAAGCGTCCCTGAAGAAGGAAATCATTAAGTGTTTGGAGAAAATATGGAGCTAAACCTGCGAAAAGAATATGGTGAAATTAGTTGTCAGCTGTTTATTTCACTAGAAAGTGTAAAGTCTCTGCTCTGAAGGACATGTTCATTAAAGCAGATAAGTTCTGCAAGTTTAAAAAAAACAAATCATGTTGAAATGAGCTAATTAACTGGTGGTTTAAAAAAATGTTCTTGCAATTACAAATACATGAAGGATGATATATGTCCAACTGTACACAGTTATTCAGCCTTATATTTAATCACATCATACCATATGTTTTACTAATTTGATGGTTAGTCAGCTAATAGTGGCCCACCTCTTCTTTCATGGAGGCCCTCCAGGGAAATAAAAACATTTATAGAACATGTAAATGAAGAAAATGGGACAAATGATATCTTAAAAATAGCAATAATTTAAAAAAAAAAAAAAAATACAGCTTTAATTGTCTGTAATTGTTTCTGTAAAACTCCTGTTTGTGAATAACTAAATACATTTGTCAGAATACAAAAACAAAACTTTTAGTAAACACACAATCATAACCATGAAATATTCAGAATTTCAACAGTATCTCATATTTTAATCATTTGGCCTTCCCCAACAACATTAGGTTTAATGGACCATCTTGATGTTTGAAATGAATATTGAAGCACTAATAAGAAATATTAAAGTTTGCTTGAACCTCTGAGGTCATAAAAAAAAGGTTAAGGCAATGACGTCTCTTGCTTATCACTAATGAAATCAATATCTCAAGGACACTCTGAGGGATTTCCTGAAAACTTTTCACTAACTCCTCTGATGCCAAGGTGAAATAATAACATTTTCATTAATACAATATAATATTCAATAATATTTCAAGTCAAATTAACTGTGGATGTTTCATTAAATATGTCACTATAGCGCTTGGTGCCTGATTTTAAGAATTCTTCTATACTTTTAAAAACAAAAGTTATCAAGTTATAGCACAAAAGAGCACAGAAGAAAAGCACCAAATGTAAGTGTTCACACTGAAATCTGTCAATGGAAATTGACATAGGGGGGAGTAGATACTTTGAGTACCGAGTAAAAGTTATCTGAAGTTTTGGTGGGCTCCAGAAAACTTCAGTTTTCAAAATAGGTCACAGTGTACTTGAGTTTGGGAAAGATTGGTAAAGGGATATCTAAAAAACGCTGTAAGGGCTTTGCTTAAAAATAATTCCTAACATCACTCAGGCTCAAGGACTAAATCATTAGATTTTGGAGCTCATAGGTTAAAGGTCAAGGCCATAAAATGGTCCTTTGCTTGCATACCTAATGAAATCAAAAGACCAAGGAAAAGCTTTACATTAAAACTGAAATTTATGAATAAATTGAGCATGGTGTCATAGTTTAAACTGGCCCCTTTTAACTGTGCAAAGGCTGTAATGTTTTTAACTACATTTAAAAATGGTCAAATAGTCAAAAGGGAACTATTTAGGATGGTTTAGCATCAGCCTTTATGAGTTTATACCACAAGGCAATGTCATCCTAATGAGCAGTTTTCCAATTGAGACATTACTTAAACCCCATTGGCACTTGCAAAAAAAAAAAAAGTGGAATTATCCGGTCATTACCCCAGTGAGTCATTTAAGTGAGTTTTTCCACATAGGATGTAAATTGTTTGTCTGCGATCATAAAGTGAATGCTGAATTCCGCTGTGTATATTTCATGTTGCTGCCTATGGGTGGCCTCCCCATCACCCTTCACCACTTCTCTCCCGTTCAGTAGGATGTGGTGAAGTGGTGGCTGCCCAGATATTATCCTGATAATATCAGGGTTGCATGAGGGATTTACACTAGCATCCAATTACTGTAACCCCATAAATATTTGCAGAGGTAGTGGTTTAAGTTGTTGACTTTTAATTTCAATAATGCTATTACAATAATCCAATATTTAAAAGTTTTCATCACTTGTTACTTTATGTTAAAAGGCCATCAGCTGCATAAGATCATGGTTTATTGACAACCCATTTCAGTAAAAGCCACTTTCTTCCATTTTATTTTCCAGCTACTGTTCCCATTCGGAACATTGCTTCACTGAATGAGAGTGAGCGTTTTCTTAGTCCTGATGAAGACATGAAAATAAACAATTATTCAGCCACTAAATAATTACTGAAATTCTTCCCTGAGGCAGCATGTGACAGAAATCAGACAGCATTTCTCGACAGTTAATTATTTTTCTGCTCACTCCTGTGTTCTTTCAGTCCTGCACTGTAGACAGAAGGGAATAAAAACTCCTCCATCAACTACTGTGAAAAGACTCAAAATTGAATTGTTATGTACAGGAGACTTACGTGTGAACCTCAACCTTACACAGATATTGAAGTGAGCGATGATCTGTTTTCCATGTTTGAAAAGGGCTGCAGTGTCTTTCACATGCTCCCAATTCTTCAACATTTGTCTCTTGTGGTCTTTGAAAATGGAGAGAAGTGAAAGCAAACACAAACATGCACACAAAACAATGATACTGCAGTGCCTACAGCTACAGTGAGAGTGAGTGAGAGTGTATGTGTGTGTGTTTGTACATGTGTGTTAGTGGGACCAGTGCCAGTCCTGGCACGGCTGGATGCCTGCCTGTGAGCCTCCTGAGACGGGACCAGGGGCACAACAAATTGGCACACTACACTCCTTAGTTCCACCTGCGTGTGTTTGTGTGTTTATTTGTGTGTCTGTGTGGAGATCAGGCTAATATGTGTGGGTGTGTGTGTGCACATGTGCATAGAGAGGGCTACTTTATGTGTTTTTTCAGGATGCCTCTGGCTGAGAGGAGCACCAGCTGTGGAGATGCCCTCTCTCCTTCCTCCTTCTTCTCCTTCTCTTCTTCTCCTCTTTTTCTTTCTGTCTTCATGTCATCTTCAGCTCACTTCTGTCTCACTTTCAGCTCTTTCACACTTTTAACACTGTAACATTTACTGAAGCAATGTTATCTTTCACCCGATCCAGAGGCCTTCATTGTTTACACAGGGGAAATCATAAACAATGATGTTTCATAAAGTCAACAAAATATATTAAAGGGTGTTTTTAATGAATATTTAGCAACTTATGGCTATTCTGCATTATCAGGAACTTCTTTGAGTTCTGGATTTGGTACTGGTGCCATAATGGAAGGATAAGGGCACACTAAAGAGTGCCCTCAACCTCACCTTCACCGATCAGACATAACATTAAGATCACTGATGGATGAAGTTAATGACACTGATCACTTCTTCATCATGGGTACCTGTTAATGGTTAGGATATAGGCACCAAGTGAACCTTTTTTTCTCAAAATATATGTGTTAAAAGCAGGAAAAAATGGACAAGGGCAAGGATTTATGTGAGTTTGACAAGGGTCAGATTAGTGATGGATAAATGACTGGGTCAGAGCATCTCTAAAACATCAGGTCTTGTGGGACTCTTACAAGGGAAGGCTCCTGTCCCTACTTGGGCCAAGTGATGATAACCCAGTTCTGTAAGGTTCAGAGCCATGTTTTCAATAGCTCTGCATTCTTCCATGGTCTACGCCATCCCAAACCAGTGGACTTGAACTGCTAATGACACTATAGACCCACTCATTCTGTTGTTTCAAGCTGTAATGTTTATACCCATTTAACGTTTGCCTTCACTCTGAACATCACAGATGTAAGGGGGGTAACAAGTTGACCCCCAATTTGTTGCATCTCATCTCATCATAGTATTAGAGGCGCAACATTTAAGAGAGAGGGTCCTCAGACTCAGCAGAAGTCAGGAGTGCTATAAATGAGTGTTCTGCCCACAGAGCAGTGGGAATGAGACAGCAAGGGGCCTGGACAAGATGGGAGTAATCTGTTGAGAGAAAAATTACGTGGACATACCTCTGGCGGGCAGAGCCACACTGCATCAAGTTCCTGATCCAGGCTGTCTACGATGTTCTTTCCAGCCCATCCTACCTGCACTGCTGGGGCTTGGCTGACACACCAGCTTGCCCGCTGTGCCAGAAGAAAGGGACCGTTGAGCATATACTGAGTTGCTGCCCAAAAGCTCTGGAGGAAGGCCAATACCGATGGCAACATGATCAGGTGCTCAAGACCATCGCAGTAATGCCATCAACATCTGTTGGAAATCAAGACCCATGAAGCACAACATCAACTTCATCAGAGCAGGGGAGAGGCTGAGAACAACACCAAGACCAACACCAGGGCTTCTCAACACCGCACAGGACTGGCAGCTGTTAGTGGATCTGGGCAGCAACCTCAAGTTCCCCCAGCATGTGGATAAGACCACCCTCAGACCTGACATCATCCTGGTGCCAAAGGCAACAAAGAGCATTATCCTGCTGGAGCTCACTGTGCCATGGGAAGAACGCATGGAAGAGGCCTTTGAGTGGAAGAGGGAGAAAAATGCCAACCTGGTGAGTGATTGCCGCAGCCAAGGCTGGAAGGCAAGGTGCATGCCCGTGGAGGTCGGGTGCAGAGGCTTTGCAGGACAGTCCCTCTGCTGAGCATACACGGCACTTGGCATTGTGGGCGAGAGGAGGAGGAGGAGGGCCATCTACAACAGCACAGAGGCAGCAGAGTAGGCCTCTAGGTGGCTCTGGATATAAGAGCAGATCCGTGATTGAACACTGCTAGGGCACAAGCTGAGGACTGATCAACCTCAGCTGGGTCGCCTGAGTGAGGGTGTCTGATGTTCATAAGACCCAAAACACCCAGTGACCTCAGGATACATCACTGATGTGCCCTAGCTAGCATCAGAAGATGTTTCGTTACAAAAATGCTGTGAACTGACATAGATATCAACCCCTCACTGAATTACTGTGAATGCCTCGAGGTTTAATGATGATGTGATAGGACATCACACTGGTAGGTCTTTTTGGGGGAGGGACAGGGGGAATGAGATGTTTCAGGCAAATGCTGGCTCTGTTAACAAGGAGGAGAGGGGGAAATCATAAGATAAAATCAACACAGAAAACAGCTTAACACAGCCATTCATAGAGCATAAACACACAGTTTCACAGAAACCGTAAGTTAGTTACCACACAACAATACGTTATTACATGGACCTATTCGGTCTTGTTATAGGTTTTCCATCACTGACTGAATTTTTTAATGAAAAAAGGATGGAGGCTGTCTGTCATTATGATGGACTGGAAAAACAGGGACAATGCAGTGTACCATCATACTGATGCAGACGCACGCGTAAAGTAAACCCTCTCTGTTTTGTGCTCTTAATACATCGTGGAGGAGGTCATTTAACCTGTGTAAAAAAAAAAATTATAACAGTCATAGCCATAATCACTCAGAGCTGACTGCGTTACACTCGCCACCCACTGACATGGGGGTTTAGGAGCTGTCAGTGCGTGAAGAGTGTGACGTAGTCAGTGCGTGAAAGGCAAGAGTACCCGCTCAGTAGTGTGTGCGTAAATGTAAGACTGCTCTTCACATGAGAGGCTATTGGTGATGAAGCTGTGTAACTATGTGAATGCTGTCATTTATATTATGTTTAATTGCAATCAGAAAAGGAAAATTAAAAATGATGGATAGAAATAAGGCATGAGGGAAAAGTGACAACCTTGTCCATCAAAATGACAGACAGCAAAAAAAAGGTTACCACAAGTGTGTTCATTTGCCTCCAACTCCATGGCTTCAAACCTCATTTTTCTTTTGCAGCCACTCTGCTCTCCCAAACTCTCCATGGTGACAGCTGGTAGCACATGCAAAATCCTCCTTTAAAGGGGGCAATCCACACCACTTTTATGTCTGCCATCAACTGCGCACGCAGTGATAGTAGATCACCTGCAACACGCCCACTAATAGCATGTGCAATTTTTTAGTTTGCACACGCAATTTAGCACCCGTTATTTTGGAAAGTGGACATCTACAAGCCCTGTGCACACAAAGCTCAAATTTTACGACAGTGCGGACTCCGCTCTGCGTACTGGTGTCAAACAAAACATTGTTCGGCATGTATTTTCACATCGACCTGCATTAAATGTGACATCCCATTGGGACAGCCGTCTTCTGTGCAGCATAAATGTTTTTCATCGTCAATATCATGCATGTCCTTCACGGCATACCCCCCCGCCCCCATTCCTTGCGGCATAATCTCTGTATACATCACTGTCTCTTAATTTTAGCGCTTTGCAAAGTCAGCAGGCAGAGCAGCTCCCTCCCTCGTCCTCATTGTAGGACGTTATGACAGAAAAATGTAAAACAATGCGCAAGGATTGTGGGAAATGTAGGGTTTCACGGTACCTTCACTAGAAACCATAGACATGTATAGACACACTAGATGGCTTGAGGTGGAGTCACCGATGTCCTCACATGGCGGCCTTCTAGGTACAGGGCACATTTCTACTCTGCTCTGTAGCACTCAGTAGGCTCTGTGCACAAGCCTTGTGATGTACTTCTGGTTTCATCAGAGATCGGCAAAGGAGTTTCCTGTTTACTTTCCACTCTAGTCAATTGGCGGTAAAATGAGTCAACATAAACAGAAAAAGACAAAATGCAATGTCAGGGATGCTTTTAAGCAACAGAAAACGATTAGTGGGTCTAATGACCATTGTTGTGTGCCACTTTGTAACGAATCGAGTCGATATAACAGCGAACTTAAGTTCCACTGTTTCCCAAAAGACACCAAACTCTGTGCGCGGTGGCTGCACAGGATACGAAGGACAGTATTTGAGCTCACCAGACATACGAAGGTGTGCAGCCAACCGGCACTTTGAAGATGTCCAAATCCGTTTAAGAGTAAGGGTCTAAGGGTAGACGGGTTTTCTCTGCAAGCGCACTGCCGTCACTGTTGGCAAGACACGGGCAGGTGTTTGGGAGCGCTGGACATGACCAGTATCAAGTCCACCGGAACCAGTCTCGGTGGAAACAGAGGAGGAGATGATGGTCCCTATGTCCCTATGGAGCACAACTACACAGTTAGTTGCACGATGTGTATCGACCGGGAGGAGTATCAAAAAATGCAGGAAGAAATCGAGGCGCTGAGACAGCAGGTCCAAACACTGCATCTCCAGGCCTCATTTGGACTCCAGCAGTTTACTTTGTCACCTGAGGACATCAGATTTTACACCAGGTAAGATATCTTCGGTACATCCACCAAGCCAACTTAATATTCAATATTCAAGATTCAAAGATTCAAAGTGTTTATTGTCATTTGCACATTGAGAAACATGTTTCCCTGCACAATGAAATTCCTACTCTGCTGTCCACAACGAATGCCAAACAAAAATAACAATAGATTCAAATGGCAGCACAAAAAAATACTAAATAATACTAAATAATAGCAACAAAAAAAAGAAACACTGTCAAGATATAAACAGGATGAAGATGGATTCTGACTATATACATGTATGAAGATATTATCACTATTAAGGAATAAACTATTAAGCTACTGATTTCTCTACATTTCTGTGAACAGAAATGTAAGTTGTAAGATCAACGTTAGATATTCCTGTATGGCATTTTGGAACCTGATCAGTACAGCTACAGCCAAAATGGTTAGGGTCACCAGAGCAAGTAAAACCTCTGCCACCAGCACAACAACTGAAAGCACTTTTACCAGGCCAACTGTAAGTGCCCTCCATCCCTTCAATCACACTCACACAAACAAACAATCATTTAACATAAATTCATACTTTTAGACCAGCTAAACCCATTTTAATGACAGTTCAAAAAGATGCTGTTATATTAATTATTATTACTCATCTTCATATTATATTCATTACAGATATTAATGTTAACATTAGATTGATCTCTCCATCCAAGATTGCATTGATTATACATCCATAGTAACTATCTTTACAACCATATAGACATGAAGGCCCTCTGAAAATGAGATGCCACATCTCAAGGGGCTTACCTTTAATACATTTATATTCAACAAATATTATGCTAGTCTATAGTCAGCAGAGACAAATGTGAATTTAGTCGCTTTGTCTCTGCCTGGATGGGTCCACCTCTGGATGTATGTATGTGAATTAAACAAATATATGTATTTGTGTATATATATGCATGTATGTGTATCTATAAAATGAAGAGTATGGCTTCTGCCTGCTCTATTTGATTTTGAACTAACACTTATTAATCATTTATCCCCCCAGAAACTGCTGCCGATAGATGAAATCTTCCTCTTCCTGACATACCTGTCCACTGCCTGTACCCAGAGGGAGCTGGGCCATAGATTTAACATCCACAGAGCAACAGTCAGCAGAATTATTGTGACTGGGGGCAACTTCCTCTACAGCCTCCTGGGCTCAGTATGTATATGGATGTCTGTCGCGGGGTTCATCCTGGAAAAAAATATGGCGTAGTCAGGAAGATATGTTTTTGGGGTTTTTAATTTACCAATCGCCCAACAGTGGAAAAAGTACACTATATTGCCAAAAGTATTCGCTCACCTGCCTTGACTCGCAGATGAACTTAAGAAACATCCCATTCCTAATCCATAGGGTTCAATATAACGTCGGTCCACCCTTTGCAGCTATAACAGCTTCAACTCTTCTGGGAAGGCTGTCCACAAGGTTTAGGAGTGTGTTTATGGGAATTTTTGACCATTCTTCCAGAAGTGCATTTGTGAGGTGACACACTGATGTTGGACGAGAAGGCCTGGCTCTCGGTCTCCGATCTAAGTCATCCCAAAGGTGTTCTATCGGGTTGAGGTCAGGACTCTGTGCAGGCCAGTCAAGTTCATCCACACCAGACTCTGTCATCCATGTCTTTATGGACCTTGCTTTGTGCACTGGTGTACAGTCATGTTGGAAGAGGAAGGGGCCAGCTCCAAACTGTTCCCACAAAGTTGGGAGCATGGAATTGTCCAAAATGTCTTGGTATGCTGAAGCATTCAGAGTTCCTTTGACTGGAACTAAGGGGCCAAGCCCAGCTCCTGAAAAACAACCCCACACCATAATCCCCCCTCCACCAAACTTTACACTTGGCACATTGCAGTCCGACAAGTATCGTTCTCCCGGCAACCGCCAAACCCAGACTCGTCCATCGGATTGCCAGATGGAGAAGCGAGATTGGTCACTCCAGAGAACGCGTCTCCACTGCTCTAGAGTCTAGTGGCGGCGTGCCTTACACCACTGCATCCAACGCTCTGCATTGCACTTGGTGATGTATGGCTTGGATGCAGCTGCTCGGCCATGGAAACCCATTCCATGAAGCTCTCTGCGCACTGTTCTTGAGCTAATCTGAAGGCCACATGGAGTTTGGAGGTCTGTAGTGATTGACTCTGCAGAAAGTTGGCGACCTCTTCGCACCTGCGAATCTGCTGACCCCACTCCATCAGTTTACATGGCCTACCACTTCGTGGCTGAGTTGCTGTCGTTCCCAAACACTTCCACGTTCTTATAATAAAGCTGACAGTTGAGTGTGGAATATTTAGGAGTGGGGAAATTTCACGACTGGATTTGTTGCACAGGTGGCATCCTATCACAGCTCCACGCTGGAATTCACTGAGCTCCTGAGAGCGACCCATTCTTTCACAAATGTTTGTAAAAGCAGTCTGCATGCCTAGGTGCTTGATTTTATACACCTGTGGCCATGGAAGTGATTGGAACACCTGATTCTGATTATTTGGATGGGTGAGCAAATACTTTTGGCAATATAGTGTATATACAAGTGTCAAAAAAAAAAAAAAATACAAAAACTGTGTACAAAAATTAGCAAATGGTTGCACTGGGTTCTTCAGCAACAGCACTGTGTCGGCACTTTTTGAGGGTTCCATGAGCGACAAGGAGGTGTTTCGTCAGTCAGGGATTACATCTCTCTTGACACCTGACATGGCCATCATGGTTGATAAGGGCTTCTTGGTGGATGACCTTGTACCTGGGACTGTTCATCATCCTGTCTTCCTCTCCAAGAGGACAAAAATGCTGGGGGTTGATGTTCTGATGTCTATTGCTCGTTTGAGAGTACACATCGAGAGGATGATCCAAAGAGTTAAGGAAAATAAACTCTTCGATACCACTATCCCTCTTTCCATCTCGGGGAGCATAAAGCAGCTCTTCACAGTTGCATGTCTGCTCTCAAATTACCAAAATGGACCTCTTGTCAAGAAATAGAGATATGAAGTTTGAAATCGTGGCCATATCCTCCTCCTGATGAACTTAACATAAACATGTTTATTCTTCAGCTGTTATAATTTTTTTTTCTTAGAGTTTTATTTATGTACAATTGATTGATTCTCTCTCACATCTTTTATGTACTTAACACTTCTTAAAGATAAATTTTCTGTTTTGCAGCTCAACGTAACATGAAAAGTTCATTTCAGTCGTGAAATTCAGGAATGCTTATCATAGACTCATTACACACTATGGGAAATGTAAAATAATTATGGAAATGTAAAATAATTATGCCTGCTGTTGGACATAATTTTTTAAATTACAAAAAACAAATTCCTTAAATATTTCACTTTGTCTGAAATTAATCTATTATGAGCTCCACTTTCTGAATTTAAATACTTAAATAAATTAATTTTCCATATTATAATTTGATGAGCTTTACCAGTAGTGTTAAAAGCATAATAGGATCAAATTTTAAGCGATGGGACATTGCTCTGTAGATAAAATTCTCACCTATAGTTGTTCATCTGAATAAACCACAGAAGTGTGACACATGACAGATGATTTTGTTTCCGTTAAGATTTTAATACAGCAGTCATCTGATGTTGCATACAGTAAATACGCTGTGATGTAAACATACGATTACACATTCAGCATACACATTTATACAAGTTCAAAAAACACATTTACATAACACATGGATTTGAGCACATTACATGCAATTCTGCATGTAGACAATGGAAATAAAACCTGTCCACTTTGTCTTTGATGACATCAGACATGTCACTGTTCTTGTAAATTCTTTGATTCAGTATGTCTGCCTTAGCTGAGGCAACAAAATCACACCAATTCATTCCCGTTATTAGCATCTGTCCTTGTACTTGTTAGCATCTGTCCTTGTACTGTCTGACCTGACAGATCTCCCTGAACCGTGAGGCAGTCAGTCTAGGCCTCCTTAACTGATGCCATTTGTCACATTGACTTTGTGATCTGGTAGCACTATCAAATTTGTGTGCCATGTCCCAAGTGACCTCAAGACTTTTAAGGTGTAGCTGTTGTGGTTCACTACAGACAGACATGCACCTGGATGGCTGCAGAGGGTAATTCTGAAGAGGTAGAGATGGGGGTGGTGGGGCAGCATGGAAGAACAGGTCTCTCTTCGCTGTTGCCTGTTGTTGGTATGACAATGGACTTCCTGCTTGAACAGGGCCAAGGGCAGAGTCAGCCAGAGGAATTTCACAGCTGATGCCCATTCTGCAGATCATCGGCACTTCAGCTGCAGAGAAGTCCTAATACACCTCGGTCACCTAGGGATGTAACAAATTATTTTTATCATACCAACAATATCCATACTTTCAATGAGCAACATGTGAGCATGTTACTCATTATGCTCAGGTCCCCACCCCACTACAAATAATTTCATAATGGAGGACCTTATAGACACTCATATTGCTCCCAGTTCAACCCCCCACAAAGCAGAACACATGTTTAAATATTTGATGGACCATATTATGTTTTAGGAAAATGGGGAAAATAACAAAACTGAGAAATATTGATGTACCTATACAAATTTTGGTTGATATTGTATCATACTGTCCTGTGAAAGTCCTTCACCTGAAGGACAGAGAGATCAGGTAAATCCCCACTGAGGCCTTTGTAGAGGGTGCTCCTGTGTGAAGCACAAAACTTGCACAAATATCATACACATATTTTCATTCAAACATTGATGCAGAATATTTTATAGGAGTCATCACCAGGAAGTCACATTTTTCATTGTTCTTACATTTATATTGTAGTCAGACTTTAGTTGAAACCTCCTAAAAATCTTTGATTAGAAAGTGGCTCCGTTTTTCAGTTTGGCCTCTTTGTTCAACTATGCGGCTGACTACTTCACCAACAAGATGCTTTCATTCTGCTCCTGAGCTGATGTCAGCTCAGGAGAGTCTTTGTATAAACCCACCCTCTACCACCCCCTGTCAACCACCCCAACCATATTCCTGCTCCTCCTGACTCCTTTAATAAATCTACAATATCCAGCTTTTACCTTACACCCTCTGATGTTGCTCCACACTTAGGTTTAGCAGACAGCACAGCCATCTTATCAGGGCCTGGCTTAACGCCCTATAAAGTTAGGCAGGATATAGTTTAGAAAACATCACCAACACGTGTATAATGATGACTGTGCAACAGGTAAATATGGCTTTTTCATGACTTACCAAAGTTCTAGGCTTGTTCCATTGTTGTTCTCCCTCGGTACAGCTTAGCACAGGAGGGACCACTGACACCTTCAGCTGAGAATAATGTGCTGACTGGAATAGCAAAGCCACACAATGGTTACATAAAGCTAATCCAGCCACACATGTGCAGCTGTGATGTATCAACTCCACGGGACTGGAATCTTCAGCACCACCTGCAAAAGTAAAATGTTACAGTCAATACTTATTAACTGTGGCTTATTTCATTTTTCATCATTCTTTAGGACACAATCTGGGTTTTTAAATAATTTCTATATCTAATAGCTACTGAGTAAATGTCATGTGCTGTATGTTAGATTATTTTGTATAACATTCCAAATGCACTAGATCAATATCCCTAATCAATTTTGATTGCTTGCATTTTAAATGAATGACTATGTTTAGGTAAAACATAGCTAATATGAACAGTGAGAAGCACAAGAAGATGCTGAAGAAATTATTAATATTATTATTATTAATACTATTAATCAGAACGTATTGACTCAGTGAGGACCAGAACAATAAACTTACCTGTCTTCTCTAGCCACTGTTTTCATTCTATTAAGAGTTAAGTTACATCAAACAATGACCTTATCAAAATCCCCAAGAACATCAGGAGCACTGGGTTATAACAAAGTAATGGTACAAACATGATGACATGAAGAAGAAGGCATGTAGTAACCCAGTGGGGACCAGCAACATAAACTTACCTGTTATTTTAACCACTGTTTTCATTATGTGGAGATTTAGGAGTAACGTTAAACATCTGCAGCCTTAGCTAGGTCCCCAAGAACACCAGGAACACTGGATAATTAAAGCAACAGGCTCATAACTTGTCTTATCAATCCTAACGTTACCATACACTGAAACTGTGAGGCTTCTCAGCTTTCTTCATGGATCTGTAACAAAATGCCCTGACAACAACTTCACCTGTTCCCTCATCTTTGTCTGACACTGCAAGGAACATCATTTTATAACAGTTAGCACAACAACTTAAGTTAACAATTAAGAAAATACGAAACAAACACAAAGCTAACATCTGCTAATATCACCACATAATCTACTTACCCTCGTACTGGTGCAAGTAACTGGATATGTAGAGACAAAACCCCTTTTCTCGCTTACTCTTGGGGGCAGGGGAGTGGGCTTCCACAATATGATGAATGTTGTTTATTGATGTTTTTGGTAGGTTTTGAAGACATCTTGAGAAATTCATTGCATTTGTGGATGAAGACGGGTAATGGAAACTGATCTGCTGATGAGGATCGATCTGCCATCGAAGTAACAATCCTGAGATTCTGATATCAAACATAAATGACCAAAATTTGACATGTAAGTCATTGTCTTGGCTGTTTTTGTTAGTTCTAGACTTGAAAATGTGATTCAGCATGTTTCAGTATCTTTATTTCAGTTGTATAAATGTTAAAAAAACAAACATCATGTACAATCATTTAACACAAACGTGTCAATAACAATTGAGTGAGTTTTTCTGAAGCTCAAGAGAGTTTTACATAGTTTTAATTCATCATTGAGCCCAATCCAAAACTTTATCCCTATTCTTATTGCTCTTTTCTGTAGTTTGCCTATTGGATCTCAATTTGTCTGGTAAGTATTTCCCAAGGTTTTGGCACAGTATGACATATGTTATAATATATATTGCAGATGTTGGTTGTATAGAAGTTTATTAAAGTAGGAATAATGATACAAATGACATATGATATATCCCCAGGTTTATCTGTTGAAGTTACATTATAATGGCATCTTATTTTGTTACAGTTGGTAATTGTTTATTGTAACAAACATAGCCAGTGAGGTTGTGTTTTTGTCAGCATTTGATAGTTTGATAGTTTTCTGAACAGGATAACTTAAAAATGGCTAAACAGGTTTCGATTAAATTTACTGGGAATATTGATGATGGCACAAGAAGAACCGATTCGATTTTGGTGGCGATCCGAATCCAGATGTGGATCCAGGATTTAAAAAAAAAAAAAAAATTCCCATTGTGTTCTAGAGCAGTTTTCCACATTTTCCAGAAAAAACTTGGCTAACTATTTAAAAAATGCCTTGGTGTAGGTTTTTGTTCTCTGAGCACTTCTAGTATTGACAGATTTAATTGATTGCGAGAGCTGAAATTATTATTTTTTTTACATGGGTCAATTTTTCTGAACAGTCAGTAACTACTCTAACTCAAACCTTGCCCTGGTGACAAGCCCAGGATTGCACAACAACACATTTGAAGTTATTATATAAATCAGAACATTGGATAACTGGCTGATAATCTCAATTGCAGAGCAGGGTGTGTCTTCGATCTTGAATGAAAAGGTCTTTTTTGTTGTGCTGTCTTTTAATTAAAGCCATTAAGAAATTTTAATTTTAGCACATGTGATGGAATAATTGGAGAGCAAAGCAAATAACACAAATACAAGTTAGGCTATCTTGGTTTAATGAGAATGCAGTAATAACATGATACATTGGTAGGGTGATCATCCAAAGTCTTGAGCTGGCAATGTGACACCACCCCCTCATTCCTGCAGGACTCTTAAATGTCAAATTGGTAAAGGCTTCATTCTAACACCTCAATTTCCTCTCAACCACTTTAATTTAAAGCACTTCACTGTCTGACTCTTTAGTGTTGTCATCTCTCAAATCTCCACAGCAGTCTAATAAAGCAGAGAAGCATTGAATGACCTTTTTTAAAGGACAGTCCCAGTCCTTCATTACCAAGAGGTGAAAGGTGAGGATGTCTTCTTTCTATGTGTGAGAACAATAGAGACAACAAAGAAGTTAGTCTTTTACTGACATTGTTAAAAGAGTTCTAAAATATGTTTAGCCCAGATTTGTGTGATAAAGAACAAGACAACACAAATGGAACAATAAAACCAGACACTTTGTTACAAACTTATTCTTTACAATATCATACAACACTCTATACAATACTACACAAACTACAGGATGTGAAGTAATTTTCTATCATAAAATAACATGCAATTTGACATGATACATTACAGCACAGAATGAATAAATTCAATACAATAAAATACATCGCAACACAACAAGACAAGAAACCATAAGATAAAAGACAATGTGATATAATACCATTTGTTCAATATGCAGGGGTGCTGGAAGGGATTTCGAGCCCCTTGAAAAGATATCTTTCTGGAGCCCCCATAGCCGGCCATAAGGCTGGCAGAAAATTTGGTTACTGTTTTACATAAAACTGCATTTTAATTATATTTTTGACTATCATTGCCATATTTGTGAAAAGAACAACATGACAGTTACTTGGTTGGGAAAAGGTGTTTTCAGTGATTTGTCCAAAAAAAACAAAGGAAAATGTGATTTTGCTCCCAATACTCCACTGCTCACCATCTCCCTCTTGTAGCTCCACATGCAGGTTTAATTTATCTCCAAAACTGTAGGCTCACAGGTGATGGCATTAGATTTGTGGTGAAAAAATACATATATGAGGCTATGTGGTCGTTGCTATTTAACCTTTGATTTCCAGAAAATGTAAAAATTCTCTGTTTGGATTGAGAGCAGTCACTCAGCCTGCATGCACTACAAATGTTCTCTGTTCCTACTGCAAAGCAGAGTCCCAAACTACTGACCAAACATTATATTTCAGAGATAGTTGATGCTTTTTAAATCATTAAATCATTCTGAAATAAATACAGACTATAGGCTTTAAATTTCGGAATGATTTTTTATATTCTAATGTTTTTTGTCTCCATAATGATCGATTAATTTAACACACAGCTGCTCACCTCCTTCCTCAGGGGGTACCTGGGCTTGTTCAGGTGGGGCAGGAGGGACTGACAGACAGCTGCTGCAGCTGCTGCTCCTCTTGACGTATCTGTGGGGGGAAACTGATTGACGATGGGCATAGCAGCTTGCTAAACGTTTGCCAGCATTGATTATTTAACTAAAACAACAGTGAAATGTCCAGAGTTTTCTTCAGAAATATGAGCTGATATGGGAAGAAAAGTGAGCTAGTTCATAAACTATGGACAAAGTTAGGAACAGACAACAGGCTAATGCTCCAGAACTTTCCATCACATGAACCACTAACAGACCCACCTTGCCTATGGAAGAACTGGGTGACATACTGTCGACCCCCTGCTTCCTTCTCCTGTCCGAGCCTTTAGTCCTTTTTGTTTCTTGCTCTCTGCCCTCTCTGCCCTCTCTGCCTCCACTTGCTGTCTGTGAAAAGTTAGCACTCTGCAGGCTGTCTGACAGAGCAGGTGGACTGAACCATTTCACATAAATAGAGGGGGAGGGGGCTTGAGAAATGTTTTGCAAAACAAATAAACTTAATGTTATCTAAACATTGTATATAAAATATATGTGTAAATGTAAGTTTATAACTGAGTGCGATATTTTTTGTCAGTTAGCATTAGGGGCCTCTCTGGACCCCTGTCAATCATGGGCTCCTAGGATCCTCCGGATTCTCCCCTTTCCGGCGTCCCTGCATGCAAACAACCGGTGCGGACTGAACCATTATGTGTTGTAGGGGTGAGAGGAGCCTCAGACAGCCTCCACTATTTTTTTAAATGCATAATAAAATATCTCATCCAATTTACTCAGCCAAATTTAAGCTAGTTATGACAGTAAATACAAAAAAAGAATTCAAATTCATTTTTTACTTTTTTTTTTTCAGGCTGCCCGAGGGCCCCCCCCAGTCTGGGCCCTGGTACATCAGTCCCCCTTTTCCCCCCACTTTGGAGCCCCTGTCAATATGACATGATTTATTGCCACACATTACAATAAAATACAACTGAATATGAAACTATGAGACTAAACACAACAGGATATAAAACAGTATAATAAAATCTTGATGTCACTCAGTCAACAAATATTATTTGATGCAAGAGGATGATATAAGATATGATGGGATGTGATGCAGTGCGATACAATGTGTAACAATACAGTAAGATAAAATAGGATGCAATGCAGTACAGTAAAATATGCTTTGAAAAATGCAGTGGGATTTGATGGGATGCAATGGCATTATGATATGATGGGATATCATGCGATACAATATAATGAGATACTATGCACTAGATCATCCAGACAAGAACAAATGACATCAGAAACTGAAATATAGAAACTTTGGCCACCAATCCCTGCGGCTTGGAATTGACCAGCTGTTCAACTGTCGTCACAAGCCACCTGACGGCCATTGGGACAATGACCACTGGTGGGTGGCCATTTTGTAAAATGCTTTTTACAAAACAAGCAGAGCAATTGTTGCAATCATTTGCACTGAAACATCAATGGCTCAGTCCCAAAGAGCACACTTAAGAACTGACAGACTCACAGACTTAAGCCCCTTGCTTAATATACACAATTGGTCATGGATTAGGGCAGTATTCTGTTTAAATAATTATTCTTATTATAAACACAGACATTGATGTGATGGGAAAAATATCATTAAAAGTAAAAAAATGCTTTTACAGGGGAAAAAGTATGTCTGCTTCTTAGACATTAATGTGCTCATGTATGCACAAACATATCATGAAGTCTAAACCATATCCACAAATTCACATTTATGTTGGCTGTGTGTTCTGCTGGGAGCAATAAAGATTTAGCTTAGACTATGGTGCTATGCTAGTAACTAACAATATCACTAAAAACATAACATGTCCACTGAAATATTTGCATGTATGCATGTTCAGTCATGTTATCCTGGTTTAATTACATGCTTTTCTAAAAGTATAAAACAATGTTTTACTTTTACTACAACTGAAAATGTCAGCCACATGCACCACTTATTTTATGTCTTTGCATTTAAAACTAAATTTAGTTTTCTTTTCTTGCCATTATTGGTATTTTTTGTCAATAGAAGGAGGAGGGGATGAACCAGGAAAATTGTTCCTCAGGGCAAAGAGAGAGCACATGTGCTTGGTAAAGCTGGGGTCATAACCGCTCGTCTATCTTTTAGCACCTATGTCAGTAACTTTTACCATCACGCACTGATCCTGTACCAGCAGGAGAATAACATCTTAACAAGGATAGAAAAATGTATCACCTTTCACCTGTGAGTCCTTACCCTGTAAAACAGGGAATGCAGATTTATTCCCATCTGAATTGAGGACTGTAAGGTTTTTGGATCATATTTGGATATTCCATGGAGGTAAAGCCTTTGTGGTCTGTGTTTCTTATAATGGTAGAGCCACAAGGGGAATCTTTTCTTGTGTGCACCTTCGCAAGAGTCGAGGAGAAAACCTTAGATTCAGATTTGATAAATATCAAACACATTTTCAGCTGGCAAGTGTTTGCACATCATGGGCCTTACTTGGCATGATGAAGCTTAAGGTGTGTGGCTCACAGGAATGCAAGACATGTTGGTCTACATAGTGCCATGGATTCTGTACCTTGATAATTACCTCCACCAAGGAGGTTATGTTTTCGCCAGGGTCTGTCTGTTTGTTTTTCTGTTTGTTTGTTTGTTTGTTTGTCTGTTAGCAAGATTACGCAAAAACCACTGGACACATGGACAGACATGAGAGGAGACCTGGCTGCCCAATCGTAGTGGAAAAGCCACTGCCGTAACTGAGCTGCCTAGTGGAGGTCTGCGCTCTCGGAGTGCTTCTCTAGTTCAGGATTGTTTTGGCTGTAACACAAACCAAACCAATCAGAGTTTCTGCTCCCATTCTCTTTAAAAGCAGTATGGGCTTGTCAGCTGGCATTTTGGAGATTGTAGGTGATTATATGAAATTTGTTTACTCTCAGGTTTAAGTTATATTACTCTGAAGCTTTCCCAAAACATACAGTCAAAAAGATGTGCTAAATAGCATGTAGCTTAATGCATATAGACACATTTTCTGTTTGCTCAACATCAAATAGAGGTCAGCTCTAAACATTTGTATAATTATTTTCTCTGCTGGAATTCTGGTTGAATAACAGACTAAATACATTGGACCATAAGGTGGTCAAAGGTACAGTTGTCTACAATGTCCTTTTGACAGAACATCCTTGCTTTGCAACTGACCCCTCCTTGTTTTAAGACAATCACTCCCCTGGCTCTAAAGGAAGCTCATGTCTTTTTTCTATTTACAGTGTCAACAACATGAGGTGGAGAAGAGAAAAGATGCTGAAATGCTTTTTACCAGACAAACAAGAGTGCCCGCATCTCATTCACCATCATAATGTCTAAGAGACTCTTATGGAATGACCTTCTTTTACCACTGTCAGAATTCTTGCAAAATCCAAAAGTGGTCTGGAAACACAGACATGTCATCACTGAGGCACATAAGAGGACAAATACTCTGAGTAGAAGAGCAGAATGATGCAGAGAGCGCAGCAGGAAGAACGACAGAGTGGCAGACAGATTTTCAGACCGGCGGGCAGACAGATAATCTGTGGACTCAAAGGAAGGGAATGTCATTGATCTCCCAAAGGACAATACAATACTGGGCCCGCTAAAATGAAACCAGCAGCCCGACACACACACACAGACCCATACACCCACACACACTGGGGTCAGAGCTTTTTGGTGTGGGGGTGAATGGAGTCTAATTCCCATTCAGTCAGCTTGAAGCTCTCTGAGTCCATAGAGAGTCATTGTCAGGAAGCATTACCCAGCGTGCCACATACCACATCAGGCTGCATATGCATTCCTTTGGCCCTGAAAATTGAGGTTTTTTTTGTTGTAAAATGGTCATGAAAAGTTTAAGTTTTTCAACATTCAGAAGTGCAGAAGCAATTCATTAACAAAAAAACCCATCAAGTTTAAGTGGCAGTAGGTTAAACAGTTCAATGTGTACTTTTCATCATTTTTGAATACAGACTGTGAGGATGTCATTGTAGTTCAGTTCAGACTTTATACCAGAGAATAGACATTGTGGTCCACCAAACACAAGCTCGAAGTACAAGGCAGCATAAATGTATGTTGGTGATATCAAAAGAAAACAGGAATCAGAAGAACAAATACAATCCCACAGGGTCTCGCTGTTAAAGCATAAATTGTACAAGGAAAAAAAAACACAGACACCATGTTCTGCTCAACAAGTTTATCATTAATAATGAACCCTCAGTACATACTCACTGACAGAGTGTGAAGTTACTATTGAGAGTTTTAACTCTGTTAAGGCTGATTTATATCAAAAGAATTTCAGCAACACTTCAGAAGACAACTTTATTAGACTCATGCGTTTTGTCTTGTGGCCTTCATTAGGGTCACCTTCTTTTGATTCTTCAAGACTATTTTATTCCCCAAGCACCTTGAAAGTTGGTGAAGTTGTGCCAGAACATCTGACTTTTGTTTAACAAGTCTGATTTATATGCCTGTGTCGAAGCTACACTGAAACTTACACTCTTGGTCCGTGTAGCCTGAAATAGTCACTGGATGTACACATTTCTCAAGGAAAAACTGAATATCAAAATTACCACTAGCCCTGTATCTGGTCTGTTGAACATCACAAAAGAGGCATATTTTGGGCATTATATGCGATAAAATGGCTGCAGAAGTCAAACCAACACATGAGATATACTTGATCATTTATCAGAAGTGATTTATATATACTTGTTTCATTCAGGGTCCAACCACAAAAAAATCTTTGTTCTTTTCTTAACTGATTCAGCAGCTATCAACTTTAAAACTTTTGCAACGGTTTGACATTCCTGCCAGCTCTGGCTTGAGATGCAATGGCTTTCATACCAGGCACTTGTGTGTGCTGTGTCTGCATCTCCCTGCTGCCACAGCTTTCGAAAGTATTCTGTTCGAACAAGGGATGCTTTTCCAGAGTGGGCCAAGTAAGTTGCAGATTTAAAAGGCACAGATGAGATTGTAGTTGAACTGTTTCTGTCTTGTCTGTGACATATTCTACCACTATGGACAAACACACAGGCTGAAATTGGGTAAATGTGGCTCGTAGTTTTTTTTTGATCTACTTTGGATTGTGGAAAAGATAGGCAAGCCTCCTAATCTCAAAATTTTGAGCTTGGGGTAGCCATGCAAGACATGCGGCTCACACTGGTAGTCTGAAAGCTCTGACTTGATAACATACTAGCCAAAATGAAACCCATCGTTGCTGTAACATAGGTAAAATGCAGTCTAATAGGCCTACAACCTAATGCCTCTTGCTACATGATGCAAGTATGACCTAAGCTTCCCTGCTTGACCACATAGCTATCCTGTCTGGTGTTTGTGTGGGTGACTCACTGCTATGCTGTGTCCATGCTTTGACCACGTCTTTCCTCTATTGAGCATTGTATGCCCAATGTGCTCTCAGGTGTAGGTTATGCCAGTTCAGGAGATGCAACTAACACTCAGAAGCACAGTGCTGTGTCAACAAACAAACAAACAAACAAACAAAAACAACCATGTACATTTCACCCTTTATAAGGACTGAACTCAGGTGCAGCTAATAAAAGCTTGCCAATTATAACTTTAGGTTCAAAGGGCCTAAATAAACAACAACAAGAAAAACATGTTACAAGAAGGTTTGCAATATTTTAGTGACAGGACAATTAAAGTGTGAGGTTTAGATTCAAAATGGTTATCATGGTTTGGCCAACCTGTATTTGCCACACTTGCTGCTGTGCCCAAGACAGCCCCATCCCCTTATAGCAGCTCAATACTATTTCTCAGAACACTCAGGTGTGGTATGTTTCTTTAATGCAAAGAGCTCCCTTTCACACTGCCTCTCTTTTCCATATGGAAGCACTGACATTAGCACTGCTGTGTGCTTCCATAGCTGTGATGAGATCTCTGGGTGGAGATATCAGTGAGGGGCAGAAATTATTAGTGTTATTTCAGCTTATGTGGATCAGTAGATACTCTGGATATATATTTTTTATATGAAAATGTTAATGAGGTCATATTTTGCATAAACTCTGGTTCATATGACTGATTTCCATGACTACTGGAGAATGTTCATAATCGCCAATGTTCAGAAAACCTGCCAAAACTGGATCCACCTTGATTTTTACTTCGGCTGAGACACTATTGGCCCTTTTCCACCAGCCCGCCTTGGCCCTACTCTACTCTACTCTACTCGGCTCTACCCGGTTTATGTTGCGTTTCCACCGGCACAGTACCTCCTACAACAAACCAGTTTTAGTTCCTACTCTGCTCTGGTTCTAAGCGAGCTGAGTCGACACTAAAAGGTGACGTCGACCGACTGCCGGCTACTGATTGGTCAGAGAATGTCGTCACCGATGGGTCATGAGTGCAATGCCCAAAACACGACTGCAGTACATACACTTTGCTACTTTATGGCAATAACTTGCTGCCATCACAATGTTAAACACGGGACTTTATCATTATGAGCTACCTAACAAGCTAGCGGTAGCTTCCGTTAGCTTACCCGCATACGTCTTTTCTTTGCAGCCCGATTGCTCTCGTCCTCGGCTTCAAACTGTTGTATAGCTTCAGAAACTCTCCTGTACTTCTCAAGGGTATTTCTTCTCGCCCCCTGCAGCCTTCTTCTGCTTTCCTCTATGTAACAAAAAGCCACAGACCGAGCAGCAAGTATACTATTGCCTCCAAGTCCTCCATTGTTTAGGTTGTTGTGTCGCACTCAAAATGACATGAACGCGGTGTCACCCAGCTGTTTCACGGCAACCCCGCCCCTGCTGGGCAGGGGCGGGGTTGCCGACTGGGCTGGTGGAAAAGCAGGCCAAAGTGAGCAGAGTAGAGCCGGGTAGAGTCGGGGAAAGCCGAGCCGAGTAGAGTAGGGCTAATGGAAAAGGGCCATATGTTTGAGCTCCTGTCACTTTAAGGGACTCTTTTCTCTGACAACCTAGTCTGCTCTGATTAGTTGTCTGGGACATTCATCATGGGGGGTGGAAGTGGGATGACTTGTTTCAGGCAGCTACTGGTGCTGTTCATAGCAGAGGGCGAAGTCCTGATGAGCAGGCTTTATTGACATGCAGGTAACAGTAGTGCTTCATGGAGTTGTGCATGCTTCTATTGACCGGAAACGAGCAGTCCAGCCCTCTCTATATGGACTCTCGAAAGAATTTTCTGTGTGTTCAATTTAAAAATAATACTGGTTAGTTAAAGCTCTAACATTCGTAAGTGTCATATCTTGAAATGATAAAGGTCCAGTGATCTTTGTATTATCACTCATGTTGGGACATGCTATTGAATAAAAATTGAAATGAAACTGAATCTTTCAGTCAAGGATAGGGCTCTCAAAAATATTTTCCTCAGACTCTGAAGCACAGAATCAAAATGAGACCCAAACACATTGTTTTAAATATTTTATTTGTATGTTCAATGTTTCTGACATGTGCCAAGGCCCTGTGATAAATCATGAATGGGACAAAATCAAGTTTGCTAAAGGGAACAAAACCTCAAGTCTGAAGTATTTTTATTGTCTTGGACCAGACGCCTGAGAATGCGACTTTAAATTTAAAACTTAGATATCGGAGTTTCAAAAAAAAAAAAGGATCATATAGCCACATAGCATAAATTCTCTGCAGAAATAAGAAGTTTCCAATAATACCCGCAATGCTTTTTTTCTCCCAAAGAGAAAATCTGAATTCTCTCTTGACAAGCATGTTCCCATGCATTATCGATGCTTCAGCTCGGCCCCATGGCATTAAAACATTTTCTATACATGAGAGACAATGTTGGCTGTCAGCTACTTAAAAGAAATGTTAAAATGTAAGCCATGCTTGTTGGAAACACAGGGAAAATAAATAATGGACAGCTGATTTAAAAAAAGAGTTAACCAATTACTGGGAGAGCTTGGAAAGAATGCCAATGCCAATGTGAGACAGGAGTAGACACAGATCGATTGACAGAGTTTCAATATATGTAAATATTTACTACCAGAGTTGATAGACAGAGGGCAGGAGAGAGTAAACACTGGGGAGGAAGAGAAGGATGGACAGAAATTTGGAAAAAGCTGAAAACAAGGACTGAACTTGGCAGAAAACACAAATAATTTAAGATATTTATGGTGGCACACACAAAAACTTAATGTACAGGGGTCCCTGTGTAGGGGAGAACAGTCTGGAAGATTCTAATGCCTCCTCTGTGTCAAATCAAATCTGTAGTGCCCTATATCTTCTTGGGCACGCATACTTATTGGTGTGTCAGGGTTGCTCTTCAATACCCCATAAAAACACTACTCAGCAGTTTGATTTCTAGTCCAGTCCTGCCATGTCCTACGATAGTTTGTATATAGGTAAGAATGATAACTGAAACTGAGTGTGTAGTAGCAGATATTGAATAGCACTTAATTATGATGCAGTTACAGCTAAAGAAAGACAAATGTGACACCCGAGGAGATTAAGTTTACAGCTCCTAAATTAGGTAATGCAGAGGACAGGCATTTCTTTTGCTTGCACTGCCACTGAGAGACATGTGCTCTTTTCAATCAATCAATCAATCAATCAATCAATCAATCAATCAATCTTTATTTGTATAGCGCCAATTCATAACAAGTGTTATCTCAAGACACTTTACAATAGAGCACGAAGCTCTTCATATTATGGATACACATATATGCATAGATACATATATACATATAAAAATACACATATACATATATATACAAATATATACATCCAACACCCAACATGAATCCATATAGCCAATCATGAATCCCTCCATCATGGCGGCAAGAAAAAACCTTCTGTTAAGCAGCAGGAAATCTTGAATGTGGACCCCAGTCTCATGATGAACAGCAAATCCACACGATGCTGTGTTGGGTGTGTGGGCAAAGGGAGGGAGGTAAGTGGAGACAAGTGGACTAAAGTAAGAACTAAAGCTAGTAACAGATCAAAGGACCAATCATAGACCTGTCGTCGTCAAATTTGTTTCTGCTGCAAACAAATTTATTAGAGGAGGGTCCTCATGTCTGTGTGGTTGTGGTGATAATTTTATAGAAGTATAATCAATAAAAGTCTTACTGAAAATAAGAATTTATGGTAGTGACGAACTCATGGGTGCCCAGACCACAAGTGCATCCCTACCATATTTGTCTCTGTTAAGTATAAATGTATTAATGGTAGACCTCTTGAGATGTGACACCTCATTTTCAAGAGGGATCTCATGTCCATGGGGAGCTAGAGATAGCTACTATAGATGTATCAACCATGGATAGAAAGATCATGTTAATATCTACATTAACAGCTCTAATGATTATGAACTGGAATGAGATGGCCAAATATGTGTTATGTCTGTAATTGTAGTTATTGAGGCTTCGTGACTCCATAGCAGCAGGCAATCTCCACCGAGGATCCCAGGCCACCTAAAAGACAAGAGCCTCTTTTCACTTGTATTTCAGCAGAAGTACTTTGACAAATCCCTGCTGTTATAACATATTTGAGAGGTCATATTTTTTTTTTTTGTTAAGGTTTATGCACCCCTTAGTCTCTCCAGCCTGGTAGAGAACTTAACACAACTTAACACACCAAAGTCTGCTGCAACAGGACTTCTCCCTCTCCTGTGAACAGCACCTGTGGCTGCCTGAAACAGCTGATTTCTACCTATGTTTTATCAGTAATTCAAGCCTATTAGCTCAGGAACAACATGTACATGATGAATGCAGAGCCGTTGAAAACATGAGTCTGTCTGTCTGTTTGTTTGTTTGTCTGTTTGTCTGTTAGCAAGATTACGTAAAAACCAGTGAATGGATTTACATGAAAATTTTAGACGTGTGGTTTGGTCCAAGAAAGAAGCCAATACATTTTGGTGCAGGTCCGATGCAGATTAACGTCACAAAAAAACATTTAAGTTTATAACGGCAAATCCCATTTATTTATGGCATTATGGGAATTGAACTTTATTTGCAAATTGACGTCAACATTTTTCAAGCCTATGTCACTACATTTCCCGGCTTCCCTTGCAATGCCAGTGGAGATCTCCACGCAGAGTCAGGGCACAGCGATCAGCCAATCAGCTGTGAAAGTTTTGTGCATGCACAGTTCTGCTCACAGACACAGCGAAGAGGAGGAAGTTTTGCTGATGGAGAAAGCCCAGCGCTGTTTCTTGAGCCTTAACTCACAACTACTAGTAACATTAATGTTAGCCCATCGACGTTATAGAAACTTGCGGGGCAGCTCTGCTGGCTCGGAGTCCCTCCAAACATGCCGTTTAATCACTTGAAACAAGGTTGCTGATAATGTCGATATGGAAATAGTCCGTCACAGCAGAAGTCTGCATGTGTGTGAGTGTAAAAAGCTAACCCCCAAATTCCACATAGAGATAATGCGCCGTGCACCGAAGCGCCATGGTTTTGCTCCAACCGACAACATCTCCTACTGGAAGCACCAAGGCGCGCACAACACCAACATCTGTTCAAGCAGCAGCAAATTGGTTCAGTCAACAACTTACAAGAGCCACTACTGACTAGGTCATTCTACTGGATGATATTTATATCAACAATAATCCCACATCTTGCAGATTGATATCTTTTGTTCCACAATGTGCGTATAAAATAAATATAGGACTATAATGTTGGGTGGAAATCAAAGTTTATGGGTGGAACTGAGCTGCTTGGCGGAGGTCTGCACTCTCAGAGTGCTTTTCTGGTTATTATAACATAAAATACAGACTTATACCATTTTAAAACAAGGAAGCTTAGACTTTCAAACTGTCAACAATGAACAATTTATGGATTTGTTGCTTTAGTGAGTAATACTTATTGAGGTTTATTTCAGGATAGATCATCTATTTGCTTACTCTTTAAAGACCCTCCATGACTCTGGGACCCTAAAGGTTTACCCATTATCTATCCCTATGGGCAGCCTTGGTTGCATGCAACAACATCCCTAACATGTAACTTTTCTGCCATTTGTCTGAAATTACTGTTTTATAATTAAATTTATTCCATCAATCCAAAGTCCAATATTACAGTTTAGCACATGACCAAGTCAGCTAGTGTTAACTGGTGTACTTTCCTAATGTGTCTTCATTTACTTTTAATTCTAAAACATATCTCATCAGCTAGTGCTGAAACAATGATGGACAAAATTAAGGCATTTATTGGTATTCTTATTGGTTTTAACATCTGATGTAACAGCAGTAACCACAAACACAGGCACTTAAAGATCTGCCCTCTCCTTAAACAGTAAAACCAAGTCTGGTCTGAATTGTGGGTTAGCTTTTTATTGTTGGAGCACTGTATGAAGCATCTAAATATTATGAAAAATGTAATTATATGCAATATTGAAACCATAAAAAGTTTAATGTCTGCCATGGCACAACTCTCATATTAACAGAAGAGATCACATGTGCAGTAATCTGCACATGGAGGAGGCAGAGCACAATGTGACATTTCAAGATTTTAACACAGCTCTCCTTCTTTATACGTAAACATTGTAAATGGTTTCCAAAAGTGTGTTTTTGGTAACCAACAACACCTCTTATGTCCAAAAGGCCAAAACCCACAGAGAAGCTATGCTTGAAAAGTACTGTTGTGATAAGGCCAAAGGCTGACACACAAACACAGCGCTGCCTCCCCCCAACTCCCTTTACCCTTGTTTTCCCCTCTTTTACCTCCTATGGAGACAGTATAGGGTGAGGGACACTTCATTCATTTGTCCAGTTTCTGGGACATACATCATGAAGGCTGAATGTCATTGGGGCGTAAATATCAGAGCTTAAATCTGCACTGTGAACATGTCCGCAGATGAGGAGATGTACTTCTGATACCTCTAAGTGGACATCCTGTCACACTATAGTACCATAATAATACATTATAAAGAGATTACAAGTGGCTTGATGCTACCCAGCATGCTGATCACAGGTCTTGCGTTCTTCCAGTTCGTTGTTACATTTCTGAGAAGGTGCACATTAGTTTAAATGCACAGTAGGGCTCAGAAATTAATCATGATTTTATTGTTATTGTGATATGAGCCTTCACAATAAACAATCACAACAGTCTGAAATTATGACAAAAATAATCCACTTGCTAATGTAGTCAAGTAAGGTTTGGTGGTATTATGGCCTTCGTTTATACCTTTAGGTGCAGTCAGAAGGTAAAGCTGGCTTTACCCAACATTTGGATACGTTTGTGCCAAACAAGTGGAGAAAAAATGTCTTGAGATTGTTTTAGATTAAGAGCCATGTGGCAGCTGTGTGTGTTGTTTCAAACAGGCGGACTAGCATAGGTTATGACACTGTATGGTATTTGCACTCCTTCCGTGCCCTCTATCTTTTGTCTAGTTATTGCAATTCATGTCAATTATTGCAATATTAAACAATGTTAATGCACAGTGAATGATTTTCTAATACTGTGCAGACCTAATATATATGCTTTTGGCATTGGTTCAATACATCATGGATCAATGGCATAAAATAAATTATTCTTCTTGGATTTTGAAATCTTTCATATGACTAAAGTATAATTGTTTTACAAAGAAATGATCAATATTAAAGGAAAAATTGTCACATTATGGAAGAAATCCTCAAGGCTTGAAAGGTGCCTAAAGTGCATTGTTCCGTTGATTTTTACCATGTTGTACTTTTATGGTGAGCTGTTTTGTTGTCTTTAAGAAAGTATAGGATGAGATAATTTACTTACATGCCAAAGTGACAAGAAAATGTTCAGATAGCCTTTAGACATACATTTATGTCAGAGGCAAAGTTACAGCCATTTAAGCTGTAGCTGTGTTGATAATACTTGTGTGGGACTTAAGTAGTGGTGGTGGGGCCTGATGTGACATCTTTTCATGGGGGCCCACACTTCCTGGCGGCGTCCCTGCTCGTGCACAGCCTGCGGTGATAATGGTGACATTTTAAGGGTGCCAGTGGTTGTGTGCTGCTGGCTGATGGCCCACAGCGATGGCCTTTAGAAGAGTGACAGGCTGAAATTACCATTAAGAGGCAGCGGTAACCCTTTTATTATACATACACTCACACACACATATGCACACACACTCACACACAGTTCATGGCCATCTATTTCTGCTCTGTGTGAGTTCAATAGCTTAATAACCTCTGTGTGCTGCACAGATTTGATTGGTCCGTGGTTCCTCTCTGCTCACCTATCAGTCTCTCTCTCTCATCTGCTTCTGCCTCCATTTTCTGCTCCCACCAGCTCGATGGATGCCCTTCACCTCCATCACCACCATCTTTCTTTCCGTCTTTCTTTCCTTTTTTCTTTCTTTCTGCAGCCTTGCCTTTTTATCCATGACTACATCTTAATCTATCTACCTGATTCTTTTCCTGCACCTCAATCTTCATTACAGTCTCAACCCCATCAAAAGATTTTGAAAATTCGAGAAACTTGACAAAAATGACAGATTTAAAAGTTTTGTTCTCATTGTTTGAAGCGTGAAACTAAACCACCACAGTACGCCACACACAAACAGTTCATTCAGCAACAGCTGGAGTCTGCATTCTCAAAGCTTGTTAACTTGCACAGTGTAACGCGACTAGAGTTGACAACCTAAATGTGTCTGTCGGCCACATGGTCCATCTATAGAGCAGCAATGTTGGTCTAATTCCTCTCATGTCAGCTGATTCTGGTTTGGTTTACAACCAGGTGTGGACAGTAACGAAGTAGATTTACTTGAGTGTCTGTACTTTAATTGAGTATTATTTTTTTTGGAAACTCATGACTTTTACTCCACTACATTTCTATGAAGGGCCTTGTTACTCGTTACTTTTAAGTATAGCTTTGAAGTCAAAGGATGAAATTTCTTTTCTCTTCTAAAATGCAATCTGAGTGTGATTTGTTCAGGTGGTGAAGCTGTATGTGCGTCTCAGATCAGGCAGGTAAACGTTGAGCTAACGTTGCTGAGATATCGGTTCGTCTTGGCAGTAATGATGGCTATGGCAGATACAGATGACGATTCAACACCAGAGCACCCATGGCCTTATCTGAAGTCCATGTTTGAGATTGTCGAAATGAGGAATGATTCTTATCGTTTTAAACGCAGCAATGGTTGTCCTTTTATCGATTCAATTGTGTTTCAATACACATTTCTATAGGCTTTGTAGCATATTTTATAAGCTTTTTATTCTACAGGTTCTATAGGCAGGTCAATGCATCCAGTAGGTTGTTTCAGTCATTCTGTAAATTCATTGGGGCAACAATACAATAGCGCGTTGACATTAAAGTGAAAATGTACTTTTAATACTTAAGTATTTGCAAAAGCAGGTACGCCAGTACTTTCAGTTAAGTAAAAATTTGACTGAACAACATTCATTTGTATTGGAGAAACATTTGACCAGGTGTATCTATACTTTCACTCAAGTAATGGAGTTGAGTACATGGTCCACCACTGTTTACAAGACACATTGTGCAATCACTTGAGTTGTTTCCATAAATCATTTGATGCTTAGTTTCTGATGTCCAACCAATTTTATGCTTTACATTTACCACCACGGTTATGGCTGTTTGTTGTTCTTCCTGCTTCAATGAGACTGATAGCTGATTGAATGCTGTTAGGTTCCTCATGAAAATCAATGTTTGTTCTAAGCTCTCCTCACTGTTCTTCACACAGCTGGATTTCTGATGCCAAATATTGAACGTGTTTACAATTTTAAATTGGAGATAGCCCTGATTGTATTCTGAGCAAATAGGGTACAGAAAAAAAAACACCTGATACACCTTTCACATCAGGAAAATTTAACAAGACAATCAGTTGGACCATAAGATAGTCTGGCACTCGCTGACTTGCAGGGCGGGTAATAAGAGAAAAAACCTAATTTGATCATCTTGCAGCTTGTACCCTACTGAAGTTGTCCACATTCACAGACCTAAAGCTACCTAATGCTCCCTTTATGTATAAAAATGTATAGCTACATTTCAAACAACACAACCATCACTGTCTGTGCACTCAAATACATATGTTATACGGTGGACAATTAAAAAATTCACCTACTAGAGAGCGTGATCTCAAATGGACCACCTTCATTCACTGACATCCAGCTGAAGTTAAATGGGACCTAGAGAAGCAGCACAGTTATCAGGAAACATGCATCACCTTGAAAATGGCTCAATTCTATTAACCACAGCATTTGATCATCTTTTTCCACACACCCCTTTGTAAGATTAACGGACAAGTGTTGTGCCTCTTGATTTATTCAGAAGTCATTCAGCCAACAGTCCATTGACTTTTGACCAGTACTTACCTGCCCATTTGTGAAGAATGACTGGGGTGGGGACTGTTTGGATTTTATAGATCACAATTATGGTTCTGCTCTCTGGTTCTTCTTGAAGCAGCACTAAGTAAGATTCCAGCTTTCATCTCTCTAGGGGCCTCGATGGTTGTTGAGTGTAACTGCACTGTTGTTCACCGAAATGCGTTTGTTGACATACAGAGGGAGGAGAAGTGAGCCGACAGGACTTCCCAAGAGACAAATAAACCATGTGGACTGATAAGGTACAGTCTGATCATGTTTCTTTTCGATTAAACCATCATGTAATTACAAGTCCAACAATAACGGCAAAATCAGCATCAGTCGGACATCCCTCCTCGTCTTTCAGCTCACGCCGGGCCAGTGTTTATCCCTGTCCTGGCATTTAGCTTGTTACTCTCCAGCTTTCTTTTTTTCTTCTCCTCCAATAAAACATTCCTTTTCTTCAGGTTTTCCCTGCTTCCGCCATGATAACAACCCTACATTTAGCTTTCTTCTTCTTCTTGTGTAACGGCGGGTGGCATCCAGCATCAGAGAAGCAATACCACCACCCACTATGCGTGTGAGTGTGAGCCAGAGGTCCCTATTTCCATTAAGAAAGTAAGTGCATATTTACTTTAAACTAAATTCTGTTCATTAAATCTGTTTTAAAAATTCAAAAACTGCTTTATATTCTCCTTTTCCCAACGTTTAGCTTTCACCTCGAGGGGGAAGTGACGTATGCCGTAAAGCAGTCAAAGCAGTAAAAATTTGTAGTTTTTTAGTCTGGAAGTGTTCCTACCATCTGCATCGAAGTTACTTAGTGTCAGTGAAGGTGATACAGACCCCCTCAGACCATGACAGAGGTGTCATTCAACCTGTTGTGAGGTGATTTACCATCACAATGATTCTAGAAATATTATATTAGGGTGGAAAAAACTACATAGTGCTGGTTTAATAGTTCCTTACTCTAATTCTGCATTATTTGGGGAGGGAAATATAATGAATACTAGAAGTGCTCTCAGAGCCCATCCCTCATCTAAGGCATGACTGGCACTATTTTCCTTATCTAATAATGTCAACAAATCCTTCCAAAAAGTTCTTGGATCCACGTCCAGATACGGATCGCTAAGCCTTGCCTAATTAATTTGGACCAAATCAAAATTGGACTTTATTATCGGTACGCGAATGTAGAAACTGCAACATAATGTTATTTCTGTCCCTGTTGTCAAAATATTTACACAACAGAGAAACTTCAACACTGTAATTCTCACTCCTCTGCTATCTCATTAACTATCACGGCTGTCTTTACCTTTTGCTTGACCACAGTTAGGTGCCAACAGGTAGGAAATAATCAAAAACTCTGAAGCAACAGTGGAGAAAAGAATATCGGAAGATTATAGAGCTATGTATCACTTCTTTCCCATTCTTGTTCAATGTATGTCTTCAGTTGCTCAGCAGTCTGGGGTCTCCGTTGTCGTATTTTGTGCCTCATAATGTGCCGCACATTTTCAATGAGAGACAGGTCTGGACTGCAGGCACTCTAGTCTTGTACCTGCACACTTTACTATGAAGCCACAAAGTTCTAACATGTGCAAAATGTGGCTTGGCATTGTCTTTCAAAAATAAGCAGGGATGTCCCTGAAAAAGACACTGCTTGAATTGCATCATATGTTGTTCCAAAACCTGTTATGCCTTTCAGCATTAATGGTGCCTTCACAGATGTGCAAGTTACCCATGCCATAGGCACTTACACACCCCCATACCATTGCAGATTCTGGCTTTTGAACTCTGTTCTGAAATCAGTCTGGATGTTCCTTTTTCTCTTTACCCTGGAGGACATGACATCCATAATTCCCCAAAAGTTTGAAATGTGGACTTGTCAGACTACAGCACACTTCTTCACTTTGCATCTTGCGCTTGTACATGGAGCGAAAACTGTGTTGACTGTGTTAACTGACAATAGTTTTCCATTGTTCGTTCTTGAGCCCATGTAATAACATCATTACAGAATAATGTCAGTTTTTAATGCAGTGTCGCCGGAGGGATCGAAGGTCCCAGCTTTCAGTGTTGGTTTTTGGTCTTGCCGCTTTCATGCAGAGATTTTCAGAATCCTTTGATCATATTATGGACTGTAGATGGTGAAATCCTAAATCCCTTGCAATTGCTCATTGAGAAACTGTTGAACTATTTGCTCAAGCAGTTGTTCACAAAGTGGTGAACCTCACCAATCCTTGCTAGTTAATGACTGAACCTTTTGGGGATGCTCATTTGATACTAAATCATGACACTCATCACTTTCCAATTAACTTGTTCACCTGTGCAGTGTGATGAGCAGGTGTTTTTTTTTTAAGCATCCCTTAACTTTTCCAGTCTTCTGTTGCCTCTGTTGTAGCTTTTTTTGAACGTGCTGCAGGTATAAAATTCAAAATGAGTACATATTTTAAAAAAAACAACAAAAAAACAAAAAACAATGAAGTGTAGCAGTTCAAACATTGACTATCTTTTCTCTGAAGTGTAATAATTAAATAAAGTTCCAAAAGCATTCCCAAAGCATATTATTCTGTTTTTGTTCATGTTTTGCAGGCCTGACCTTTGGAATTAAGGTTTGTATAGCAGATTTTCTAATGCAACACAAGCTTGCATTATTTGTGACAGCAAAAATTAATCTGATTACTTTGACAGATTATTTTTAACCTTCAGCACTGCTGGTAAACCATGTTTCAGTCTACATCATATTTTATAACCTAACAGTCCAACAGTGGCTGAAGTAATGCTTTTGTTGGCAACAGCGCTGACCCTGTCACCTCAAAACAGACCGGCAGAACGGTCAAAACACACAGGGTGAATCCTCTGCAGGCTGCGGTATTTACTGGTCTGGAAAGTCAACGTGTGAGAGCGTGCGTGGTCTTAGTGCAAATGTGTTTGTGTCTGTGTCTGAGAGTGTGAGAGAAGGCTTGTAAGTTTGACTGAGAGTGTATGTGTTGTGTGTGTGCATGTGTGTGTGTTATCAGGGTAGTGCAGACTCTCCTGTCCAGCCGTGTGTGAGATGGGACAGAAGCAAGGATTTACCGCCATGAAACACTGGGCACACACACAATCTGACACACACAGAGAAGGAAACAGCCACACACAGCTGTCTTTTCCAGCTATGGGCGCACTCTTTGACTCTTATCTGTTACACAGCACACACACATACACACATATACTCATATTTAGCAGCAGTGTTATCAGAGGTCACTATTGGTCTGTATCTGTGCTAGGGGGCAAGCACTTGGACCTGTGTGATGACAGGAATATCAGCAGATGGAAAACTTAGCAGCCAGCGGGCCAACACTCACCATCACACAGTCAAACACTGCACTTAGCTCATACTGGGTCAGAGCCAAATGACAGATATGTTAAAATAAAACCCTCTTATAGTTCGATCTTTGACAGTCAGGTCAGAGCAGGGTCAGAGCTTCAGAGCTGGAGCCAGTGTCCGGCTGAAGAATATGGATGAGATGATTTTTACAAAGCTAAATGTTTATCAGCTCTCAGATTTTTAACCATTTCCTCTCTTTTGCTGTCATTTGTACTCCAGTGTTTAGAAGTTTCTATTCAGAGTTAATAACCACCATTGCACTAATTATTTATACTGAGCGTGAGTGGTGCGGCACATCCACAGACTCCTTTGAGTGTTTTTTTGTTCTGTATTAATGTGAGGAGCAATGTGGGCCTTTTCATTTTGCATGATGCAAACGCAACATGCTATTAACTATGAATCAGAGCGCTGCACTGGGAGCACAATCAAGAAGAGTCTGCGAGATATTCATTCAACTGGCACATGATTCAAATAGAAACAAGGCCAGCGAACACCACCAGCCTGCTACAAGCTCAAGACATTTTGCCTGCATGAGTGTAGAAGTGGGTGATATTGGGACAGTCAGATTTTAAGAGGAAGCAAAACTAGGAAAGCAAAGGAATTATTGCACATGGAGTCACAGGTAGAAAGAGGGATGAGAGAAACTGAATGATTTGTTAAAATTGTGAGATTTGGCAATTTTCAACATTCCACTAATAACTCAAAAACTTCCAAGTGAATTTTGACAACATTTTCAAGGAACATTGGTCATGGCACAACAGAGAAGTGGTTATATTTTGGTGGTGATTTAAATCTGGATGGGGTTCAGGAATATTTTAAAGGATTTTTAAAAACTTCACTATCGGGCAGTTTTCCACATTTGTCAAAATGACAGTGATGTCGTAGTGAAGGTTTGTGCACTCGGAGCACTTCTACTTGTACTTCTACTTGTAATGTAAGAATTTGCTCTCACATCTGGTGATCATTCCCTCATTATGTGCTGTAAAGTCAACAACCAGTGATATACTCTCTAGTCAATCAAAACAGTGATGTGAAAAAAACCCATCAGAACTAAGTTTATTTTTTAGTTTTTAGGTGAAACAGAACAAATCTGTGGCAGAGATTTTTAATGGGAACACATAAGATCCCCTATTCCCCCAAAGTTTCTGATGACAAACTCCTGGCAACCCAAGGGTTTTGTTTATTCGGGTATGATGCCAAAAATATGATGAAGAACCTGCTCCAGTCTGAATATTATTCAAATACATTCACAATCTCAAGTGACTTGTTTTTTACTCAAGCACAAAGTGTACACTTTCTAGACACATTTATAAAGATGCATTCTCTCCTTTATTAGAAAAAACAATACGTCATACAGACTGGCCCTCCAGGCAACAGCTCACCTTTATCTGTGTTCAGCAGTCAATGTATTTAGTACAGGTATGTGCAATTAAAAAAACAAATTGATCAATCATTATCATCTTCATCAACACCCTTAAACCCAGAATTACATAGAAATAAATACACTATTTTAATGAAATGATAACAATATCTGTTAAATTAAACAACAGATCAGGAGAGGAGTGGTGAAAGCAGAAATTTAAGAAAAATATCAGCCTGTTAAAAAATCCATTAGTGTCTCCGGAGGACCCCCGCCTGCTGATATTTGTTTTGCTCCATTCCTCCTGTTTTTATTGTTGAACTACCTGAGGCCAAACCATCACAAATGTCTGGCTGGGGGGGGTTGAGGGATTTGTGTGTGTGTGTGTGTGTGTGTGTGTGTGTGGGTGTTGGGGAAATACTAAGTTTAGGCAACACTGCTGCTGTGTTAATTTTGGTAGATATTTAGTTTCAGTCTTAAACGTACGTAGATAAAAGTTATTATCATGTTTATCACATTTTTGTTACGTTTGCCCTCCAAAGGTTTTTTCAATTTTAATTAAGAAAATCTAAAGTTATCTAAGTCTAGTTCTACTTAAATAAAAGTGATTTTGTTTTTATTATTACTTTTAGCCACTTTTTTCCTCTATTGATAAACTTAATGAGTCAAGCTGTAAAATTAATATTACTGTCCTTCATAAAATGGGTTTTATCCTTAAGGAATCAGACATCTGACATACTGTTTAGGGTAGGGGCATTAAATGGGTTCACTTTTTAGATGATTTTGAAATTTTATGAATTAAAGTATACATATAAGGAGTTAAAGTAAAGTCCCCAGGCCATGTGACTTAATCCCTACATACAAATAGATACAAAAATGTGCATCAAAATTCACTATGGCGGCTTGTAGATGGACGATGATGATGATAAACATTTTTTGTTTTCATGTCAGTCATAGCTTTGAGGGATTTTTGTGTATATAAGTGTATATGCTTTCAAGCCCCTGGACTCAGTATACCACTCTGCTCTCCGATTCATAACTGGTGACAGGTACAACACTCATCATTGCATCCTCTATGAGAAGGTTGGTTGGCCACCACTTGAGCAGAGAAGGAACAAACACTGGTTTTTGTATATTTTCAAAGCCCTTACTAACAGGCTTCCACCCTACCTCACAAACCTGTTGATGTTTAATGATTGCTCCTACATGACTCGTTCTTCTGGTTCACTCACTCTGAAAGTTTACTGAACTTGGTAAATTGGCATTTTCCGTTGATGCCCCTCACTCATGGAATTCCCTCCAACAAACCCTAAAACTAACAGCCTTTCCCTCTCTTACAGAGTTTAAGACTTTGATTACTGACCACTGTTCCTCTGTTTGTAACTGTTTTAATTGATACCTTTGCTGTTGCGATTGATTGTGTTTGTTTTTTGTTTTTATAATGTCTGTAAACTCAACGACATTGAAAATGAGGGACACCTCAATGTCTTTTTAGAGAATAAATAAAGGTTTGAATGAATGAATATATATGTATATATATATATATATATATATATATATATATATATATATATATATATATATACATATATATATGTATGTATTTGTATGTAGGCTATGTATATATATATACATATACGTATATAAATATATAACATTTTTACTTTTGGTGCAAAGATGATTTTTCATTATGCTTTTTTCTAGAAGAGCTTGTAAACCTTATTTTTATTAGCTGGTTATTTCCTTTTGTTTTTAAAGAAAAAAAAAATCACAAAAATCAATGCATATTTTCTGTCAGCTTAACATTCAGCTCAGTCATCCTCAGGCAGTGCAGGTTAAATACAAAGATATGAGACATAATCAACAATAAAGGCACAGTTGTATAATATATACAGATCTATCACTGGGAATAACATTTGGAATAACAAACTCTCAGTAAAAACTACAATAAACTAGAGAAGCTTCAAGAGCATCAAATCTTTGTCGAGGCATTTCCAACAGCATTGGACATGTAAAGGTCTAAAATGTTAAAAACTACCCTACCTTGCGCTGCTAACAAATCTGAAAAAAAAGTTTTGGATCTGAATTTGGATTAAGATCATAACCAAAATCTAGTGACTTCTTCTCTGTGCTGTGACCAACATACCCTGGAAATATCATCAAAATCTTTTTTATAACTTATAGTTATCAGCAAAAATGTGAAAAATGGACATTTCTTGCAATATTAACAAATCCTTTTAAAAAAAATAATCAGTCCACATCCAGATTCAGATCAACACCAACATCTTATCCCTTTTTATTGTGCCATGACCAACATTCCCTGAAATAGATGTCAAAATCTTAAGAACACTTTTCTATTGTCTTTTTAACAGACAAATAAACAATTACCATCAAAACATTACCTCCTTGAGATACAAATGAATTAGGCAAACCTGAATAAATAAACTTTTTGTTTTAACCTTCTTTGAACATATAGATCAATTGAGGGATGGGAAAAAAGTGGCCACATGTGGCCCTCCTTCTCACTCATTTTGGCCCACAGGACCATTTTAAACAACAATAAATTGTGGACATGAAAAAAAGACAATCTGTTTTTCCCCCATAATAATGGAAAATTATGAAAAGTTATGAAATCATGTTTATTTCTTCCAGAGAAATCAGCAGTGTGGCTGATGTCTCGTGTTATTGTAAGCTTGCATATGCATCATTTAATGCATTTGTGTCAATTCAAAGTGACCTGTTAGTATAATATCTATTAAGAAAAACAGTAAACATTGTGATTTTGCACTGAAACAGTAGTTTAGAATGGCTTGAACTCTACTTTTAGCTCATTAAAAAAATCTATGCACTTTGCATTTTAATATGAATGTTGGAATAGTTAATACTTATAAACGCAATATTTGTATACTTGCCCTAATACTTTTTTTTTTTTTTAATTAAGTAGGTAAAAATGTTAAATAATTATTATTTTGCAGTTTGTAGCATAGCCCTTGTGGACAACATTAATGTGGCCCCCTCAAACACAAAAGTCATCCATCTTTGGACTAACTGACATTGCACATAACTAAGATGCTTGTATATTGATTAAATATTGGTAAAAAAAAAAAAAAAAAAAAGAAAAAAGGAGCAAATGCTCTTTTGTCATTTTGGAGCAGAAAACTTTGGAAACTGACCAAAAGTTGAAGTTGAAACCACTGGAACAGAGCACCATCTTCAACAAACTTTAGTAGCCAAACTCTGATATCAATTTAGTACAATAAGGAAAAAATAATTTTTCCTATATTTTCTAATAAACTTGTCTTTATTGATGCCACTATTGATACTAGGGTCATAACCAGGGTTTTAAAATTAGTGAGTTCCAGAATTTGTCTCCAAAATTATCATATTCAAGGCAGCTCAGAGCATGCAATATAATGCTTATTTATACACCTTGTGCAAAATTACATTACACTTTGAGAAAACATTTCTTTTCATCTGAATCTGCTCTTTTTGCTACTATTATTTCTACAACACTTTGTGATAAATTCAATTACCAATTGATTTTTTTGACGTTCTGGTTTTCTCTTTGGCTCTATACTCCTCTGAAATCTCATCAAACAGAGATTCACATAGTCATGACCTGTACTGTATTCATGTAGCCGTGTAGTACTGGCAAAACCACGTGTTCAATATGCTTTACCTTTTGGAAGTGTAACTGGATCATCCTGTTTCCAGAGGCTTCACATGATTCCTGCTGTAATCTTTTAGGCATCTTCTTCCCTTACTTCCCTTTCACTGCTTTCTGTGGACCGAGCAATCAAAATAGTTCATTAGACATAGCTACATTACATCACAATTATTAGCTTTATATTAATACGGTATCATGTACAATTCATAAAAAAACAAAAAAATCCACGGAAATGACCTGATTATAACGACAGATTTAAAAAAATACTCCAGAAATTACTACTGTATCATAAAGCTGCTCAATTACAGAAATGTGAAGTAAGTGCAGATACTTTCCAGCCCCTGCTATCTGATTAACACATTTCTGTAACTTTGAGTGACTACAGTGAGCTCTACTGAGTTATGCCATTAGCCATCCTTCTACAATAAAGTATTTTCACAACAACAGGTCAAAGTCATCTAATCTGCTAGCTGCAAAGACTATTTCTGCTTATTCAATCAAACACTTATCACATGCTAATAATTAGCATTAGCATTCTCCATCTACCTGCATTCAGCGGTTAGCATACTAGCTAACTCTTATTAGCATGATTAAGGAGGTAATCCTCCATTCAAAAGGCCTTAGGCTACTTCCTGTTTGGTTAGCAGGACGTGAGGTCAAATCATCACCTGCCTAATTCAATCTCAATTCCTCACAAGTCTTTTTGACCGTTGTCACAAAATCCCAAGCCAATAAGTGGTAGTATGCAGGGCAGGTTATGACTTAGTGCTTTCCTTGTAGGCTATAGGTAGTTTCAAAGTAAAAGTCTTCAAGTGCCACATTCATTGATTAGTACCAATTTTTTCAGTCTTGATTTGGATAATAGCTCATACCTGATTATGGCCCTGAAAAATACTCTGATTAAAAGTCAAGGTTAAACTCATCAACCTTTCTCTAAATGCTGGGAAAACAGATGGATGTAAAAAAAAAATGGATGTAAATGTCTGACAGCACACCCCTCACATTTTGGTCTCTTCTTGTCTTCTTGAAAAAAACATGAGCACAGAGTTTCATCAAAATTTTTTACAATCAAAGGTTTATTTTTTAACTAAATAAGATCTCTTTTGTCATTGGGAAAGAGAAGAAGTCAACAAACAATTTTGGTCCATTTTTTTTTTTTTCTGTGAAATTCACGGTGCTGCTGCTGCTTACTTCACAGATTTACATTCAGGAGCCATTTTCTGAATCTACTACCCAGAATTTCGTCCAACCCACCCTCCACCTCTTCCTCATTCTCTGTCTCTGTCTCTCACCTTTTTCCGTCCCTCCCTCGTAACCCACCACCACCCCCACTGCCTGCTCCTCTGCCTTTACTCTCTTGTGGAGTGGACAGCAGTGATAATGAAGGGGGAGAGAGAGAGGGAGAGAGAGAGAGAGAGAGAGGAGGTACAGAGGAGCTGCAGCTATCTGCTGAAATATTCATGTTGGTGCCAGCAGCTTTTCCATTCCCCGCTCAGCAGGGGGCTGCTGTTTGATACATCCATCGCTCTCTCTCTCTGTCTCTCGCCATCCCCCCCTCCCTCTCCCTCTGTCTCTTAACAAGTATGGTTAGTTAATGCTCATTGAGATATGGCGGCCAATCTCTCCCCCAAACCTGCACAAATCGAATGTTTAGCTGTTTCGTATATCAGTTCAAAAAGTGACATGCTTTAAAATTCAAACCCTCTGCGCCATGTATGTCTTTCCGTCAGGGGCGGAAAGACTGCAAGAATTTTGTACTTAAGTAAAAAGACAGTAACTCTGATCAATTTTATTCGGGTTTAAATTCAAGCAGCCATAAATCAACTCAAGTAACAGTAAAGAACTACATTAAATAGCTAAAGTACGATATAAATAGCTTTCAAAAGGCCATTTTCTGCTAAATTCATGGGTTAAGCAGAGAGAGTTTCACATTAGCCATTTTCGAGGATGTTACTGAGTCAGCCCAAACACTGCCCGCAACTGGATAGCTGCAGGGAGTACCCCAAAAATGTCTGGGGCTATAGAGCAGGCTGTATCAGGGTCTGACCAAAACCTGGTCCTGGTGCATGCTCCTATCATAATGCCAAATCTATTTGGTAGTTAAATGCTGTTCTCCAAATTATTTTAAACCCAAAAGCAGGTTTTAAGCATCCAAAAATCCATACAGCCGAGGACAAATTCTTCTTCCATCTGCAACAGTTGAATTACTTTAGGAACGTAATGTAACAGCACTAATTTGCACCAGCTTTGAACAATGACAAAAATATCAGAATATTGGTTCCAACAAGGGCTTTATTTCTCAGAGCCAAATCTTAGACTTTTTTATGAGGGATTTTTTTTGGCCACTTGTTATCAAATTTTCCACGAGAAATTGATAGTGTATTCCAGTGTTCTTCTTCAGTGCATTAAGGCCACTCCTTGAAATAAATTAAAATAATAAGTAATAAATAAATAAATAAATAAAGGGACCAATGATTTACAGGAAAAAAAACTCAACATGTTCAAGTCATTAAATCCACAGGGAAGCAAATCAGACTATCCAGATTTAATATTCGTACATTTAGGCGAGACAGAAAAACAACAATTTCCTAAAGTCTTTAATTTTGTATCTCAACTTGAAAATTTCATCTAGCATCTGCCCAGAAGGCTGTACTTCTTGATGGACGATCAATATCACCATGTCCAAATCACTGCTTTCTTCTGAATAGCCCCTGTTTAGGATGATGTCCCTCAAAAGTTTTAATGCTAATGATAACGTGATTATTTTGGGCTAAAACCGCACAATTTTCCTAATTACACAACAAAGTAAAGAGTAATCCGATCAGACCATGAACTGCAGGTGTGAATGAGGTAAATAACTTCATCTGGTATGATTTTTCCCCATGCTGATACAAGCTATTTTTTATCTCAATAATCTCAAACTAGTTTGTTAAGAATGTATGGATCTGTAAACCTTATGGTTTCTGTTTTTTGTGTTAATTTAGGACTTTTCGTTTTTTGAAATGTTATATAAAATGCTGAATTTATAAAAAAAACCCAAAACAAAACAAAACTATGGATCTTTTTCTATTCTTTAGAGTGACCTTAGAATTCAATTGTATTCATGCAAGTTTTAATCAAGTGAAAATGATAATAATCTAATTCTAATTTAAGATTCTGTCAGGACAATCCTCTAAATTCCTGTTGGGAGAACTTTACATTGACTGTTCATCACATAAAATAACTTCTAAGATGCAATATTATCTTTTCAAATTTCCATGTATTGAAAGTTCCTGACTGGTTTACTAAATTGGAATACCACTGTCTGTACAGCTGACTTAATATTGGCTTAATACTGAAACTTAGCTGATCTTTGGGGAATTACTTCATTTCTGCTTTATAATGCATTAGTCACTTGCATTAGACTAAGCTAATGCACAGTTTTCTGTTTTTTGTATGGTGCCAACACTAACTGATGAAAAGTCTGATATGATTGTTTTTTTCTTGTCTTTACTTACTCAGGTCACATGTGAAACAAAGCAAATGAGGTTACCCACAGACATTACTCAGGTAAGTCTAAATGTTCTGATGTAAAATCTTCTTAAGAAAGTCACAGAAAAGCTACCAAAGTACAGAGATGTGAGCAAATATTTACTTTCCACCCTGCTCTCTGCATGCTCATCAATTGTCTTTGAGACAGACTAACATGTAAACCCTGGGATTACACATGATTAACAGCTGATTTAAGTCTTTAAAATGAGATTACACACAAGGAGACAATAATTTGGCCTCATTTCAAGATTTTGGGTAATGCTGTGACTCAAGATAAAAAGAAGACTACGACATGATGTTTGCTGTATTTTTAAATTACTATTTGCATCAATATGAGACATACACCTTTAGACATTTTGATTGTATTTATTAATAAATGTACATTTTTAAATGTTTCAGACTCACAGCCATGATGCATAAAAATGAGGTTGTTTCTAAGAATGCCTTACAAAGGCACACATCCACATGTATTTTTTTTTTTTTTTTTTTTTACAGCTTTCCTTTCATAACAAGTTAAATGTGGTAGTTTTCTTGATCTATAAAAAGTGAAATTGCCAAAGATAACAAGATGATTTCAGCTTGAGAAGTTGAGTCATTATTGCAGGAAAATGAGCATTTGTACACCAAGAAAAGAAGATGAACATGCCAAGATCCTGGAAAAACACCTTAAAATGTAGGGTTATCATGGAAAAATCAAATAGATAATAAAGGTTTAGATGTCAAATGACTTTAATTCATCATACTGTAATATAGTACTTCCATTTTTTTATATTTAAGCACAAGTGACTGCCCATGTAAGAGGCATGATGTTTTAGGTTCTCCATCTGTCCATACACTTCTGTCTGCCAGTGCAGGTCAAGGCCTTGTGAACAGGATTTCTTATCAAGTCTTAAAGAATCTTTCTCTAAACTTTGACCACATGGCTACCTAGATTCAAGAAAGCTCTGGACAGAATTTGGGAGCCACAGATTTATGTTAAAAAAAAAAAAAAGAAAATTATGAAATATGCAGATATGAGGTTCCTGTCCTACAGCGCCATCTTTTTATTTTTTAATAAAAGAGACATTAGATGGTGTTAGAAAGGGGTCCAGAGAGCATGGGACGACACGCTGGAAATGGGCATGTCTTCGCAGCTGCCTGCACAGGGCAAGAGCCTCAATACAAATTAAAGGATAAGTTCGGTTTTTTGTCACCTGGACCTTATTTTTAGGATTAAATACGCTCGTAGACTCACCCAGACAATTTTGGCGGAGCTCGGAGCCGTTTTCGAGCAATTTAGATCCATCCGACATTTCTCTCATGCCGTAGTAGCAGACGGGGCCAGATATCATATTTTGGGGGGCATTAATACGTGTTTCCTCTGGTCTCAAGTCCCACTCTGAGCAGCAAAGGCACTCCTCCTCTGTTGTGTTTGCCGTGCAATGTCCACAACTTCACCATCAGTTAGCCCCCATTCGTGGACGTACAGTGGTTGCTTGTTCTCTGGCCAGCTGTTCGGCTCTTTCCCTCTGCATCCTCCTTTCAAATAGCTCCTCGTCGGTATATTCTGGCTCAAAACGATACAGGTATCCATTATACTCAAAGTCGTCGTCAGACACTTCTACATCGGATAAATATTCCTGCCATGTTGCACAAAAGTAGCCGTGTAGCCTAGCAACAACAGCGGCTCTACTCATGTTCTTGTCTATGACGTCACCAAAAGTTACCCATCCTTGTAAAGCCCCGGATGACCATAACAACAAAGTTGTTGACATGGTGATAACACTGGCCATTCATTTATAAAATGTAGCTGAAATGAGCAAGTTTCGCAGCAGATAATGTCTAATTTAGGGGCTTCGATTTCTGGCCCCGTCTGCTACTACAGCATGAGGAAAAATGCCGTCGGATGGATCTAAATTGCTCGAAAACGGCTCCGAGCTCTGCCAAAATTGTCTGGGTGAGTCTACGAGCGTATTTAATCCTAAAAATAAGGTCCAGGTGTCAAAAAACCGAACTTATCCTTTTAGTGCTCCAGCATGAACCACTCGGCTACCTGCACCCCCCCTTATTGATTCTTTCATTTGATAAATACTGTATATATACTACATAGAAGGAGTTAATCTTGATTTTCTTATTGAGACCCTGCTTTAGTTTGTACCACTTTGGCTCTCTGAAAGTTAGAACAACATCAGTGTGGCCCTCATGGTCCCTTGAGTTGTTCATCCCTGGTCTATTTTCTGCACATGGAGTGGCTCTCCGAGCTAATGAGCTTACAACTACTGACGCAACACAGATGAGAAATCCAAGTGGTAGGTCTATACAGGGAAGGGGGAGAAGCAGCCATTTCAGATGACATCTGACACTGTTTACAGGTGCAGAGGGAGATGTCTTGATGCATTGCCTCGCGTAGAGAAGTACAATTAACATGATTACATTTTTGTGTTCATTAAGAATAAAAAGTAAAACAAAAATAAAATATTTCAAATAAAAGGGAAATAGTGAAAAGTAATGATAAAAATGGGTAGAATTGTGATAGTAAAGATAAAAAATAAGAAAAAAGCTTTATAATTAAATTTATATGTAAAGAATCAGAAAATAGGAAAATAAAAAGAAACAAAACGCTATGTGTATTCTTGTTTTAATGTTTACATGCATGTTTTTGGTGTACCTGTAGCTGTGCTTGCATGTTAATAACTACAGTATTTGTGTACATGCTGTGGTTGTGTGTCCTTAGCTTCTCACATATTTTGACATATTTGGCTGCAATAATCTCACACTTTTGCATTATCAGTAAATATGGGATTTTGTACATTCAAACTCTGGGTGTGTGATTATTATTTTGGAATATTATTCCTCTCTGACAGTCTGATAGTTAGGGCAGGATGGGAGGAACTGGAGCCCTGTCTCTACCTGTTGGGTGTCAAAGTGGGGCAGGAGTCTGTCCTCCTCTGGGAGCCAGCTCTTTTTTTGATGACCTGTCTCTGAAGCAAATCCATGGTCAGGACTTTTCTCACTGAATAATATTTTGCAGTGCTCTGGTAAACTGCCAATTTGTATTCATTGTTAAAAGTCAAATAACATTTTCATTTATTGTGTTTTTGGGTTGATGTAGACGTACTTTATTATAACGAAGAGACCTGACAAACTAACTAAAGCATGTATAAAACTAGAGAGGAATAATATCAACTTTTAAAGTTTCTGCAATGTAGCCGCAGCCCTTGCTTCTGTGACTTGAATTGCTGCATAAACAGACTGTTTAGTCAAGGGCAGCAAAAATCAAGGTAAACACTAAAGAAGATTGAATAGTCCCCTCTTATTTTCTATTTTAACAGCTATGACCTTCGGATAAATCATTACATTAAATTAATTTTTGTCAGTAAAGTCAATGATTAAAATAAAGTCAAAGGTCAGGGTTAGGGAAGAGTTAGGAGAGAGGGGCACTGTAATGTAATTGATCAAGATGTCATAGTTGAATTCGATCTGAAAGAAAACAGGACATATAAACATCAATGCAAAAGTTCATGTTTTCTGAAACTACTTTGTCTAATTACAGGTTAGGGAAATGTCTCGCTCCGCATCATCCATAAGGCCTCTGCACATAGCCAAGACAAACAGAGCGAGGGGAACAGCAGATGGAGCCTCGGAGGGTGAGGTTTGAGCCTCTAAGAGCACAAAACCACATCATTTTATTTAGAGCTGATGTCAGGCCTCGTGGTTAAACAGGGAAGGGCTGCATGGATGCTGACACTGGGCGCGTGCACCATATATGTGCATGTATGTGTATGTGAATGCATTAAAGTAGCACATGTGTTGGGGGATGTGTGGCAGATGTTGCAGAGGCAATGATTAGTGTGTGTGTGTGTCTTAAAGTGCGTACATTAAAAATATCTTTACCACAGCAGGAAGCCACAGTGGCCAATTACAGTGCAGCATCTGGGCTCGCACACGTTTATTAGTGTGTGTGTGTGTGTGTGTGTCTGTGTGTGTGTGTGTTTGTCGAGGGGATGTGGAGGTTCAGGCGGAGTTCAGGTTATTTACATCCTTGCATGTTGAATTGCAGTAAATGCTGCAGTGTGTGTATGTGTGCGTAGAGTGTGTGTGTGTTGGACAGAATTAGAGCAAAGACAGCTGAATAAATACAGTGCTGCTTGGAGGCAATGGTGACAGTAGAGGAGAGGAATAAATGAAAGCTCTGTCGTCTCCAGCAGAGATGTAATGTCAGTGTTTTCTTAAAAAAATCTATGTGGAGAGGAAAGTTTGACCTTAAAAATGTTATATTCGCACTATATCATCATTGGAGTTAAGTCTTTTAATTGATCATATTATATACAAGGCATAGCTATTTTAAAAAGAGACTACTCTTAAGAGGCTAAAACAGTGTGGTTTTCATTCACGATGAGTGCTATATACTTAAGGTTTGGTATTCACACACAACTGCTGCAAGTTTCCAATACGGGAAGTCTTTAGTTCACTGCAAGCTACTGATTCAAGTGCACCTGTTTTTGCCAAGGCGTTGGAAAATAATTAGCTTTACAGTGGGGCTATGCATCAATTTGTAATTTTTGGCAGAATTAAACAGAACGGCAGCCAAATCTTTCCTTACATCAACTGAGGTGTATAAGGGACTCTGCATCTCACATGTTTGAATGACACAATAGATTTCATGAAGGCAGAGAGGACGTCCAAAACGATGAACACCCTGGGTGCCGATGCTGATAAAAAAGATCTGAAAACATTTAACAAATAGAGCAAACTGATTGAAATGATTAACAACTCAATATAAGAATGATAGCAGAAATGTTCTCCATTGATGAAAAGAGAGTTTGACAAATTTTGCATGAATATCTAAACATGACAAAGTGTGTGCCAAAGTTGTCCCATAAAAGCGAATGCAAATTCATGGAGACATTTTGGAAAAAAATATAAAGGAAACATTTTCAACATTTTTTGAGAAGGAGTGATAACATGCAATGAAACTTGATTCTTCCAATATGATCCTGAGACAAAATGCCTCAGTCAATGCCTTGGATAACACCATTGTCGCCGATGATGAAGAAAGCACAACAAAAGCAAGTCCAAATTCAAGGCCATTGTTGATTGTTTTCTTTGACATAAATGGCTCTAATTTTGTAGACCAGGCGCAGGCGTGGCGCACCTGCCCTGTGCCAACGGGGTGTGTCCAGGGCATTTTGCAAGTTTGGTGCACGGCGCAGGTAGATGCAGGCAGGCGCACCCACGCCTCTGTCCTTCCCCCAAGTAGCAGAAAGGGAGGAGAGTAGACGTGAGTGGGTTTAACACAGCCGAGCGTAATCTTCACCAATCAAATGAACGCCTCTCCTCACCTTTAAATGCGCCACGGGCGAGGCGCAGTGACAATTTCACCTCAGTGGCGAAGACGGTCAGAGCCTCTGTCACTTTTACAGCAACTGGGAGAGCGCAGGGGCCACCGGGCTGCGCATCGGAGGCCACGAATAGGAGCACAAAATTCAGTGATAATTACATTTAAACATAGCAGCAGGCTTATCCATTCATCATGCTTGTGATCCACCTGCATTCCTGGTCTGTCATCCCCAAATAGCAGAACCTTTGGTGAAATATTCCCCCGATATCTCCTCCTCATCCTCCTCCTACACAATAATGTTCTCCATCTTTTTGGATCACGTAAAGAAAAAAGCTTAAAACAGAGAAATATGGGCAATATGGGCAATCAAATATGGGCAAGCGTCTCTCTCTTTTTTCTTTTCTTTTGAATTTCATGAGATGAGAGAAGCCGGATACTCCGTATCGGATGATGTGGCTGTTTGTGGTTGGCTGAGAGATGTGAACTCTTTGGTTTGTGTCACTCTTCCAGCTGCCGTCAGGTTGAGTTTCCATTATGATAAACGTCTCTGATGTGACGTCAGATGTGACGGGACAATTAATATAGATACAAATGTATGTGCTGGTTGAGACAGTTACATTAAATAGTGGTTGCTGTGATTGTTTATTGCATTGAAATGTGCCTGACACTCTGGATACCTGCCTGTGAGGTTTTGGTGACGTGTGTGCACTGTGTGCCTGTCAGCCAAATTACCACCGCACGGGGTGCGCCCCGCCTGCGCCGAGAATAGACCAGGTTGGAGCTGGTGAGCTTTCAGCGCACCTTCCGCGCATTTTTTTGGCACGAAATTGTCACTGCGCCAAGCTGAATCTGTCAACACCTCCCCTTGGTGCACTGTCACACCCATCTCGGCACAGCTGGTCTACCGAAATGTCAAATTGGCTGGGCACGGTGGTGCGCCGGACAAAATTACCACTGTGAGGGGTGCGCCAGGCTGCGCCACCCTGAGTTGCGCCAGGAAATTAGAGCCCAAAGTGTATCATTTTGTAGGAGTGGGTTCCAAAAAAGATCATTGATAAATAAACACTATTACAAACAGGTTCCAGAAAAACTGAGGAAAAGTCTAAAGAAAGAGACCACAGCTGTGGAAAATTGTTTTCATTTTTTGTCAAAACAACATGCCAGCTCACACTGCGCTCTCGATATAACAGTTTCTTGCCCCAAAACAAATCATAGTGCTTGATCACCCTTTCTGTTCATCTGGTCTAGCACCATGTGACCTCTTCCTAAGACCAAGTCTTTGCTGTGTCTGAAGATAAGAAAAGAAAGACAGAGATTCAGAGACAACTGTCCAAAGAAGACCCACTGTGCTGCTTTGGTCAGCAGACCTGAATACAGTGGTGTAATGATGAAGAAGAAGGCATATTGAAGAAGCAAGACATTGAAAATGTTTATGATTAATGAAACTGTCTCACAGCATTAGTCTTGTTTTAAAAAGCCATTCCTTGTGTATTCTAATATACCTTTTGTTTAGTATTCATTCTGCATAGAGGATTAGTTGCCTGATTTGGTTCTGATCAGATGCAAAAGTTTAGATGAAATATAAATACTGTACAGGGCAAAATTCTCAGAGTGGTGTGGAAGAAAAAGGCTGAAAATGGTGAAGAACCGCTGTAGGGTATATGTCACAGCTACCATGCATCTGCTTTTGTATAATTGACAGCAAATATATCTCTGGCTTTACTATCAGGTGAATGATTAACTAATTTTACTACACAGGTTTACTACACAGGTTAATACGTTTGTTGTAACAAAGACAATAGCTGTAACAGAAACAGCTGTGGAGGCTTAAAATTGGGTAAAGAACAGCCAAACTCTGCTACCAAAACGAGGCTTTGAAAGACAGTTTCATATCAGAGGTCATACATCTTGGCACGACTAAGCACAGCAACAAGACACAAGGTAGTTATACTACATCGACAAAGTCTCTCAGTCAAAAATTTCAAAGCAGACTGGGGTTTCAGGATGTGCTGTTCAAGCTCTTTTGAAGAGGATCAAAATAATGGGCAATGGTGTGGAACATAGATGCAGTGGTTACCCAATGAGCTATAGAGCAGCAGATGAAACATGTTTACTTCCCTTTGAAATCAGAAGATGTCAAGCAGTTCCTTCAGCCGAAGACTGACAGAAATCACTGTGACCCAGGTACACACATCTACTTTCTAGAGTAGCCTAGCCAGAGGTGGTCCTCATGGAAGTATTGCAGCTAAAAAGCCTTAACCTTGACATGGAAACAAGGCCAAGTAGCTACAGTGTGCATGGACACATATGAGCAGGGGATTGGAAAAATGGCAGAAGGTGCTCTGCACAGATGGAGACAGCTTACAGACACACACTGCTATATGAAATCAATCAAAAAGTGTATCTGGCTTAAGACAGTTAGTCAGGAAACCTGGTTTTTATTTGGTGAAATGAAACATCTAGACTAGAGGTTGAATACATACACTTGGCAATAATGGACTTTTGGAGTGAAAGATGATCCACAGGTAATCAATAATGACAATCAGCTAATTGCCTTCATATCATTGCTGCAATCCATCGAAAAGTCCTACTGAGGGAATGAATAGAAAAACATAACAGGGAAATAGTTATTAATCACCTGTGTACCTTTAAGCCTTTGTAGTGTTTCATGGAATTAACAGAGAATCCCAAATTTAATTGAGCTGCTGAGACTTTAAAGCATTTTAATTACTCTACAGACTCTAAGTCAGAGGCAGCTAGGATCAGCAAAAGGCTATTGATGAACAGAAAATCCTGTTGTATTATATGAAAGTATTATTAGGGCTGTGTAAGATCTTTTAATGCCTACCATAGAATCCATAACATGATACAGCCCATTATAATCTCTATATGTGCTTCACGAGAGAGGATTTTTTCTTATTGATGATTTTCTCACAATCCACTTTGTCATCTCATCTCTGTATAAACATAAACCTTAATTTCAGAAGGGAGAATTCCAGTGCCAGTCTTGATGCACAAAGTGACTTATGGTAACAAAAAGCCTTTATATGTCGTTACTGATCTGACAAATAATGACCCAGGATAATTGGTGGTATTATGCTAAGAGTCATACAGTAAGCATGTCAGGGTAAACATTTTATCTAAAGATTTTAACACATATTTAAACCTGAATTGAAACAAGTACATTTGCTTGCTACATTGGCAGCTATTGTTACTGATTGCAAGCCATTTATAATTTGTTTTTTGTGTTTGCCATGTTTATTGTGAACTTTTTGCTCCTCTTGTTTTTATTTATTACTGTGGTGTCAGCCGAATGTGTGCAGCATTTAAGTGGAAGAACAATTACCCAGAGTGGACATTAATATGTATTGCTACACATCAGATGGCATTGTATTTTAACAACAAATCATAGTTATCAAAATCCTTCGGTATCCTACTGAATGGTATCCTACTTTTATTGTAAAGTCTGATGGAAAGTACTTGTACTTGTGGGGAACTCTGGGTCAAAACATTCTTTGCTGGGCATTGGTGAGACATTTAGATAGCTAGTTTAGGCCCTGTCTAAGCCCAGACACCATGCTATTTGCCTATTTTTCTGGGCTTGTACCGCTCTTTTGAGCTCCAAAGTATGATGACATGCTCTGATGGTCTGTTTCATCTTAATGGTAGATAGGGCTTGTTTGTGCAAGTGTGTCATCCTGTTTGAAGCAATCATCCCAATCATTCCCTCATCCCCACATGCAAATTGTACTCTGTACTGTATATTGTAGTATAAAGTTATCATGTCATATTCTATCAAACTCGATAGAGACAAATTATCTCATTGCCATCTTCCAAATGCCTAAATTCTTCTGAAAACATGCTCATTCATGCATTTGCAGGGTGCCTCCCTGAGATGGTGCCTCCCTCACAAGATCAAATAGCCTCAACCTTTTTCTTGGTGATTAGAGTAACTGCCAAATCAACAGGGAGGAAACTTGTCACCACAAATTCATACAGACATGACCTGAAGTTTACAATTTAAAACTTCCAGCATGGGCAGGCTGCATCATGGACCCACCACGGACCAGCCAAGACCCTATCAGGGAAACTGGGGAAGCTTTAAGTGGTTGCATCTGTAAGCTAGGATAGGCTCCAACCCCAGCCACCCCAAAAAGGATAAGTGATATAGCTCATAAATTAATGAATGAATTATACTCTAATGTAACTAACATTACTGTGTCCCCATTATGGTACTGAGGGACTGTATTGTATCTTATTGATTCATACTGTAACAGTACCATTCCAGGTAATATTCTATTGCATTGCATTGCACTTCCCAACATAATGTAATGTACAGTATTTGCATTTTATGAAATCATAACCTATTGCATTTCATTGAATTATATGTGTATTATTCCACATTGCACTGTTAAGTGCCACATACTGTATTGGCCTAGTATCATGTATTGTATCATACTGTACAATATCATATTGTGTAGCATAATGCTGTATTAAATCACATCCTATTAGATTGTACTGAACCATTCTTTGCTGTATTTGACCACATCTCATCATAACGTACTGTACTTAATTGAGCTGTGTAGCACTGTATCATATATTATGTACCATACTTTTTGTAATGTATTGATGACATCATTTTGTAAAATATTGTATTGAATTGCGTTGCATATTATTATATTACTCCATGGTGTACCATACAGCAGCGTACTGAACTGTATTGCAAGGTATCATATTGCATCATATCATATCTTACTACATTGTATTATGTTGTGTCATATCATATCATATCATATCATGTCATATCATGTCATAAATTTGTCTGAATCTGAATATGAAAGGTATTGAAAAGGTATTTGTTCTGTAAAGCGTCCCTGGGTTTCTTGAAAGGTGCTATATAAATCAAGATATTATTATTATTATTATTATTATTACTATTATAATCATTGTTGATAATTGTATTACATGGTATCCCAGAATACCATGGCTTACCTTAACTTACCATATTGTGCTACACACAGTATTCGACTGTTCTTATAAGTCAATTAAAACAATTGTAATCTGATATTTTAACTATAAATTAGACAAATACACTGGCTAACAGTAAGGTATCCACAGTGCACACAATGATCCTGTTTGCATAGACTTCATCTTCATAAACAAGAGGATAATTCAACAGCATAGCTTATGGTTTAGGAGGTTTGTTGGGTCAAAGAGCAAAAAGAAGCAAACTTTAATAATAATAGAAAAAAAAACATTATTTAAAATGGTGGAAGGAACAACACTATTTTACATGTCCAGTTCCCTGATTCTTTGCACAAAGGCCACAGACAGATTTGGAGAAAATCAGCCAAGATGTAAATATTAAAAAAAAAACAGGCTGAAAAAGGAAAAAAGGAAATACCTGCTGAGATGTGTTTTTGCAGAGAGAGAGATGGAGATGTATGCTATGAGCACAAAAGCTCTCAAATAACTTTAGAGCAACTCCAATCAACCACGTCATCAATCACGTTCCTTTTTTCTCCTCACTCGTGCTGCTGAGGGGAAGCTCTACTCTAATGTGAACACATCGACAAGTGGCCTCCATTATTCATACGGTCAGGACCAATACTGTGCTGGCAGCAGAGTTGTGGAGCAGCCATCATTAAAAGATTGGCTGGTGGGCGTGATTCGGGATTAGAATAGCTTGAAGTGGCTTTTACTCAACTTCCATAACAAATGTGATCATTTTAACCCATTCATTTATTTAAAACAATAGAAAGATGAATATACAGGTACAGAAACAACAAATCCACTTTACTCCTCACCATGGCACTTGTGTCTTAATGTGCTTTTGCCCAGAACTGGACTCGGTGACCCTTAAGTACATGTATAACTCAAACATACAAATACTTTTGATTCATGTATCAAAAGACCTGTAGGTAAGACTGCACTTGGAAAGAACTGGAACTTTCTCATTTTTGAATTTTTTTTTCTAAAAAAAGAGGAAGACCCATATGCTTTTCTACTGTCCAGAAAAGCTCAATGTAAATTTAATTGTCATATGAGTAAAAATGTTTATCTAAAACCTTTTTTTGTAACAAATAATAGATGGTATCAAGCTAAAAATAAATCTTTGAGGATAAAAACTGACAAAAAGAAAAAATGAAACTAAAATCAAATAATTTAATCTTCTAACACACTAGGCAAGGCTTTTTTTGTTTGTTTAGAAAGCTATTTTTCATAAAGTTCAAACAACAAAAACACGACTTAAACTGGAATACGTAGTGTGACAAAAGTAACTCTTAAATTGATCATGATGGAAGGAGTCCCATTCACACTGTATGAAGAAATAATTAAGAAGCAGCTCTGACATGAATAAATGACATTAAGATTGTGTTTCCATTTTTAATTAATTCAATGAAAGTAAAATGACCCCATGCTGCTGTGGTAATTAGCTATTAAACAGCTCATGTATCAAAAAAAAAAAGAATTATGTCTCTGGGCTCAGTCTTCCTCACTCCTAAACAATAATGCTATGTTAAAGTTGGATTTTAATTTTACTTTATTTTCTACATGTAGTCGGTCCTAAAAGGCTGGTCTGCAGATTCATTTAAAAGAGGAAGTAGCTTGGTGCATTGGAAAGTCTGCTGTACAGAAAAAGATGTGTCCTTTAGGGAAGAATCTTTCATTTGTTGTGGTCAGTATGATGAAAATGTGGTCTCAAAATAACCTACAGACAAAAAGGCTGGATGGTTGGTTCTTCTTTAGCCTTCATTACATCAGCTTACTTCACCCAATTTGGCATGTTATTCTAATTTGTACATGTAGTTTACTCAAACTGCTTACTGTTATTGTACTTACCATAGTAGTCTTATCAAATACTATTTTACATGTTTATCGTAAATTACAGATAAAATATTGACATTAGGTCCAGACAAATTTTTTTAAATGAAACTTCACTGGGCCAGACTAATTCGGGATTCATCAATGTGTCTCAACAAATGGACATAAAGGAACTGAGGTAATTGTGCCTATAATTCTATGTCACTTAATATAAAGAGCATTCACCAGTCCATCCTAATACAGAAGATGTTGAAAAGCATTTACCAAACAGAAAACAGCATCAAAACTGAGAAAGTCATAAACACAATGTTGTTCTTAGAACATGTCAGTGGAGCGTCCTTGTCACATTTCAATAGTTGTGGTATTTACTCACAATGAACTCATGAAACTGCAGGTGCCAGCACAAAATGTCATTGGACAAATAAAAGAGTCGGCTCTTTCAACCGACTTGTTTACGAACACATAGTGGACTTTCAAAACAGTCATGGCGCCTTCCTGTGTTAAGCAGAAATGTAGCACAAATGTAGGTGAAAACTGTAAAGCTACTACATAATAAACCCCAGGAAGTAAAAAACAGGGAATTTTAAGGGGCATTTTCTTTAAAGAAGCATAGTGCATTTCTCCGTGAACTTGGAGTTTAACATCATGCAAACAGAGAATAATGATTTTGTGGGACATGGGACCTTTCAGCCTCCTGACAAATAGCAACACTTCAATGGCTTCCAGTCACATTGACTATGCCCCTAATAAAGCCAAAATGTCAAGACAAGTAAGCCCTCCCCTGACTCTTCATAACATAGGCTGGGTATGTGACCTCCAGGTGCCTCTGCAGCCAGCCTCAAGTAGACACTAAAGGATCTGCATTTTTTTTTTTTTTTTGTGCATAGTTGGACTCATTTTATAACCGCAGAAGACCTTGGTTGAAACTTCACGTGCCATCATCCTGTGAAGGTTGTCTTTTAATTACTTTTCGTTTGGGGGTTTGTTTCAATTTGATTCTTAAACATGTGTCCTTATTGTCTCAGTCTGTATTTGAAACAAATAGTCAAACAAAAAACAGAAGCTGCATTCTTAAATAAAGATATAGATTTGATATCCTCAACATTTAAAAGAAAAACATTGGGGGGTTGCTGCATGTGTGTACCATATTCAATGAGATGGCAAGAGTAACACATTCTTGGTGGTGTGGCAAGAAAATGTTGCGCTCCCCCTGCTGGCTGGCTGCAGTAAAGGCCAGGCCTCATCAGTGAAAGCAGAAGGTACATGAGTTAGACTGAGAAGAAAAATAGTCTGATGAAAACTTTTCAAATCAAGACACTGTCTGTATTTAAGCATGTTGTGGAGTTTATTATTATGTTTATCAAAAGTGTATTCATCCCTCTTATTCACTGATTTCTGTCAAAACTTTATTATTTTCATGTTTATTTGACTTTCTCTTAACGACATATAAGAAATCACAATGTCTCAGCATCCCAGTCAGTCCCCTTTTGTTCTGTCCTGTCATGTTTTGCCAGTTTTGGACTTGTACGATTTGTCTTGTCCTCTTAGGCCTGTATGATATTGTTTGTCCCTCAATGTTTTTATTTCACACTTGGTAAAAGGTGTTTATTTTATAGTTGCACTTTGAAAACCAATTGTCAACAAAACAAATAAAGGGGAAATTGTTATAGTGTTAATGCCCTAATTATTGATGTTCGGAGTATTTATTTTACATTGGGTTTGTTTCATTTAGTAATATGATATAAAAAGAGAAGATTTAGCATCACAATTGAAAGCTTTGCTGATCAATGCCTTTTTATGGCAGATTAATAGAGAAGAGAATCAATAGCTATTTTAAAAATTCAGTGTAAATGAGCAGGAGAGGGTGTTGACGTCTGGGCTGTATGATACTGCTACACATTTGTTATACACATGATGAAACAGCGTCTGTACATTTTTACATATCTATTTCTGCTATCTTGAAGATATTGTGACTGTATCAAGGAGATTTCAGGGGCAGTCAAATTGAAAATGATCGGCTGTGTATATATGGGAATGACTCAAGTTTCCTTGACATCTGTTGGCAAAATAAAAGTTGGCCTTAACCCCCTAAACAATTACATGAGCCATGATATTTTTTATTAGTTTCATTGTGGCTGCAATCTCCTTAAAATGCACAAACAGCACAAGAGAATAAACAATTTACATTTTCATTGTTGTTACTGTTTACTAGCCCAGGCTCTCAGTTTTATCACAGGTCACACTCACCACTTTGCAGGTCCTATTAGGTGAGGTTAGATATCATCCATGTGTAGCTACTGCCCCCCAGTGGTCTGACATTTGCACCGTTTGCACAGCAACAATTCAGCAGATGCAAACATTAGAGTGAAAGTAAACAATGTTGTCCACTAAGGCAGGGTATGTTATTTTTATAGCACGTTTCAGCAACTAAGCAATGTCAAGTGCTTCACTAAATACATCAGAACATAATGGCATGGAATAAAGAAACACCTCACAATAAAATATTTATCAAAAGCGTTAACAAAATAACTCAAATGTTTTTGTTGAGTTGTTCAAATATAATCAGCATGCAAAGTCTGGAGATTTACTCCATCTGCTGAGGAGTCAAAAAGTCTCCATACCTGCCTTTAAAACAAAACATTAACAGTTTAGTGGCAGAATATGCTACAATAACATTTGGTTTAAAGGGTAAACTGCTTGTTCACAAACATGAGTTAAACTTAACCATTTAAAGGATCTTTATCAATAACACAACACAGAGTTGAGGACAATGAGACTCAAATCTATTCTCTGTTTATACGAAAAAATGAATTTCAGATTAATCTTAGACATCTTTGCTGTCAGGAAAAATCCTCCTATCTCCATTTTCTATAATTAGATTTTTTTTTTTGATAAATCAGTGCCATTGATCACTTTTCATGTTGCTGAGTGTGTTTTTTTTTTTTACATTTCTAACAAATCAAAAGTACAAAAAAATAGTTTGTAGTTAGGACAATACAATATTAATTTATTCATCAGTATAGCGCTTTTTCCTCCATTTCCTAAAAAGTATAAATTTGTGATGATATGTAATAATATCAAGTGTGTAGTTAAAATAAACAACTTTATTTTGATACTTCAGTATGATATTTGAATTTAATTAACCCTTGCAAATCCAAGCCTTTTTATGGGCATTTTCTGATCCATTATACTTATACTTAGTTTATGCTGTGATAATGCTATTTAATATATTAAATTTGTATGACAGATCTTACTTAAGACAAAACCTTCTCGCACATTTAGACTTATTCCTTCAGACACTTCTGTTTTGCTCTTCATGGTTATTTGTGCCATACTTGTAAGCAGTTTGTGTCTCAAATGAGACGTTCAAATGACATTAGTCATACCTCTATTGTATTCTTTTTCAAAGTAACAGAAAGTAAAAGGAACATTATTTCCTTTAAAAATCAAATGGGGATCCAGTCTAGAGGTGCAGGGATGTTTTTGTAGGGCAACCTGAAAGTTAGCATCACACTGTTTCCCTCACCAAAAAGTCAATGGAATTTTTCACAGTGTTCTGGGGTAATTTGCTGATAACAAGGTCTGGCATGACATACATGGTTTGTTTATCATGACAATCTCTACAAACCAACCTCATTTTTAAGTTTTTTTAGGCTTAACACAATCAGCAAGAGTACAAAGCATCTATCAAGTGAAGAAGGAACTACAACTGTCATAACAATGCCTTGGTTTTGTTACATTTTAGTTTGTGTATTGCCTTTATTCAGTCATTTCTCCTGCATTTACCCTAGCATGTTTCTTGTGTTTATTAGTTTCAACTGTTTCTGTATTCTGCCTTCTAGTTAAGTCCTTGGTATTTCCTGTTTTATTTTGTAGCTTTGTCCTCTGTGTGTCACTTCCTGTCTTGTCTGCCTTGATTAGTTCACCTGTGTAATTGGTCTCACCTGTTCCTGGTTTGTCTCATCTGTGCCTCATTATTCTCAGTGTGTATAATGTCTGTATTTCCTCTTGTCCTTGTCTGTTCATATGTCTTCTGTGCCACTTCCCTTGTGTAAGCTCCTCGTGCTGCAAGTGTTTTTTTTATTTTTAGTTAGTATTGTTTAATTTTGAAGTTGTGTTTTCACAAGGGTGACCTGGCCAAGAGGTCAGCAGCACATGTCATGAAAAAAACATATAAAATGGTGAAAATATACAATAAGTTAGAGGTAAGTTAAGGTATTAATCCGTAAAAGCTATACTATCAATCAGTCAATCAATCAATGCTTTATTTATCAAGCGCTTTTCATACAAAGACTGTAACTCAAAGTGCTTTACATAGAAAACAAACAAAAACATGCCCTCAAACCCACCTACCCACCCCCATTTTACATAAATGTCTACTCTCACGTATGCGTGCAACATTTCACTCATGCACAAATACGCACGCAAGCACACACACACACACACACACACACCCACTAGAATAGTTGACATTGGGCTAAGAATAAGAGGCTGAGTACAGATGGACCAGCTGAGGAAGTGCCATCAGAGGAGCCATCTGCACCAGGAGCAGAGAGTCAACCACAGCCACAGGACACCAGAGCAGAACCCAGAGGAGAGAGTATGGACCTCGGGACTCCACCAGGAACTTACGAGACAGAGTCCTGCTGCCGTAGCCGACCATAGCTCGTGGTGCAGAGCGCTCCTACAGAGGAAACACTGGAGATCCTAATGATAAAAGAATAAAAATATGTAAAAACTAAGAGATGAATAAAATCTAAGAGCTAGAACATAAAATAGTACAACTAAACATTAAGGTACGAAAAGAATAAAATCCATAATAAAAGCAATGTAAAGGTCTAAAATAAATAAATGTCATAAATGAAATCTTAATTAAAAGCTAAGCTAAAAAGGTGTGTCTTGAGCCTGCTTTTAAAAACATGAACGTTCTCTGTGGCCCTGAAGTCCTCTGGCAGGCTGCTCCATAGCCAAGGGCCGTAAAAACTGAAAGGACGCCTCACCATGTGTGTGTGTCCTGACCTTTGGGATGACTAGGGGCCTGCTGCCAGAGGAGCGCAGGGTCCGCGAGGGTTTGTAAGGTAAAAGCAGTTCTGAAAGATAAGAAGGCCCAAGACCATTAAGACATTTAAAAAACAATAAAAGAACTTTAAAGTCGATCCTAAAACACACGGGGAGCCAATGCAGTGATTCTAAAACCGGTGTAATGTGGGCCCGCCCTCTGGTCTTAGTCAGGACACGTGCTGCTGAATTTTGTAGTAATTGTAAACCTGAAGTATTCTTTTTGGGAAGACCAGAGAGCAGGGCATTACAGTAGTCTATACGACTGGTGATAAAAGCATGCATTAGCGTCTCCGTGTTGGCTCGAGAGAGAATGTGGCGGACTCTGGCGATGTTCTTTAGATACTAAAATCCTGCTGTCAGCTGTGGTAACCATAAGTTATAAAATGCTCACTCACTTCTGTGTTTTTGACTTATTGTTGCAGCACTCTGTAGAATTCTGATACTTTTTGTTGTTAAAGATAAATGTGATACTCCACACATTTATCAGTGTGGATTTAAAGTACACAATCTGGAAGAAATACTGCACTTTACGGCTGAATTAAAAAATTACTGTAAGAGATATACTTGATATGGCTGTTTATAGATCAGCAAGAAAATTAGTTTCCAAACACAATTGTCCGCTAGAGATTTAAGGAAACAAAATAAGTTTTAATGCTTTGGGTACAGGTGATCCTGTGGAGCTGGGTTAAAGGTTGAGTTAGGGATGCGTACTATCTCAAATCAAAGCATTATAAGCAGGTCATCATCTATATGAGAATAAAATCAGATCATACTCAATAAGTAGATTAACAAAGCATTTTAAATGTTCAAAATCATCTTAATTATTTTTACTTCTTCCATTCACATTCAGTAAGCAAGCCTCTTTGCATGAGAGAATGTAGCGTGAATAAATACACCGCTTAAACACACAGTTCAGTATGCAGCATAACCTAACCCAAACAGAACTGACTGAAGCTTGACTTTCACAGATTTGGTAGAAAATACAGAACGGCATGCGTCATGTTGAGTTTTCTAACCATCTAATGTAAAGATAGAATAAACATTAAAGAAATAGAGATCCAGCTCCGATGGCCTCAGGTTAACTATGAGCATAATTTGTCACCATCTGAACTGTCATCATTACGTTCTTAAGTAGACAGACACTCCTCTTTGCTTTTGTTTTGCAAACATGCCCTCTCTATTCATTGTCACTCTGCGACATTTAGAATATGTAGCCTTTGCTCCATGAATATAACACCAGTAATACGCTTTATCCCCGAGCTAGAGATTTGGCTTGTGAGAGTCTACGCTTTCGTACACCAGAGGAAGGCAAACTCAAAAAGTAAAGAAGTGATATTTCAGAATCTGGCACAATGAAACATTTACAAACTAGAAATAACCACTACTGGTATTATTCTTCCACAGGTTACACACTTTTGGACAGTGTAATATAGTAGCAGGCCAAAGACAGGGCTGGTAGTTTATGTACTATTATGTAAGGTTTTTTTTATGTGAGTTAAGACAGACACATTGTCATTAGAGATCTAAAGTCAAACCCACTCACATCTGAGTCACAAGGGAATCTGTGCACGGTTTAAAGAAAATCCCATTAAAAGTTCTTTATGTACTGCAATTAAAAGCAATGTATGAACATGAGGCTGAATGATCTTGATCCATGACCTCCAAAATCTTATCAAATTGTCCTTGAGTCAGAGTAAATGCAACTATGGAGCAAATTACTCAAAGTGTTCTCGAGTTCTGCTCACAAGCATATGTTGATCATGAGAGCCCATGACCTTAATATTTGACCATCAAAGTCTATTCAGTAAATCCTTCATGTGATGTTAACCATCTTACATAACAGATCTTAACCCTACCCAACTCACTCTACTGACTGTCTATATCAGGGATGGGCAACATTGTTTACCAAGAGGGCAACACTGAAATAATCCCCAGTGGCAGAGGGACAAGTTTTCATCACTTGAAGGTCACAAAGCATGGTATTCAATATAAGAGTTAACCATTTTTTGATGCAAATAACATCATTTACATGTTATTAAAGTTAATTTTACTTACATCTTTGTTTCTATTTTAAAGTTTCACAATAACAATCATAGCTCGACTTTGTTGGAAATATTGCTATTTTTAATTCTGGCATTGCAGATTTAGTAAGGTTTCCTGCCTAATCACTAATTTTTCTTTGATTGATTTCTTTTTATAACTTGCTGGCAGGCCCCATTAAGCGTTTTGGAAGGCTGCCTGTGGCCCCTGGGCCTCCAGTTGCCCAGACCTGGTGTACACGTTTTAAGTACCAAACCTCCATCTTTCCAATATATGACTATTTTTTTGTTCCAAATGCAAAAATTTCCTCACACATTCTGAAGGAATGATTAACACTGTCATTCCTGTTCAACATAATTAGACAAATGTTAGATTTGATCTATAGTATGCTGTTTTCTGTAACTACTATTCTTCCTAAATGCTGAGCCTATCCATAACTCAACATTGTAAATGAGGAAAACCTCACTGAAGGTGTCCCACAGGTCCTTTACTGTTCTCTATTAACACGCTTCCACTGGGTCAAATTATTAGTCACCATCACATGTGATTCCTCCTTTATGCTGATGACACACAATTATATGTCCCCCTGCACTCTAGCAGTCATGACAACCTATGTCAATTAGTGACTTGCCTATCTGATATTCATTGTTGGACTTCTCAAAATTTTTTAAAACTTAATAGTTACAAAACAGAAATTATACTGTTTTGATTACCCAAAACCAACAATAAACATAACTGGAAATCTTAAACCCTGGCCACAAAATGTCAAATCATCAACAAGAAATCTGGGTGTTATTTTGGACTCAGACGTCAGCTTTGGCAGCCAAATTAAGACTGTTACCCAGACTTGTTTTTATCAGCTCAAATTAATTTCTGAAATCAAATCATTTTTATTTTTTTAATGACATACATAGGGTAGTCCATGCTATTATTCTGTCCTATCGTGATTAATGTAATATCTTCTACTCTGGAACATCACAGGCTTCACTCAATCGTCTACAACTAGCTCAAAATTCTGCAGCTAGACTGATAACTGGTTCAAGAAAACAAGAACACATTACCCCGATCCTGTCATCGTTTCATCGTTTCACCAGTCAAGTATTGTAGTATAATTTTAAAATTTATGAGAAACTTATAAAGCTTTTCTTGGCCAGGCCCCTTGTTACATCACTGATCTATTGACCCCCTATGAGCCTGGACGTACCCTCAGATCAGGTTTACTTGTGGTTCCCCGAGCCAGATTACAATTAAAGGGTTGGCGGGCCTTTTCTATATGGGCACAAAGGCTCTGGAATGACTTACCTGCTGCAATCCGGTTTGCAGAGTCTGACTATTCTTTAAAGTTCTTCTTCTTTTAAACACTCTTTTATAAAAAGGCTCTTTTTAAACAGATAAACTCTTTAATTGTTTTGATAATGTTTATTTTAATGTATGCACTGATGGCACTGTTTTTATATGCACTAATGTCAATGTTTTTATAATGTCACTGTTTTTATATTTTCATCTATGTATCTAATTATTTTAATCTGATTAGTATTTTATGTGTCCTTTTGTAAAGCACTTTGTAACTTTATTAAGAAGAGTAAAATAAAAGCTAAGGTTATTGTTGTTATTATTATTGCTAACAGTGTCAGAAATGCCTTAGCGGAGGGTTGTGCTCTATGTGCACTTTTAGTTATGTTATTATTAGTGTTTAAATATAACTCCACAATGAACGAAGTGCTTGGCCACATTTTGCAAAATAACCCTGGCAACAAGCAGAGACCTTGAGCAGAGCAAGACCTATGTTAAACAGGCAGCTGCTGAGGTCAGCATGAAAAGGGGATGTCTAAGCTGGACAAAGAAAAACAATCAGAGAAGCACCAACAACAATATAAAACAGGTTTACTGCTACAATGCCAGTAGCAAGAACCAAAATATGTGTGGTATTAGCAGGAACAACAAAGTATGAGTCAGGCTAGGTCCTTTGGCAGTCTGGCAGAACAACAAGGGGCTGGACCATGCCTGTAAAGCAAAATGGTGCAATGGTTTGGCTGTTGTCTCTCACCAAATTCCTGGTTTGAATACCGCTCATTGCTTTTCTTTCTGAAGTTTGCATGTTTGCCTTGTGCTTGCATGGGCTCTATCTGAGTACTCAACCAGGGTTAGCCTGTAGCATTGGCAGTAGGCAAAGCTAGAGACCTTGGGGATGTCCAAAGAAGTGAAATGATAAAGTTGAACACAACTAAATGTGATTAATGATAAGCTAATGTTTTTTTAAATACAGTTTTCAATCTTTTATTTATGTCACAAAAAAAGCCCAAAAAAGGAGTAACAAAGCCTATTAAAAAAGGCAAACATGACCCAGTACATAACAGCATTATGGCTGCTTTGAATGAAATTAGGATGACTGGCCCACAGCAGCAGTCATATTGAGTCTTTTACAGTCATACATGCTGCAACTCAGTTTGATCTGATTAGCAATGCTAATGTGCTTGATACATTTTCTGTCTATCTAGCTATGCTCTTTCATATGTTTAATGGTCTGTTCCCAGTGATAGAGCACTTGTATGCACAAGACAAAAAGTCAGCAGTATCAGGACTCCCTCTCACCTTCTTGCTTGAAACATCTAGCTTTCCTGCCCCTACCTAACAGACCGTCCAGTACGATATCCGTCCATTGGCTTGGGGTCCAGCCCAGTGCAAAACAAAGATGTTGGAATGAATGCAGAGTTGTCGACAAAATTGCGCCAAGCAGTGCTAAACTGACCAATTACACGGAGTAGACAGGTCAACCAATCAGAGCAGACTGGGCCCACATTGGAAAGGGAGCCTTATAGAGGCAGTAACAGAGTGTCTTAGACGGACAGAGAATACAACAGGATACATACAACAGGGTTACTCAGAAAATGAAAACTAAAAGGTTTTTTGCCCATTAGGGGTTGTGATCCCACATGAACATGAATACATGAATGAAGCTAAAGGTAAAATAGGGGTCTTTTTAAAATATGTCATTCATTTTCATTTCAGTGGGTGAACAGTGGAAATTACTTTCTATGAACTAAATATTAAAAGCTAATGACATTGGACTTGACTTTTCTGCTTTACCTACAATTCAGAATTTCTGTCTTTCGACTCAACTTCAGTCCTGACTTAAGACCAGAGACTGAAGACTTACTTGAGGAGAGCCAAAGATGATTTGTTCCCACCACTGCTTAACATACAAACATTTAATATGAAAACTGTGCAACAATCAGTGACAATTGAAACCCACTGACATGTATTTTTTTTATATTAACCAAAGGAGAATCACTTTTTACACCAGACTTTTTACAAATGAATGTAAAAGAAAACTCACCTCAACAAAAACAACAAAAACACCTTGATGTTTTTGTTGATTTTTTTGGTGAGTTGATTTTTTTGGTGAGTTTTTCAAGAAATGCAATCATTCTTCTTAACTAAATCAGCATTTTTCTGTCAATATTGCTCAAGAGAATAGCATAAAGGTGTCCATTTTATTACTAACTTTAACTCAAAGTCCCCATATTCTAAATTGTTCATATGCCTGATGTGAGTCCTGGCAGGGACAGAGGGGTGGGTGGGTGAGGGGGCTGGGGGATGTCCTTGTTGTAGTCAGGGACAGGAACTCAACTTCCTTTGCAGCAACAATCAGACTGAAAGCACCCAGACCGTCTGTGAGGTCAACTCACCATGAGCAGAGCTGCCGTTGTGATGAGCAGCAGGAGTCCCACCGTACCTGAATGCACCATGTCCACCTCCACTTTGGCCTTTGACCAGCACTTCACCACTGACGCAAGAGGAATACTCTGCTTGGCTGAGATAGTAAGTTTGAATGAATAAATTAACCTAGAGTTTTATCATCTAAGGACATTAGAAAATGTTCAGAGGCTCAAATGTCAGCATCACTGACTCAGTGTCGGTGTCAACATGTCACATTTAGAGCAACAGGTCATTATATTGTCAGCAAGTGGTGATAATTTGTATGCTTATTGAAGACGTCAGGAGGGAAGCGAAGAATGCAGCAGATATTTGAAATATGTGAACATGGGCTTAGCTGGTGAAGCAGGTACAGACACACCTAGAGACTTCAGAAAACTGTGCGTGTTTACCTGGTCTCTACGGGAACACGTTCAGGAGGTCAGAATGAGGAAGAAAAATTATTGCATTCTATCACTTAATGGATCAAAAATAGTCACGAGAGTATTTATTAACTCTCAATAACAACTACACTATGATTTATATTAGCGAGGCAGTGTTAGTTACCTGCACTAAAATGAACATTTTACTAATTTTTTGAGTAATTACACATAATCTATGAAGCAATACTAATGATTTCATGCTTCATCCATTTTACAGCTACAAAAGCTTGTTGATTTGGTAATGAAGCATTTGCAAGTACTTAACGCATTTAATTTGATTTCCCCTTATTTGCCACTTTATTAGGTACATCTTTTCAGTACTGGGCTGGACCCCATTTTGCCCTCTGATGGCATAGACTCAACAAGGTGCGTTCCTCCACATCCCATGGGTGCTCTATGGGATTGAGATCTGGTGACTTCGGAAGCCACTGCTGTACAGGGAACTAACTGTTATGTTCAAAATACCAGTCTGAGATGATTTGAGCTTTATGACATTGTGAATCATTCAGTTGGAAGTAGTCAACAAACATGGGTATGCTGTGGTCACATGGACCGTAAACAGTGAACAGGACAAAGCCATGAGACGTCTCTTGTTTGATTATCAAAGTAGCCTTTGGAAAGTTGTTGCTGCAACCTACTCACAGATGTAGAGGCCATCTGACCAATAGTGACTCCGCTTAGACATGCAGCCATGCTAATCATGTCCTTCACTTTCTAAAACCAGAAATCAATGACAAAATAAAAACAGGCATGATATAGAACCCAAACATACAATGAGAGCACATGGATGATTTATATACATATATTTCGACCAAAGCTGTATTTTGAACCATTGCTGTAAAGATGTTTATTTAGGCAGTGGTGTTTCAGTGATGCTCAGTTGGTGCTTAGGGGCCCAAAGTGTGCCCACCAGCCTGAGCTGTTGATACAAGATGGGATGGAGCCATGCTTTGAGATGTTTACTGACCCTACCATCTGAATGTCACTGCAGAAATCTAGATGCATTTGACCAGGCAAAAATTTTCAGGATTCTCTTGTCATATTTTAGTGGGCCCATGTGAATTATAGCCTCAATTTCCTGTTCCTAGCTGACAGGAGTAGCACCTGGCGTGGTCTTCTATATGCTACAGCCCATCCGTGTGAAGATTCAAGGTGTTTGAGTTCAGAAATGGCCTTCAAAATACCTTATAATGAGTGATTGTTTGAGTTAATGTTGCCTTTCTATAATCTTGATCCAACCTAGCCCTTCTCTTCTGGTTGCTGGCATCAACAAGGACCATTATCTGTAAGCCCTCGAGGTGGCTGTGTGTAAAAATCTCAGCAGTTTCCGAAATACTCAGACCAGTCCGCCTGGCAACAACAACCATGTCATGTTCAAAATCACTGCATCACCTTTCTTCACCATGCTGATGCTTGGTTTGAACGTCAACGGGTGGTCTTGACTACATCTACTAGCCTTAATGCATTGAATTGCTAACAAGCAGCTGAACAGGTGTACCTAATAAAGTGGTTTGCGATTGTATATGCCAGTATTAACTGTTCTAAATAGTTTAACACATCTTTAAAACAATAAATTCTTAGCTAATCTGAGCAAAAATAAAATAAAAATAAAATAAACCAAGAAAAAAAAGGATCCAATAGAAAAGTGTGAACATGAATTAAAGCATAAATGCACAAACCATCACACTTACCAAAGCTGCTGGTTACAACAAAGTCTGTTCACCTTTTTTTTTTTTTCTCATTGTGGAGCGACACTCCCCAGAATAAAGTTGCAAAGTTTTCAATAAACAACATCTTTCCCTTAAGTTTTTAGATTGTTGTTATACTTTGCTGCCGCTCTGATGAAGCATTTGAGATCAATACAAAACCCCACAATTGAAGAACTTCTCATTAGTCTTCCAGCTTAAAGTAATCCCACTATGCAGGAGTCCTTTACCCTCTCTTTAGGGTGCCTGTAGCTGCTTGAACAAGCAAAAAAAAGTTATTTTTCTTAAACAGTCTTAAAACGTCTTAATTTGATTTTAAAAGTGTGAAGGAATCCTGGATGATGTGCTGCCAGGTGATTTCATTGCTACTAGCCCAGCTCACTGATCAGTCAGGACACACAACATTTCTGGGATATAAGAGGCCACAAAATTAAGATGACAAACTAATGGAAACAATTTTGAACAACACATATAGTACTGATGAAACAATGAAAGGCTCATGAATTTTACTTGGTCTGCATCATCAGAGAAGGCCTTGCTAGCCTTGATGACCAACCATTGCTATGGTGCAGCCTTAAGTATAAATGCCCATATTGAAGCCTGATGTTTATCTGGAGCCCATCAAAACTCTTAACATATAGCATCAGGCTCAAACAAATCTCCTCATTTCTCCAGACAGATTTCAGAGTGAACATTAAGATCTCTTTTTGAGTTCACTTTGTGTAAACTATTTCCTAATATCTTTCATATATTTAAAATCATGGATAAATTCTTAAAATCAGGAGAAAAACAGCGTTATAAGATATTTAATGAAATGACAAGCATTAGATAACACCAGTAAAAATATGACAGTGGTTTTGTCCACCAGACAATGTAAATGATAAAAGATAAAAACATCTGGTTATTTCCTGTTTGATCAGAGAGTGAAATATGTAATACAACATTTATGACAATTCTAACAGTGATTTAAATGAGGCAATTTCACATTTAAAATTCTATTTTTGTATTTTTGAGTTACTGTCAACTTGAGGAAAAGAGAGTGAATATTTTTAATACAATTAAAAACCTCAAATGTACTATGTTGGCAAATCATCTTTATGAGAGAGTTGCTCTTTTTACACTTCAAGACAAGACCTGCAGCTCTTGTTGCACCTTGCTCTCATATCTGAGACAGCCAAGCTCAAAGCTTTGCAGTGCATTTTGCACTCTATTATAATGATACAGAGGTAAACACTTAAATATGTGCAGTTATTGTGAATAATTTACATACTTTTCTACAAATTTGAAATCCATATCAGTATTAATGTGTGAATCAGTATCACTATTCTCACATAGAGCCTAAGGAACAGCCACGGAAAAGCAGAGATATATTTTTCTAAGAAAGTAGGAAGTTAATCCAAAAGAAAAAAAAAAAAAATCAATTCTTCTTCCTTTCTCTGCCTCATTGTGTCTCTTCCTCTCTGAATCAGCTGAGGGAGAAATCAGGACAGCTCTCTGTAAATACAGTCTGGCGGTCTGCCATGCAGAGGCTGAGTGGACCAGAGTGGAAGAAATCTGACTGCAAATGAGAGTTACACGGTTTTAACAGGAAATACAATCATAATACATGCCAATTTTAAGATACTTATTTAAAAATGTAGGAAGCAAATCAGAATACCATGAAACAGAGGGTAATGATTACTATAAAAACTACATCAAAGAACATATTTTACTACATCTTTTTCTTTTTTTAATTAGATAATGTTTGAAGTGGGTAAACTCTCTGTTTAGAGGAAACAAAGTCACACTAGCACCAGAAATATTTTCATTGCGTGATATGGAGCATCCCGAATAAATCTTTTGCTGCTAAACAGGAAGGGTGGGTGTCTGTTTGTGTTGGCAGGAAAAAGAATTTGCTACTCAACATTTTAATGAGCAGGACACGTCGGAGCTTAGTTGGAGCAAACCTTTGAATACAAAAACTAATCACTCAGTAGCTATTAAAAACAAGTACACATGGTTGGTGGCACTAAAGCCTGACCTCATTTTACTGCCTCATTTTATTTAACCAATGAACAACAAGAGGCATTTTTGCTGCCATTTTTAATGTTTTATTTTTACAAATATAAACCACTGTAAAACTGTGTAGTATACAAATGTTTGACATACTTACACAACACTAACATGCTCAGGCTTTGATTTACTTCACTAAATATTGGTCCCTCCAAAATCCACACCAAGATCACAGGGATTTAAAGACAATGTCACTTCAGTTACACAAATTACATGGGAATATTTGTTCTTTTTAACTATGCCCAAAATTAAACAGTATTTTTTTTTCACATGAGTACATGGACACGTCATTGCTTTGTCTTTCTCAAAAGGATTCTCAAGTCATGTAAACAGGTCAGCCAAAATAATTAAGCTACATAGAATAGTCTTAGTCTTAATATTATTTTATGAATACAAGAATTATAACAACTTAACTGTTAAATGAACTGTGATTTCAGATTGTAAAAGAAAACCACATCTTAAGAATATAACACACCAGGGTTAAAACTAGACAAATATTTAAAAAAACAAAACAAGAAAATGCGCTCTATGCAAAAGATGTTTATACTCAGATTTAGTTTATTGTAAATACTACTGTATCAGACCTCATAGCATCTGCAAAAGCTGGCAGGGAGTTTTGATTTTGCACTTTAAACACAAATTTTTATACAAAAATATCACATAATGACATCACACTGCTGTGACCATCAACTTTTAAGTCTTTTTTTATATCTTTCAGTCCATAGAAAGCCAAGATGTATCATCAGTGGTTTTACCATTTGGCAAAAGCATAATATTTGCCTGGGGTAAAAGGTGTCCTCGGCTGGCCTGGTTAAATTTAACACCACAAAAGGCGTGCCAAAGAAGTCAACCAACTTTAGTCTTCAAAGTTCCCACAACCTTGTTGTCTACTGCTGTTGTGCTGGCATGGAGCTTGTCATGTTGCTGCTGTTCCACCTGACTGATGACAGAAATCTAATGAGGGTAAATGAATCAAGCACAGCATTCAGAGCAAAGTCATTTCATGGTCCTAAAGACTATTACTAGGCCGCCAACCCAACTAATTTAAACATCACCATAACAAGATTTATTCTTAGATTGTAAAAAACAAAAACATGTCCAAAGTGAACAACATAGCATGAAAGTCTGGACAACCAAAATTTCCCTGGGAAGGACCTTACGACCCCTGAGTGCAGACCCCTCAAAAAGCTGTGTGATGCGTTTCTTATCAAGCAAATTATAGCACAATAGGTCTAAACAGAAATATCAAATTCATAAAATGGTATTTATAATTAATAGATAAATAAAATCATCATTTGTGGCATGAGAATTTGTGTACTCACTGACGTTCTTCAGCTTTGTTAATTGCGAAGAAATACACCAAACATTTTTTCCTGACATGCTTTAGTTAGTCTAAGTAAAAGGACAAGGGCTTTGAAATGCTCACGATGAGGAATATCTTTTATGTGATTAAGTTCTCTCCCCTCCTGTCCTCTCCTTTCCTCCCCTCTCTTCTTGTCCTGCAGGTGTTTGGTATGTTGGTGTGGATTCTGGTCGGGGGTACAGACTATTACCGCCTGTCTGCTCTCTGCTGGGTGATGTTCGTTTCTGTCTTGTTCTGGGCACTGACAGTTTGTCTGTTTATCATTTATCTCATTGGAGTTCATCACAGGACACCTCAGGTCCCCTGGGCTACACTGGTAATATTATACAAGCATTCACAACACAAAAGTTTGCTTCACCCATTTTGCACCTTTTTTTGTCATTTTGTGTTCAGTATGGATGCTTCATCCGAACATTAGTGTTCTTTTCATTGTCCCTCCGTGTCTTTCAGTCTCTGTGTTTGAACTGCAGTGCCACAGTTCTGTATCTGGTGACAGCGGTAGTGGATGCCCTCACAGTCAATCAGGCCACTAGAGGGCGACACAACTACAACTGCTGGGCAGCATCAGCGGTAAAATATGATCTGTTTAGGATGATATTGACCAATATAAAAAATTGACTAAAACTAATCAAAATCCATTACGCAGCAACTTTTGATAACCTTTTTTAAGACATTTTGGCATTCTTAGCCGACTTATCAACAAAAATGTAAAAAAACAGCTCTGCTGCACATTGTCAACAAGTCCTTGAAAAAAAAAATCCTGGATCTGGATTCAGATCACCACCAAAATCCATAAGCAATATTCCCCCAAAATTTCTTTTACTAGCAAGGACTATACCATCAACAAGATGGATCTGACAAGTGTTTATTAGTCATGTTAGAAAAAGAATTTGAATTTTGGAATATATAACATGTAGCCTAGCTGACAGAGATTTTGGGAATCTTCTTGGGGGATACCCTGTAGCTCCAGGACATGATGAACTCTGTGCTCCATGTTCATTCTTATTGGAGAGTATGTGCCATGTTGTTTTAAATATACAGGATAATAAACTCCTTTTTCAGGCTAATTTCTGGATAAAGACTTCTTGAGGAGCACCTCATGTAGTTACAGATCAATTTGGGGAAGATGTCACAATTTTGTCCAGCCTTAGCGAAGGCATACCAGTGACAAAAGGACAACCTTAGAGCAAACCCAGACATTCATGGTTGTATTAGTGGAAGAGGAAGCAGTGCTTCGAGATGTACATTCTCGAAACATACATGAAATAATTATTTAGATGATTAACAAGTTAATACTCATCCAGCCTTACAAGTTTTGATTACCCCCCATGTGTAATTGTATGATGGGTTTATGATTGCTCATGTCTTGTAGAGCTGTGTCCCTGCTGGTGGCTGAGTGTAACTACAAGTGGCTCTGGAGCCACAGGTTGCCAACTCTGAAGTTAGATGGAAAGGGCTCAAAAACCCTAACCTCATTGCCAAGGCTGAGCTTGTCACTGTAACACAACATGACTTTTGCTGAAAAACTATTCAAATCATCTGAGAAAGAAACCGGCTGATCCACAATTTAGTGCTGTGATGGAGCCACAAGCTACTGCTAGCTAGCATATGCCAAACTAAAGTTAGATAGTCCCACAAATAATGCCATCATTGTGTACAAACATTGCCAAGAAAGAAAATAAATGTATCTGAAAAGACTAAAAAGACAAATATGTCAAATAATATGACACGCTGTTGTTTTAACCTCTGATAAGTTCGTTCATGTTGTTTATATCAAATCCCAGTCCAGAAGGCAGTAACTTTGGGCTTTGATTTGAATGTAAGGGCTCAAGCTGCTAAACATTTAATTCAGAGTCTTTAATACAAAACAAAAAAACTTAATTGTTTGAGTGTAACATATTCATAAATGCATGGGCTTTGTGTTATGTGAACCCAAAGTTAAACTTTTTTTTATGAAAGGAGTAAACATATCATCAGTCATTTATTGCCTCATGTTTTTTTACCTGAACATGTTCATTTTCCCTTTGCTCAGTTTAACCCACATCCTCATATTTCTCTCCCCTCCAACTGTCACACTCCTCAGTTCTTTGCATTCCTGACCACGCTGTGCTACACAGGAAGTAGCTACCTGAGCTACTATTCCTGGAAATCCAAGAAGGAGGGACAATAGTCTCATCACTCGTTTGAAGATGACTTTTTTCAGACTGACCCTGAGGGTATGACGCATCTCATGGATCCACATAAGCATGGAAAAACTGCTTCAGATGAAAAAATATGGGCAGTTAGAAATAGAAAATGAACTAAAAATGTGTTGTGATGCTTCATGTTGTTGCCTGTCTTCATTAAGGAGTCAGAAATAGAAGGAGAAAAGGATATCTGTGCTTGGAGAGACATGATGGACTATGAAACTCTGACCAGTAAAGTCAGGACAGTTCTGTAACACCAGGAGCTTGAAACTATGATTGCTTTGTAAGATTTATATGTTCTGGACAATTGAATAAGTCCTGGGTCAGCGGGCAGGGATTTGATGGATTTTGTGGAGTGTGATCTGATGATGTTTTGTTTCTTTAATTATGTATGTACATGCTCTGTAATAAATTTTGGATAAAAGATCTAGTTGTGTCAAATTAATGTACCAGATATTAAAAAAGATCCTGTTACTTCACCTTTCTAACTATGTTGTAATTCTGCTATATGTAGATTTATATGAACTGTAGTCTATTAATAGCTTCATGTGTTGTCACTACTGATGGTTCAAACCAACTCTATGAAATCAATGAAACTGATACTTTTTGCTATAGCTTTTCAAACACTGATACTGCTTTTGATACCAATCACTTCCTGTATTGCACCCAATTTTTTATTTATTAGTTTTTGACATTTTTCACTTTAGTCCAGACTCTGGACCATCAGATCAAGTGTTGGTCTTTGTCCATGCAAAATAATAATAGTCATTTAATAGTCAATTATTCAGGAACACTTTGGTGGATTTCCTTTAGACTTTGCATACATGTCTCTTCTGAGCTCAGAATAATGTGCATACATTTTAGAGGTGAGAAGTCATGGTCATCGAAGCTATCTGTCATTCAAAAGCAGTAGTTACCTTAAAGATTTTCATCTTGGCAAAGGTGTAAGGGGAAGGATTCTCCTCTAAAACATTACAGATGGTATCCACTTTCTAAATTTGAACACTTGGATGGTATCAAAGATGTTGCATGTGGGTGCAAAGTGACCCAAACTTAAGTTATAAACAATACCACAGTTCTTCTGTAGTTTGTCTGTGAATTTAAACACAAGGCCTATTTTATGTTTGACACGTACATGAAGTGGGGAGTGACTGCAAAGCCATTATTTGATGTCAGCCCTCAAAAATAGACAACAGACTCAGATTTTTATACACACTCTTGTATATGACACTTACTTCCTCATCTGCGTATTTGGCATTGTCCTTACAATTATATTTCCTCCCTCCTCATCTTTCCCCTCTTGATTTAGCAACCATACTTTTCCCTCATTTTCATCTCAGTAACATGAGTAAACACAGGAACTCCTCTCTGTGGTTAGCCATGTTGTTAACAAGCATTTTTTCACTTACTTTATTTAAACCATGATAAACTGTAGTTGTTGCTTTTTAGAAACACCGCACTGTGAGTTTCGGAGAAAATTGGTCTGCAGCAATGAGGAAGTCACATGTGGCTTAAAAACACCAAGCATTTCCGTGTCAATTTGTGTCCACACAACTATCTCTGCATAAAGCATGACTGAGCTTCATGGCACTTCAAAGAGATGAAAAATGTTTAGAGCTGTCACAGCTCCATGTAATGTTCAATTGTTACAGCTTCCTTTCCAAACAATTTTTGCCCTCCAGGACTATATTGCTTGTATGTGTTCACAAACCTTCAATGCAAATTTATGTGCAAAGACAAATGTAAAGATGCTCTGAGTAAACATACCTGAACGAAAAATATAAGATATAATCAGAAATGATCTAAATGCATTCTTAAGACATCACATTTACAAAAATGGGCCGCAAATGTACAGATATACAACCTGAAAACATAACGCCTTCTAACCTGCACAGATGCATAAAACGTGTAGAACAAGACAAAGACAGTTATGATGACAAAAATATGCATGTCTCTATAGAGTCAAATGCATGTACTGTACTCTAATTCAGTACAACTGTACCCTCAGGAACTTCTGGACTTAAATGACTCCTTCAACTTTGTATTTGAAATACAGGAAAGAAAAGTTAAACACAGAGCCGACTGGGAGGAGGACACTCAATTTCTTCATACAATAAAAGCTAGTTACATAATACAAATGTCAATAGGTGGCGTTACTTTTGTTATTGTTTAGTGATGATTTCTTTTCAGAATTGTTATGAATTATTACACCCTTGATGCTACTGTAATGGCTGCTTTGATTATGCAAATAAAATTATACAAATAAATGAACATTTCAACTCACCTATATTCATTATGACAAAATAAACTCCACACAAGATCATTTTACACCAAACCTGCCAGCAATTAGCTGAAAAGGAAATAGGCTGTAGCTTGTGGATTATTTTTGCCTGTCCTGTACCATCTAAGAAGTCAGAAAAAATGAAATGTAGTGTAAAATAAGGAAAAATACGTTTTTTTAAATATTTTTGTTTGGAAACATTATTAAAACCCATTGATGTAGTGGCAGTATTTAATGAAAAGGATACACTCCATGGTGTACTCAGTGTTTGGGTAAAGAGGGACTAAGCTGTAATTACAGTGGTTCTGACTGGGTCAAACAAATAAATAAAGTCATAGTCCTGGAATGAGAACAGGTCTGACTGTGTGTGTGCTTACTAAAACAGTCATGTGTGTCCCTGTAATTAACACATTTAATCAGCAGCTGTTGAATACAAGCGCTTAAAAATAAGATAGTGGCAAGATCATCAGCATCCATGCGATGTTTTTTTTCAGGGTGTTACCATTCATGAGTATACAGAGAAAGAGAGACCTGTATAATAAGATTACGCTTCTGATACTCGGCACACACCCTTCGATCCTTTTATATCTGAGCTTTTTGTGGTTGGTCAAAAGCCTTAGAGGTTTCAATGAATTGAACAATACCACATGTAGAACCTCCCCAAATTAAATATATAAAGTACAGAAATGAGAACCATGCTTAGCCCTTAGGACAATGTCTTTGATTACAATTACCTGCCAAGAAGTTTATGTTTATGCTGGCATTTATTCATGTTTGGTGGTTTGCTTGTCTGTCCATTCATCTGTGAGATAACCCAAAAAGTTCTTCATAGATTTTTGCTACATTTTCGGGGAATGTTGGTTATGGTACAAGGAGGAAGGTGTTACATTTTTGTGGTGATCTGAAACAAGATGCAGATCCAGGATTTGTTTTAAAGCATTTGTTTGTTAACATCACATGATTGGTTCATTTTCCACATTTTGGATAATAACTCAGCTAACAATATCAGAAATGCAGTGGCAGAGGTTTGTGCTCTCAGAGCACTTCTCATTAGTGTTACATTTTGCCAGCTTTCTTAGATTGAGCCTACATGCCCTCACACGTCACGGACAATGTGAGCAAATGGCATAAAACTGGGAATATTTCAGAGACTATTTATGACATGCCCCTCAAATCAGGGGCAACTCATATTTATGTATATATTTTGTGTAATCTTATAAAAAATGTGTTGCTGAAGCCAAAATGAAAGGAGAGGAGGACTTGGTGGGCCCCACCTTTTAATTCAGGAGCTGAAACTGTACCATCACCTTTCAGGACCATGGTAGGAGTATACACTTAACAGCGTCACACTGCAGTTAAGTTAACTGGAGTTTAGTTCAATTGATATGAATAAAATTGTTGATACTCTTAATCAGAAAGTCTTAATTGACACCACAATAAACCCTCTTCTATAATTTCATGTAAGATGCATTTCTGACAGAATGTGTACACCTCTCACTTATTACTGTGAATAAAAAAACACCTCATCTTTCAAAAACTCAAAAATATCATAGGCTTTGAAGGTCTGATAGCCCAACCCTGACATTTTAGTCTAGTCTTTTCTGATTAACTTAAAGTAAACACATATATGTATATATATATAAATATATATATCCTTTTTTAATCCTTAGAATGAAATTGTCAGAGATTTTAACACCTACACAGACTACAGCTGTATGCCTGAATTTATTTAAACTTCAAGTCTGCTCAGCTGTCAGGGTGATGGCTTGATGATGAGGATGGTAAATGACAATAAAAATCCACTGTAAATAAGTCACTGAGTCAAGTGCAAGGTATTACAGCAGCTGTTCTGCTTGTAAACTTGAGGTTCAAATTATATCTTAGGTTACATAGTAGCCCAATAAGCCCATCTGTCGTAACTGCCTATGGCTTATTGTTTCCCTATTGTTTTTTTTTAGTTGATCTCTCTTGACACAGTTTCATAAAGCAGGTCAAGTTGCTTTCAAAACTCGTTTACCCCATAGGATCAAGGCATTTGATCTTAGTGGTTACAAAGGACTGCTGCATACTGAAGTGATGTCACCATCGCAAACACTATGATAGATGATTATCATGACCGCAGGAATTATTCATGAAAGACGTTAGTTAAGTGAAGTACTTTTAAATGTCAGACTGAGGCAGCCAAGGCCAAAAGCATTATGTTTTCAGGTTGTTTGTATGAGCATATTTTTGTCTGTTTGTCTGTCATCATGGGGTGAATCTGATGAACATGTTATCTCAAAAAATCCCCAGAACATAAAAGGATGACCCAGTTACCCTATGACCCTGGGATGGAAGTCCATCCATCCAACATATGTACAGGTCAATCTTCTGAATACAATACCTCATAAAATTTCAAAGATTTTCTTTAAAATTTTACCATATATCCACCTGGATTTAAGGAAGAAATGATTTAATTCCGGATGTAATAGGTAATAGGTTGAGAAGGTCAGAGCTTATAAAGTACTTATCAGTATCAAACTGATGGTCCATGGATGAAACACACTGTCAGCACTGAGTGAACTCAACTGTTTCTTCAAAGGTGTTACAGTTTAATTAGTTACAGTGCTAGCTAGTGACTTTCAGCTTTCTAGATGGCATTGTTAAGCAGCTGATGAAAACAGAGAGAGCCCCTGTAAATGTCTCTGTTTTTGTTAAGTGACGAGCCCATGACTCTCTCTGGTCCTGTGTTATGGCAAAAATATTGTCTCACATGAAACTGGGCCAGGGTGCAAAAAAAGTTGTAGACAGCTGTTCTGGGCCTTACTTTTAGTACATATTAGATGAACACTATTGTTCATCCCCTTTTTTTTTTTTTTTTTTTTTTTTTAATAAATGAATTCTGTAAAATAATAAGCAAGTAAGCTGCAATACATGCTTTGTATTGATGCTGAAACACTAAACATTAGCTTGCTGTTGGACTTTCAGGTACAGTACAGTTAAGAGCAAACATAGTATATGATTGTGTACTGTGTAAGAGAGATGAGATCTTGTCCTGCATTTTCTTCTGTGTTAATCTGACTTTAAATATTTTTTACAATTACCATTGACTCAAAATGTTTATGTGAGCTTTAAAACTCCAGTTGAACCCAAACACAATTAAATTCAGTTTTCTTGGGAGCATGTATGCTTACTGAATGATCAATCCAGAAGTTTCTCCTTTCCAACAGGAGACATTAGCTTTTGAGATTTAATAGGTGGATTATTCCAAAAAGCACAGTGTTTGCTGCATTCAGGTCAGGGAAAGGTTGGTTTAAGATTTTACCAGAAATTAACCACACAGGTGACAAAAACAGGGACAGAGAGAAAGGGTAAAAAGAAGGGAAAAAAGCTGAACACAAGGGCTAATGAACCATATACCAGCTGATGGTGCAACTGAACCACACTATTTTAGCAAATGGACAAAGGTTTTATTTTTAACAAATCAAACAGGTTAGGGCTGAAACTCCCTGAGCCTAACTTGCTGTATAGTTTCTGACAGTTTTATTATTTATGTTATTGCCTTTCTCAAACTCTGCCAGCAGTCCCTGCTGAGGTCCGCCCCAGATACCGACCTGGCAACTTCAAGAACTATGTTTTCATAAGGTTGTCAGGGGATCCACCCGGACCAGCAACCTGCTCTGTTGGTGCTCTTTGTATTCAGATCTATGTCTTAAGAGCTTGAGCATAAATGACCAAAAATAGTGACAACATTATGGTTTTTTACTTAGCTCTGGAAGCAATTACTTAATTCTTTGCCAGTAATTAATATTTGTACATTATTCTTTACACTAAAGGAATGATTTTCATACCCAACAAAAAGACTTTGTGTTGTCATCTCCAAGATTTATATTGTATACTGTAAGTGTTGGCATTATGTAATTATTGTCAGAAAAATGCAGAAAAAAAAGCCCTATCTCACAATTCTACTGAATCATTTACAAAATTCTTGGATCCACGTCCTGATTTGGATCACCATCAAAATCAAATCACCTCTTTCTTTTGACATGGCAAAAATTCCTGGAAAGTTTTTTCAAAATCCATTGAGAACTTTTAGAGTCAACAGTGAAAATGTTACCAAATTCTGTAAAAAAAGAATTTCTGGATCTTCATCAGTATTTGCATCACCACAAAAATCAAATCACTTCTTTTTCATGCCATGACCAAAATTTCCTGAAATTTCATCAAGATCCTTAAGAACCTTCTGAGTTATCTTTCTCACAGATAGACAAATAGGCGGATGGACAGATGGACAGACAAAGAAACAAATGCTGGCAAAAACACAACCTTCTGGGCAGAGGTAATTAATATATGACACTTAAAGGATTTAATCAGGGACCAGCAGCAGCCATCCATCTCATTTATCCTGTTCAGGGTCACAGCTGTCACTGGATGACAGGTGGACTTGTGGACCAGAACATAGACATCTTTTATTCAGCAGTTGTGTTTTATAAACATGTGACCATGGCTATAGCGAACATGTGTGTTAATTTATTATAAAAAAAAGATTTTTCTCTGTCCATCAGGAAAAAAATCTGTGCATAAATGGAATGCTGGAAAAACCGCACCCTGTGAATGGTGGCCCCTCGCATGCCACGATGACACCATGTCCTGCCCAATGCAGGTCACAGAGAACACCTGCAGGTACGACTAACAGTAAAAAAATCATATGCTGTTTTGGATATCATCCACACCAAGGACTGTCAGTAGATAAGAAAACCAAGAACAGCACTGCGTCTTCTGTTTATTTTGTCAGTGAAGTGTGATGCCTCAACTTGTCACGCTATGGCACGGGAGAAAAAGAGCCAAGTGCATTTGATGAGAAATCTCATCTGAATTAATCCCTGCTTGGTCAGAATGGCGCATCTACCTCAGGGTTGGGCATCTCTGATTACCATGAGGGCCACATTTATGTTATTCTCAATTTCAGAGGGGCAGATAGTTCTAAATAAAAGAAGATTATCAGTAAGACAAACAAAATAAATGTAGTTCAACAAAATAATAAATATCTAGCTTTAAACAGATTTCCTTTTCATATTTTGAATCTATAAAACAAATAGTGTAGTGCTAAATTCAATAGGCTAAACAGAATCAAATGTACCTGTCAATGTAATAAACTAGTATGTACTGTTTTTTTTAATCAATTCATTTTACCTCCATTTATCCAGTAAACCATATTGAGAATAAAAAGCAGTGTTACAAGTCTTGGATATTGGTTGTTATTTAATTTAATTTGCCCTACTTTTCTACCTGTTCACTCAGTGGTAATTGATCAGTTCGGCACTATTCAGCAACATTGTGGCCTCAGAAGGTAGTATGCTCTACTATCAGTTGGATGGTCAAGGGCTTTGAGCCCAGCTACACATGTCACATGTTAATGTGTCCTTGGGCAAAGCACTTAACCTTAAATAGCTGCTGGATATGAAAGGGCATAGATGTGTTAGCCAGTATGGACAACTTACAAAGAACCCAAGAACCATCAGTAAGTGACTGTGACAGTGAATGTGACCTGCAGTGTAAAAACACTTTGATTTGTCAGAAGGATGGAAACATACAATATAAACTCAGTCCATTTCAGTTTAGCATATTTTCAGTAGCTCTGCATTCTTACGAGTCTATGTTTTGCACTGGGCTTGCCACTCCAAGCCAATGGGCTTGAACTGCTAATGAAATATGTCACAGGGGTAGGTCTATTTGGGAAGCCTTGGGAAATAAGCTATTTTGGGCAGAAGTAATGCTGCAGGCTTTGTTGTGTGTAATGGCAGATTTTATCATTGGGTACCGTTAGACTTGTAGGTTATGTTGGCATACCTCATATGTTGAAGTTCTTGCCTCACATGGGCGACCAATATTCAACAACCCATTATTTAATTCCCTTGGCTCTTACCCACTCTCTCACCCTACTTCAAGAGACTAATAGTTTCCTCATTGTGGCTCTTTTGATACGTTTGTGTTTGAAGATGTATGTAAGCAAGTCTACAGGTGAGCCACAACTCAACCTATCAGAATTTTTTTTTCTGCTCAGCTGCAGCATAAGGCAAAGTGTATTCTTCATGACTAATCTTAGCCTTTAAAAGTTGAGTTATACTTTCTTCTTTGGCTGTCATTTTGTAGTCCCAAAGGTGAAACAAAACATTTAAGAACTCTTTTTGGGATCTATAGCTTTACTTAACAAAGCCAGTGCAAGGTGATGCTCTTTGACTGTAGAGGAGGATTTTAGATCATAGAATGGATGTCTGTGTTTCACTTAATCATGACTCTCATTTTTAGGGATTGTTTTCGATGTATTTATTTGAACACATGCGAATAATTGCTCTTGTTTTATTAAGCTGATAGTTTTAAAAAATCTTTCATCTGATGATATCTGTTTAAAATGTCATTTTACTAAAGCAACACACTTGGAGAAAATAAAAAAGCCAGTTCGGGAGAACAAAACACTGCAGTTCATCAAAGGTCTGCTTGAGGCCTGCTGCAGAAGCAAATAAAGTCACATACACACCAATTTTAGGACATTTTCAGAGAATGTTGGTCGTAGCACAAGGAAGAAATGGTTGGATTTTCTTAATCTACAGTGATCTATAGAAATTAGGTCGGCATCGCTTATAGGCACAAACCTCTTATCTCTTAAATTGCTACTTTTCAGTGCAAACATGCTTGAAAATGTGAAAGATCAAGCACTGTATTGACCTGGTTAAAAAATTTTTTTCATGAGCTTTTAATTTGTTTAAAATTTAAAAAACCCACTCATCAATGTGGAAGGTTACAAAGAGCACTATTGTTTGAGAAAGAAATAAGAAGATACAAGGTTTGCACCCAACAGCAAAGTTTTTCTGCCACATCTGAGACATGAATGTGATATCTATTTCAAACTGGACCTCATGACAATAAACACTGATGGGCCTCAAGAGTCCTTATAAATAAACATGTACATGAGGTCATGTCCCTGAGACTACAACCATGTCTATAGGCAGTCTATGATTTCATTATAACTATGGACACAACAGAGAATACTGAGGAGCAAACACTGTATGCAATAAAACAGAATTTAATATGGCTCAGATTTGACACACTTTATCATGTACATAATAACTTAACAAGACAAAATAAAAAAAAACATTCACATGAAAAGGTATAATGTAATTATGATAAAGTGCATTAAATAGGTGCTTCCTATCCTTCTAAGCTGCAGTTGTGCAAAAAGCTTAAATATATAATTAATAGCCTTTTCATTTACAGCACAAGAACCACTGACCATAATGAAGATGTTTTGTATATCTTGTGTGCATCACAGTCATAATACCTTCATGTGACCTTCCACAATTATAAACCCATTTTGAAGTAGGCAGAATTAAAGTGGCACATTATCACCCCATTCACATTTGTTTATATATAATTCAATAATCAGGAACCTTCTCAATAATATATGTACAAGTTTATACTTACAGTTCCTGATCATTAAGCAGCATTAATTAATTAATTAATAAAGTTAAGTCAATCTTTAGATTTTATCGTCGTCTAAACTTGTATGGAGGCACTCTTGGACCGACCGCACCCCAGTGAGCTCCCAGTGCAGTAATACCGGAAATCGTGTAGCGGCCGCTCAGCAGACAGAGCCCCGCATTGTCGTAGGCCGGGTAGAAGTTAAAGGACAACTGTAACACGAAAACAAAAGGAAATGTTACAAAAGTAACATCAATAATCATCATTTATAGGGTTTCAATCAAAATAATTGAAAAATTCTTTAGAAATTTGATGAAGAAAAATGACAATTAATGTGTAGTTCTCCTCATTATTACAGGACTTCTTGGCATTTTTGGCTTGGGACCCAAATACAAAGTTTCCTTTTCTTTATCTGAAAGACAGTTTCCTATTGAAGTACCACACAATAGGATATTTACACTAGAAAAAAATAAATCATAATAACCTAGCATTTGCATTTAGAGTAGGACACAGAGCTTTAGTTCACAATTGGTATTTTTTAGTTAGAGTACTACCCAAAACTCCCCTATATTGTTCTCAAACGCAGTGGGCCATGTTTTGATTGCATGAAGCACATTGTCGAAACTGTGTGGCACATGTAATTGAGGTGTGTTGGTCTATATTTTGCTATTTGATGATGCATCAGGATACAAAGCTCGGCACAAGGTTCAAAGAGTGTCTGTTCTCCATCCCTTTAAATAAATTTGCACAGAGAAGCTGGTGTTTTTCTATTTACGCAGTGGGTTTACTTGTTCGGTCTGAATTTCAGACTGATTATTTATTCCTCTCCTTTTACTGTGCCACTATATTCAAGAACACACACATAACACTGTATGATAAATGTTAATACTCAGATTCAAGCACATTTTTTATTGAAGCATCCAGATAATAGGGAATCATCCAAAGGACCAAACAGACACTTCAGCAAAAACGTAATAGCCAAACCTGATTTAATTATTAAGATCAGGGGCATGACGATCATTTGCTATTTCTACAGTTTGAGCACATGGCGTACAAATTACACATGCACACAAACATGCCTTACTACCACACAGACCTGTTTTGTTTCTGGTACATTTTTTTCATACAGAACTAAGGATCATGTGTGTTTCCAGGTGACAAAACTAATAACTCTAATGTGACCCACAGACACAAAACACCTGCATAAGGTGTATGCCATGATAAATAAAACAAATGGAAAAATATAAATGTAACGTGATTGTATTCCTTTGCAACTTTTATCATTTAGAATCTAAAACAGTATTTTTTCTCTCAAATATCAATATTGTTTGTAAGCTGAGGTCACTCTGTCTCATCAAATTAAAAACCATGTTTAGAGTAATGTGGTAACCACTAAGTACTTAAACGTCAGGATTCACTACATAAGGTTTCTTTTTCTTTTTTTGCAGCCATAGCTTGTCAATTGAATACCACTTCTTATCATGCACAACCCCCTGTTGCATGATAAGGGCTGTTTATGAATTATGAGCCTGAAGGCACCTCCTCACACACATCCTCAGGAAGACTTTCCTCTTCAAACCGGAATGCTCTTGAGAAGCTTATGTTTATGACCTTGTCTCCATACTTCTGCTTTGCATAGTGAACAATCTGAAGCGTCACTTTTACCTTCTGGGGGTAGGCAGAGGTCTCTAAGAATGCTCACGTTGAGATAAGAGAGGCAGTAGGAAACAAATTTAAATAATTAAGGGGTTTCAGCCAATTGCTTCACAAGAAAGTTCACTTTTTTGGAGAGTTAATTTGATCTTCTAAAATCTTCTGAATCTGTTTCCACAGCATTAAGTAACAGTTATTTTCTATCAATGCATCTGCTTTTTCCCTCCATCAAACACAAAATTTCCCCAATACTTAAAATTTTCCGAATTTTTAAGCATTTCAGCAAAGGCTTATGCAAAAATCTAAAAGAAAAACTGGTGGATGGAAACCCAACAAGTACAACAAAATGAAGTATGTCTGGCGGTTGGGTGTGGTTGAGCTCAGCCACAGGGTAGAGAGATATGAGGGATGGTTCATGAAAGCAGTGGCCAGAACATTTTCCATTGTGCCATTAAAGGTGTGTGTAAATAAAGCCTGAGTTATTGAACCAAGCTGCGTGTGGGTGAGACTGTTGTGCTGAACAAACCCAGTAACACCATTTTATATAAAAGTATGTTACCCCTGTTGGAATGCCAGCAATAAGGGAGCGACCTCTGGACGTCACGAAAATCAATTGGAAGATGAGACTGTTGTGTTTCCCAGACACCTAAACATGGCAGAGAGAGCAGATCAGCGCAAGTGTTTCGTGTTGTTTGTCCTGATTCATACTGATGGAAGGAGTACAGATACATTAGATTAGGGTGAATTATCCCTTTGATAAAATGCCAGAGCCTTAAAGCATAAACGTTTTTTGTTAAATCAGGAAAAAGATACAAATCAGTATTTTTCAAAATTGAAAAATGTTGTTATATTTTACATTTTAACACAAAAGGTACAGGGGTGCGAATAAGACTCTCCTCCAAACAAACTACACATTCATTTTAATGAAGTCTCACCTGAACGATGATCTCATTGTCATAAAGATACATTTCTTGTAGATTTCCTTCTCCAGAGCCAATCTTTTCTGCCCAGATGTTGTCAAAGCACAGTTGCAGACTTACAGAGACAAAGAAGATGGTGCGAGATATGTCAGATGTTATGAAGCAGTAAAGGACAAAGTAAAATGCACTCTGTGTAATTAATCTGAAAACGTATGCCTCCCACAGATTTATAAAAACTTAAATGCAGGATGAAAGTGAAAAAGCTTCTAAAATCAAATTTACTACTAAGTTTGTTATTTTGCTCTGTCTTATTAAGTTGGTTCTTTTTTATTTTTATCTGCACTGTGATACCTTTTAATTCTTGAGTCTCGCATTTTAGTGTTTATAATTTAACTACCTCACTCTGATTTTTTTAAAAAAACATTCTCCCTTACAAATATACTTATTACAAATATAAACATTAATTAGACAGGTTGACATTTATAGAAAACAGTCTTCTTCATTGCTAAAGCCTTCCACTATCATCCAAACATTCATCAACATTTTCAAAGATGGATGCTGCTTTGCTGAATTACAATTTAAATCTGGTACCAGACACTGATAAAATTGTTACAAACACAATTACAAACACATTGTATATAAATCCTATTATTTATTTCAATTTGCTTTCTGTCATTTGCCATTATTTCCAACTTGATGTATTTATGTACTCTACATTTACTAGCATGGTTGTCTACAGGAACAAACTAGCTGAGCTTGTTTGCCATGGTAAATAAACCAAAGTGAAAAATGGAAATGTAACATAATTGTATTTCTATGAAACTTTTATAATTTAGAATCTAAAACAATATTTTTTCTCTAAAATATCAATATTGTTTGTAATCTGAGTTACTTTGTCTCATCAATTTAAAAACTATGTTCAGAGTAATGTGGTACAACCCTTACTTACACACACAACACATTGTGTGTAGTTTTCATTCTGATAAAGTAAAAACTAATTAACTTCTCAAAAATGATCAAAAAGCTCTTTAAAGGAGTTAGAAAACTACTGGTGAAGTGTTAAAAAAGAGCTGAATTTTTCCATCACAGCGCTCATGTGAGGGGTTACGGGTCAACATTGAGCTGTGCCCAATTAGGAACATATCAAACTTAGTCTAAATCCTCTATATCCTCTGGGATGGATTATTTATCATAATTTATTTTGATTAGGGAAGACCAGTATGTTAAAATGTGTCTGTCTGTCAGGAGAGACAGACTCTGGGGTCAGTGACCTAAGAGCACTTTGCTGCTGGATATCTTGATACATCTGGGTCCAGTTGTTCAAAAGGTGTTATCTGGATCAAAATTATCCGGATTTTGAAATCCCTTTTTTGGCTATCCAGGACCACGTAATCCGTCTTTCTTTTATCCCAGTTGTTCAAAGTAAAGTTGGATTGGATCAGTCTGATCCAGATCCAAACTTTTCAAGGTTACCAAATCCGGATAATGAATGCTCTAAATTAGACTGCATATCACTCTGAAGGCTGCTAGGTTTGCAAAAACTGGTAGAATAGCCAGTATGGGGTCACTCAAAGTTTATTTATTTTAAGAAACAAAAAGAGAGCACAGAAAGTAGAAATACCCCATTTTCAATATCTTTTGACCAGCCAGACCATAACTGTCCCACAAAAATATAAAAAAAGCAAATCCACATTCCACGTGCTTCGATTTCAAAAATTCAACGTATAAACATTAAAAAACAACAACACCCACATTCAGCCTTCTCCTGTGGAACGACCAAGCTTTGCTTTCAGGAGAAACATCAAGGTGCACAAGGTGTGCTATTGAGCATTTAAATGGAGTTCTGAAGGGGCGCTTTGCATGCTTCAACTACTTGCGAGTGTAATCCAAGGAGCGTGAAACATGACACTTGCTTGTATTGTCCTGCACAATATTTCTACAAATCAGAATGTCCCTCTCTATGATGAGGTCAACGATGCACCTGAGCCAAGCTGAAAATGAAGACGTACCCCCGACTTTCTCTTGATAGAGTGACTGGACATGCTGTAAGGGATGCCGTTGTCAAAAACTATATTTGAACAGGGATTTCTGGATGTGTCTGTAAATATTAAGTTTCCAATTAGAGTTAGAATTGAATATTGTTTTGTTTGATTTTGACAGCTTTTGAGAGGATTAAATTATTTCTACCTTACTGGTCTTTAGTGTTAAGTAGTCTATAATTTCAACTGAATGGCTTGAAAGTCAGTTGAAAAAATATAAAAAAATAAATGTGTATCTACTGCATGATGAATGTTATTTATTTGACCAGTTAGAATTTTATTTAAATTACATTTTTTTCCTGAAATCCACCCTGAATCCACCAAACTGCTAGGATCAGAATCAGAAATCATGATTTTTTGGATCAAAGTTATCCCAATCCTACAAAAAAGGTTTGAAAAACACAAACTGAGGGTTTGATCCAGATTAAAACTAGGATTGGATTATGTGATCTAATGTAATTTCAGAATCCATTTTTGGTTTTCAACAACCCATTTTCAAGATTTGATCCAAAATCCAATCAGATTACCTTTGAACAACTGGGCCCAGGTTCTTAAGATCAAATGTTTTCTTCATGGCATCATCTGTATTTCTTTTTCAGATGTCTTTTCACATCATAATTAAACTTAATGCGCTTTAACTGTTTATGCTAACATTTAATGTTGTAAATGCACTTTTTTTTGACCCTGTAAAGCACTTAAGTTGTTTTTTAATTTAGATTGCAGAGGTTGAAAAATACAGTTATTCTAATCAATTACTTATAAAAAAAAAATGCTACATTTTACTGAGTATTTTCAGTACATTCTTTTCTGTCATACAAAAAGAACCACCACTGGAGTATGATAAATCAACCAGTTTTATGTTTGAAATAATTTAATCTAATTACATAGTGGCACTTTTCTCTGATTTATTTGAAAAAAGATTTATTCCTCTAAAAGTAAGTTTTGTGATGCCACACTTAAATTAAATTGCTCAAATTACTTTGTGCTTTAAGATAGATTCTAAATAAAGTCATTTTAACTCTTACATAAGTATATTGATGAGTGGTACTTAATTAAAAAGTAGAGTACTTGAGTACAATATTTGCTTTCTCTTACCTTCCCTGGTAAGAGATGCTATGTGAATTGTAGTAATGGGCAATATTCCGAAGAAAAATCTCAAGTTAAAGTATAATTACGAATTTTGAAACTACTCAAAAAGCTCACTTTCCTTCCCTCAAGTATTATACATTTTTTAATCAATTATACTGTAGCTTTAGAGTAGCAGCCTGTATGTATCAAACACATCAACACTCAGTCAACAGCAAAACGAATTTGAATGAATTTGGCTCTATTTGATTTAGATTAACCTGCTCTCAGTTAAAACATTGAAGATCAGCATTTCTTGCTCTTTTGTACGGTTTACAGTTCACACTAGTGAAACTGACCCTGATGCAGTGTAAGTAGAAGAAGAGACCTACCTTGTGATTGCAGAGCCAGGCCGCTCCCAGACGCGTATGGCAGTGATTCTTCCTTTACCTACAGTCGCAAATGAAATCCCAGTGCCAATTCCAACAGCAGGGGAGTAAGAGAAGCCCACCATTGGGTCTGGAGAAGTAAGGAGAAAAAGTTGTTTGGTAACAGAGTAAAAGTTGTTAACTGTGCTGAAGAGTGTATGTACAGCAAGAGCAATCTAACAATAAGTGCTGTATTTAATGAATTGCTACCATCTGTGAGAGCGCTGCTGCAGAGCAAAGCCAAGACCAAAAAGAAGAACATTTTCGTCTGAGGTCATCGAGGTACAAACACTGGTTAAGAAACAAAATCATTAAACATCATCATCAAGATAGCAACTCAAACATCCTCATGTATGTAAGTTTGAGATGAATAAATCACTTACATCCTGCTGGCTTGAAGGGCAGACTCAACTGATCTGTTGAGCAGACACAGAGGTGAGTGAGTGACTGAGTGTTCTGGCTTATGTTCTTACAAGAAATCCCGCCCTCCCTCAGCTCACAGCACATTCAGTCGTACACGCCTTAACCTGGAGTTCTGATTTTATGGCTTCTGACAGCTCAACAAAAGCACACCTGTTTTGATTTAATATGTGGCATTTGTTTTTTAAGGACTTTATCCATCTACCATGTTCAAGTTTGGAGTCAGACATATCTGACTCTTTTCTGCTAAACATGTCTTATGAGCACTGTCTCGCATGAATTTTAAAGGTTCCTACAGCATCTAGTTTTTTAAATTCAAGACCATAAATGCACATTTTTATTACATGCAGGGCTCTTGAATTTCAGATGAAATACTGACAGACCCACAAAGCAAGTTGTTGTATTGGCAGTTACTATATTTACAGGTGTTATGTTATACACCCTGAGTAACCCTATTTCAAAAAAACCAAACCATCCCTTTAACCTGGATCAACTATGCTGAGTAGATTGATCCAAACAAGAAAAGCACACAGTGAGGGTCCTGTAAATTTCGAAAATACAGCAAAATTCACTCTCATGAGTTTCAGTCTCATTACTCTTGCAACAATTTGTTACATCCTGGAGGACAAGACCAAAAGCCATCACTCTGTCAGAGGGTCTTACAGATAAAGTGATGCCATAGACAAAGTGAATCTAATTTTGGAGGAGGAAAACCACAACATTTTATATTCTTTATAACAGGAGTCATCTAATAACATTTTACTGCGTTTTTCATGCATATAATATTGTGGGCTCTTCAAACTTTAAAAAATGGCATTTTACTAAAAAAGAATCATGTTGTATCATCCTGCTTTAAAAACTTTGATATATATTGTAAAATTTTGTGCCATAACCCATGCCGATGTGATTGGGCATATGATATCACACAGATATACGCCCCTACTGTGAACACAGCAATCACGGTCTTCACTAAAGTCTTTACCTGCATTTCAGTTGCAGTTAGAATGCCATCAACCCAGCAACTAGCACAAACAACTTGACAATTTAACATCACAAGTAGTTGTGTAAGCTGCTGCAATAGTAATAATAACACAACCATCAGGCAACTTTGCTTACCAGTGATAATACAATTTCAAGTATGGTACAAATAATTTTCAATTAAATGGTGCACGGGCACTGCACAGCATCACAAATAGCATCACACCTACATAACTCACCATGTTGTCAACAGGTGTTGACTACTGTTATTGATTTAAAAACTTGTTTTGTTCTCAGAATTTTGTCCCCCTTGTACAAAGCTGATCTCAAATCAAAGAGTTTCTCTGCTGGCACAGCAAGGTCGTAAGATGTTATGTGTTACCACATTGAATGGCAACCTTACATGTTACAAAGCTCCTTCTATGAGCGCAGAGTTTGTTAATTCTTATTTTCTCTGTTCTTGAAATATTCTCTTCTGATATATGAACTTTATTTAACCAGAAAAACCTCATTGAGATTAAATCTCATTGCAAGAGAGTCCTGGCCAAGGCAGGCAGCAGCACATTTACAAGGTTACAGACATAAAACAATTACAGACACAGATACATACAACTCAGCCAATCAAGTCAGAGTCACAGAGCAGAATAACATCAGTCAAAGCATCTACAGCATGAAACATCTTCCTCCAAGGCCTTTAACCTGTGCTTAAAAAGATTTAAAAAGACCAGCTCTCCAAGACCCAGTTTTTCTTGTAGCAGATTCTAGTCTACAGGGGCAGCATGTCTTCAGTCACATAGTGAAGACTGTAGCTTCCAGAACTTTCACATGAATACAATTACTTAAGTATGAAGGAAGCAGGCCAAGTACAGCATTCTGTCAAAGGCTTAGGGTAATAACATAAGAAGTGTTTGCTTTGGCCTGCATTACAATACATGTGTAAACATGAAACAAACCTAAACTACCAAACCAGTTGCAGGTATAAAAATAGCCTTTGACTACCTTTATCAAATCTATTTTGGGCTGTATTAAGGGCTTATCAAAAAGACACCAGATCAAAATGGAGGTGTCAACGTGTAATGGGTAGTAAGGATTCAAAACTTTCCTTTTCATATGCATGCACACTTTCTTTTTTGTCTATGTCACTTCTCCTCTCTTAGGAAAGCAATGCAACTTTCCATTTTTCTCACCCCGGCTTATTTGTTACCTTTGCCAAGAGGCAAAGGTAACAAAGAGGCTATGTGTTTGCTAGTGTATGTTCATTTGTCTGTTTGAATGTTAGATAGGTAACTCATAAAGTTATGAAAGCCTTTTTATCACATTCTCAGGGAATGATGGTCATGGTACAAGGGAGAAGTGATAAGATATTAGTTGTGATCCATATCCAGATGTGGATCCAAGAACTTTTTCAAGGATTTGTTAACAGTTCAACACGGGGCAGTTTTTGCACAATTTCACTAATAACTCAATAATTACTTAACTGATTTAATGACATTTTCAGGGAATGTTCACCATGACATAAGGAAGAAGTGATATGATTTTGGTGGTTATCAAAATCTGTTAACAGTGCGAGGTAGGGCACTTTTCCACATTTAAAACATTAACTCAACTAACAGTGTCAGACAGGCCTTGGCAGAGGTTTGTGCTCTCTGAGCACTTCAAGTTTGAAGTACAATAACCAGTTCATTTTCATTTTCATTTTAGCGCATAATACAAAAAAGTGTAGTATATCACATCTTTGTTGATTTGTTTGCTCTAAAGTGCACAAACATGTTTAAGTTTAGCTCTTAGTCTTAAATGGTCTGAAAAAGTATTGGTTAAATAGTTTATATCAGTTTACAGCTGCTGCTGATGACAGAGAATCCTTTGCTTTGTATTCATTTTTCTAGCTGATATCACAACAAATCAAATCTTAAGTATAAAACACACAGAGCTTCTCAAGCCGATGGCCAATGTTGGTTAAAAAATAGGTAGATATTGGCCAGTGCAATTAAGCCAATGCCAATGTGCAGAATGATTTAGATATAAGGAGCGATAAATTCCTTTCCAGAAAGGAGCCGTGTACTTCAGAAGACAACACTGAGCAGGATGACACAGATGTGGAATGTCTGGTTTCACTTTTTGTTAAACAGAACTTAAAGCATCGTTAACTTTGAAAAGTTTCAGGGAAAGGCAGCTTCCTCTTAAGGCTCACTCGATGACAATCACAAGAAAACAGTAAGAGCTTACCGTGTGAGATGTGGAAAAGGAAAAATGTTTGTTTATGTTGTAAATTCTGATGACTTCTTGTCAGTATTTGATCTGGTGGGTTTTCAGGGTGCTGATCAGCATGAATAACTTAAATCTGGACAAGATGAACGTCATTCTTGGATCAGTGGTTTTTAATGTCGGCTGAAAACACATCTGAAGACAGTTCACAAATAGTTTCTTCAGCAAATGTTAAAAAAGGAAAACCCCAACATGCAGTGACTATGATGAAATAAATCAACCTGCTTGTATTTCAATCTGTAGTCTTACATTTTCATTCAGTTTCCCTTCCAAACTAATTTTACGTTTATGCTGAATATAATTATTAAAAAACAAACCAACAAAAAAACAAACAATTTACTTGTTCAGACTATGCAGCAGGCTTACACCAAAATCTGACCTTGAAAAGCTTGATGTAGTTTTATTTCCTGTCCCATTTGCTACTTAAAATCATCAAGTTTATTTATTTTGAAAAGTAGGGCAAGTACTCTCAGCCACCTGTAAAAAATGAGGTTGTGACTGCTTTAAATATAGATCAAACCCTGATAGATCTCTCTGTTGATCAGTTATGTGTATTTGTTTAATTCTAAAACATAGCCAACCTTTATCTGCCAATAATGATTAGATCTGAAACGTCCCACTGAGTTTAAGGTATGGGGCAAAGCCTGAACAGCTGATGTCATTTACCGCAATGAAAACCAGAAAGAAGGGCACTTAAGGTATGCTCCTGTTTGAACTCGTTCTACTGGAGCAACCTTTCTCGTTAATGAATATTTCCAGTACACGCAAAGCTCTGCTGAATATTCAGAGAGAATTAACAAACAATAAATGACAAATAAGGATCAGACAAGCAACTACTCTAATTTTATGGATGTTCATGGGTTCAGTGTGTGCACTGATGTCTTCTATGGCGATATTTACAGTTGTTATTCTGACGAACATGCCTCATTCACAGTAGTTTTAAAATAAAGTTCTTGCACGCAAAGTTGTGCCAAAGCCTTCTCTGCAAACACACTGAGGACCATGTGACTCTGTTCCAGAAATCAAGTGTTGAGTGAGTGTTGGTGTTTAAATGACTTGGCAAAGAGATGACATCTCAAAAACTTGGGTACAAAAAAAAACTTAGTTCATTTTGCTGCCTCAAACTGAATTTTTACTTTCAGTTGTTTTGGGATGTAAAATGTTTCTTTTCTGAGAGCACATTTTTGTGGTTTCTTTGTTGTGAAATGCACAATTGAAGCAAGATACAGAGACCTGATTAGACCATGAGCCTTTACATATTCTGTGATCTTGTTGGCGGGCAGCACGGTGGCGCAGCAGGTAGTGCACATGCAAATTTCACACCTTTCTGTGTGAAATTTGCATGTTCTTCCTGTGCATGCGTGGGTTTCTCTCTGGGCATGACGTCCCTGACCTGTGAAAAATGCCTCTACTCCTCTGCAAAGACTGTTTTGACCCAAACCAAGGAGGTTATGTTTTTGCCTGCATTCATCCATTTGTTTGTTTGTTTATTTGTTAGCCTGTTCACGAGTATGGTCATCTAAAAAGTTATCAACAGATTCAGAAGAAATTTGTTGGAAATGTTGCCCATGGCACAAGGGAAAAGTGACATCATTTTGGTGTTGTTCTGAATACAGATGCTGACTCAGGAACTTTTCCAAAGATTTTTTTTGACATACCAAGATAAAGAAGTTTTCAACATTTACAACAGTATCAGACCTAAGAATGTCAGAAATGCTTTGGATGACTTTTTTTTCAGGGCAACTCTAGTTTTCAAAGATTTCCAATCAACCCAAAGTCTAATTGATGTTATGGTTTGAGTTGCAACCTTGTCAATCTGTAGTGGCCAGTGTTTGTTCCAGATGTGCTCAGTGTCAGACTGATGTAATGCAACATGATTGGTTGGACAATTCTGTGAGACTGTAACACATTGTAATTGGCTACACATCAGAGATTTGCTTTTTTTTAAGGCGTTTCTTTAAACTTTATATTACCTTAACAATCAAATAGCTTTTCAAAAACTTTATTAACTTTTAACAGTTTTTCCAGTAAATTCAGTACTTGCCAGTCGGTCATATAATTTACTTTTTTCTTAGAAATAAATTTAATACTTGAAAAATCCCAAAATATTTAGTTTTTTTTAAATAATGTATTAATATATTATAAATCATATATTAAATCATTTTTTAAAAAATTTTTGTTTAATAATACATTAATCATATTTTAATAATGATTTTTGAATACATTAAACAATACCTAATAAATAATCATATAAAATATTTTTTTGTAATACATTTATTTCAGAATAGTAAATCATGATCTGATATGTATATACATAATCTCTGAGAAATCACCATATAGTTTTACAAACCAAAAAAGATCCACCGAATGATGAGTTTCTAAATAAATGTAAAGATTCTTTAAAAATCATAACATAGTTTGCGTTTTAAGAAATTGCTAATGTCTGATAATTCTTCCTTTTGAAAAACTTTTTGATGAAACTCAAAGACTTGACAAATCATCACAGTTTCTGCTGTAAAGAGCTTCATTAATACTCAATAATTAATTCGATTTTACATTTTAGAGATCGCTGTCAATAACATTCATCTCATCAGGGAGTTTGCCATTTTTAAATATAACTTTTTTATACTAACTTATTTGTTACTGCTATCATCTGTTAAGAGATACAGGATTCTTCCTACACATTGAACCAAATGTAAGACCTGCAGGTGAGCATGGAGCAAAGATATCTGTTGCTCCATCATTACAGAAACAGCCAGTCATGTTGCATTATGTCAGTATCAGGCGCAGGACCTCAAGCACATCCAACCACCCAAGCACATTTCGTACTGACAAAAGCATTATTTGCAAATGGTTCTGCTGAACACTGGTTTAGGGTGGAAGGTGAAGAAGTGAATATTTTAAAGTAATAAAGAAAATATTCACTCTCTTGTACCCCATACATATGACAAAAAGTGTGATTTAATTGTTCAAAAGAAAAGCAAACATTTACAGTGAAGTAAGCTTAATAAAGACTGGATAAGAAAAAAATGGATAGAAAAGTTTCGGGCAGCTTACGCCTGCTCGCAAATTTCACTCTTCAAACACCTTGCCATTGTTGTCACTGTTAACTATGATGAAGCCTATGTTTCATGATTGTTCTGTGGAATGAATCAGGCCACCTGTACCTCGTGTTCTGAGAAATGTACTATGAAAAAACTAAGACGTGTAGCAACTGTTGCAGCAAATATGTGTAGAAAATTACTCAGAAAACATAGACAGACAAGAAAAGGTTTAGTTCAACTTTCTGGCTTGGGTCTGAAGATTGTTATTGTCGAGAAAGGGAATGAGGAACAAGGAGATCAAAAAATGAGGATCTGAAAGTTCATGTGGTGCCTTGTTTATTTTTCTTTAATTTTGCATGGGCGGAGTGAGGGTGTTAAAGAGAGCAGTGATTTTTTTTTCTAGTTCCTTGCCAGGTGGCTACACCTTGAACAGACTGTAACAGCAAAGACACCTCCACCAGTCACGCTGTGTTGCACTGTTCTGCCCTGCCCACCTCTTGCACTTACATGCCTATTTGAACTAAGAGGTCTTAAAAAAATAAAAGTTTTGTCTTGTCTTCTTGTTTTGTTTAAGTATTGAATTTCACAAAATGAGGAACCAAAGCATAGTAGACATGCTCTCCTGGTTTGTACTGTGAGCCACTTGCAAAGTAAGTGAGGGGTGCCAGCTGGGATGGGCTTTGCACAGCAGAAAGACCCCCTTTCTCCTTCAATATGTGAAATTCTCAAAGATATAAGGATAAATAAATAAAAGTAAATAAACCTGTAAGAGTTAAGTTTTATTTGCAATTTTCACACTTTGAACTAGAAAGCACTCGGAGAGCGCAAACCTCTGCCAAGGTATCTCACATATTGCTATTACATCTATGAGCAGTAGTTCCATGATAAAGTTACCACCATAATATGATTCCTAGACCCTGAAAACTCACAGCGTGTAGCACCCTGAATCATGTTGACATCGTTATTAGTTAGGCAGTTAATGAGCAAAAAAGATTGTTTGCTAATGGTGGTTATCCAGATCACCACCAAAATCTAAAAATCTAATTACTTTTAAGTTGGGCCATTACCAACATCTCCTGAAAATTGGAACAATATCTGCCAAGTAGTTTTTGCATAATCTTGCGAACAAACAGACAAACAAACAAACATACGCTGGCAAAAACATAACCTCCTTGGTGGAGGTAATAAGCGAGTAAGTGTCCAAAAGTACATATGCCAGGCCGGTAAGAGGGGCTGTAACGCTGCCACAGACATACACCAAAACCATAGAAGAAGACTTGGGACCATGCTCATAAAACATGTAGGATGTAAACAAACACTGGCTTATGCTGTTCTCCACATCCACTTGGTGCTCAAAGTGGATGTAACACTGTATAGTTCTTCTTGTTGTTTGGGTTAACACAAGTGGTTTGAGATGGGCCTATGAGATCATCATTTCCAAAAAAAATGTGGGTATTCATTTTTTTAAAGATTTATTTGGAAATGTATTCACTCTGGGACCAGTTTTCAAAAATGTGTGTTTTCAGGCTACCAAAACGCTTGATCTGTGTAGACGAAATGCCTAGACAGACAAATAAAACTTTTGTGGATACCCCCCTAAACTCGTCTCCATGTGAGCGGCCCCTTAATCTTAGTAAATCATCGTACCAAGGTTCATTTTCCTGTGAAACAGAGAAGATGACTATCAGTTACAAGAGCTCAGTGAGGATGTAAAAGCTCAGGCATAAACCTCCCTTTTGCATCTGACGGATGTTTGAAATTGAGCTTTGATTGACGGATTGAAAACCTCAAATATTTAAAACCTGATCTTTGCTGGGAATAACCTGACACCAAGAGTTTAAACACCGCAGACATGAAGGCATCCAACATCTTTGCCAACAAACAACATGTAAACCACCTGTTACAGCGAAGTGGGGAAATAGGGTGGATCAGTGACTTCAAAAGCTTGTTGACAGTGATGTGTTACATTGGAAGCAATGACAGTCAGCAAAAATAGTATACATCAGTGTCTGAAAATAGACGTTTACCAAAAGTCTTGTTCATCGCAATTAAAGCGCAGGACAGAAAAACACAATATGAATGCCAAAACAACTAACAGGCCGTGCACAGAGATAATGAAAGTTATGTTTAGGAGAAGAACATTAGCCTCAAATCAAAGTATGACTCATTTTTCGTCAAACCAGATTTCAGAATAAAATGTATTGTGTTTCATTGATTAGTATACTCCCTTAATAACCTGAGTAATGCTCTTCCTCACGTTGTCTGCCACCCATCATATCCTCTTAGAGTTGGGTTAGATCTGTCTTTTCTTTAAAAAACAAACAAAAACAAACAGATTGTGGACAAACTCAATTTTCATTCATTGAATGATTATGTAACGTTAAAATCCAGTGTAATGTGGTGGTTTTAGTTTTTCTTTTCATATTAACATCAACCTAAAAATGTAGTCAAAAACTCAGTGTTGTTTATTAATGCTACAAATAATTGGACATTTGCCTCTAGCTGCAGCATTTTAAATAATCTGTATGGGGAAAATAGGGTGCACTGTCTGGGAGGTAAGGCTTAGAAAACTAATAAACAATAGAAAACCCTTATTGTCATAGTCTTTAGTAAACATGTCTAGAGAGTGCAGTACGATGGCAGCTGCTGATCTCTGAATTCAGTGGACTCTCTGACACACTGCTTTTGCATTGTGCACTATAATTATCACTACAATGGTTTTAAAGATCTGTTGTTTTGCTCTATGGACAAGGCAATATAAAGTACTTCACACAATACACCAGAACACAATGACAAAGGAAAAAAAACACATCAGAATATAACATATAAAAATAAAGAAATTTAAACAAAGATAAAAAGAGAAGAAAAAGCTAAGCATGTAGAAGAAATAATTTTCAATTAAAATTCAAAATCAAATCATATTTAAAATGTGCAGTGCAGTGTTTTAATAAAATACTAACTAAATATATTATCGATTAGTCAGTTAAAACTGTTACAGTGCAGTGCTGGTGTCAAAACAGTCATGACAAACTGGAAAATATAATCTAATGAAAGGCAGCTGTAAACATACGCATCTTTAACCTTGATGTAAAAAACAGAGTTCCATCAGACCTGAAGTTTCTGGAAGTTTGTTCCAGAGCTGTGTAGCATTAAAACTGAAAGCCGCTTCTCCGTGTTTGGTTCTGACTCTGTGGACAGAGAACAGACTTGTACCCGAGGACCTTTGTGGTCTGGATGGTTAATATGTTAAAAAGAGGTAACTGTGTATTTAGACTCTGAAGCATTCATCAGTTTATGAACTAGATTAGATCAGATAGATCAGATAGAACTTTATTTACCCTTTGAGAAAACTCGCTCAGGGAAATTAGGATTCCAGTAGCAGTTTAGTATTACTGATAAAAAGATACATAGAAAAGATAGATGTAGGCAAAAATATAAAAAGATGTATATATAAATAAATAAAAATAAGAATAACAAAATAAAAAAAATATGGCAACAGGCTGGTTACTGCTCCTTCCTATCCTCTGTTTTCCCGTTACTCCCTCTCCCCCCTAGTGAGGAGTTGCACAGTCTGATGGCCTGAGGGACAGGACTATTTCTAAATCTAACCTCTGAGAGACATGCAGCCAGTGTAGAGACCTCAGAACTGGAGTGACGTGATCCACCCTCTTGGTCCTAGAGAGCGCTGCACTGGATCATCCGCAGCTGTTTGATGGATGTTTTAGTCTGAGACATTTTTACAGTAATCCAATCGACTGACGATAAATGCATCAACTGGTTTTTCCAGGTGCTGTTGATAAATATTCTTCAGGTGAGTGTAAGCTGACTTTGTAATTGTCTTAATGTGGTTTTGAATGTTCAGGTCTGAGTCCATGACTACACCCAGATTTCTGGCCTGATCTGTGGTTTTTAGCTGTAATACCTGGAGCTGTGTGCTGACATTTGAACATCCTTCTTTTGGTCCAAACATAACCTCGTTTTTACTCATGTTTAACTGGAGAGAATGGTGGCACATTACCCAGTGCTTTTATTGAATCATAGTCACCTGGTGACTTTGAGAGATGAAGCTGTACATCATCTGCATAGTTATGAGTCAAGTGTAGATGCATGCTGTAGATGCACCTTTTCGAACTGGAGTGTTCAGAAGAAGAAAGTCTTCAGTACTAGATTTAGCAGGCAGAATCAGTCCACACAGGGGGAAGAGCACAGCCATTTGTTGTGTAGTAAAATAACGCCAAACACAGAGACCTCCAGGAGAAAAAAATAAAGCCCTCTGAAATTTTTCACCCAATTGCAAACTTGACCCAACATAGTTTCAAGGCTCATTTTTTAATGTGAAACTCTTACAAACACACAGAATAACAGTACCTGCCAACAGCAGTGTACCTTGCCTGAACTATCCCTTTAACTCCAAATTGCCTCGACTGCTGCATCATCACATAGTGGCGACTCAGTGCATTTAGGCACGTGTTCATGGTCAAGACAACCTGCTGAAGTACAAACCCAGCAACAAAGTGTGGAAGAATGGTGATTTAAGTGACTATCAGTGTGGAATGGTTGTTGTTGCCAGACAGGATGGTCTAAAGCTGGAGACATTCTTGCTGTTTGTTCCTGCATTCATCTTTGAGTGAATGAGCATTTTTGTTTTCTACAAGAGGGCGTAAAAAGACCTCAGTATGCAAGTACCTGTGGCATTAGAAGTAAACTGCACTCTGCCGGTAATTCTGAGAATAAACGTTACAAATGAAACACCAATAATCAATGTCATTATCAAATATTTGTCAGTAACTGATAGGGCTGCAGCTATTGTTTCTTTTTGTAATCAAGTATTCTACGGATTATTCTGGCGATTAATCAAGTAATCTGATGAGAAATACATTGCTCATGCTGCAATTTTTTTAGTTTTTTTTTTTTTTTTTTCACTTTGGCTTTGTTGAAAAGCATCCGTGACATACAAAACAGAAAATAAGCCAGGTCTCTTAAATGAACAATTAATTGTTTCCTTTTTAAAACATTTTATTGCATAAGTGGTATTCCAAAATCAAAATGCATGTTTTTCTAAAGGAAAAATGTAGTTCTTACATGAAAATGCTCACAACAATGTGTGCAGATTATTTAGAGCAACCAGGTCATTATTTTTAGAATGAGACACTGGTTTTTAATTTTTTACATGTATTTTTGGTGCTTTGAGCATGACAGGACTTTTGCCATTTAGTCCAATTATACTAGAGAGAAGGCAGACATCTCTACAGCTGATATCTAAAAAAATACATACAAACACCAACTAAAAACCTAAATGGATTAACAGGCCCTTTTGGTTATAATAACTTTCTAAACTGTAACTAAACTAGTTACAACAAATCAAATAATATTGATGTTTACCTATGTGCAATGGTGTAAATATTTTTGAACTTTTTAGTTTGTTTTGCTTTTATTGTTCTTGCCTTTTTATTTTCTCTCGTGGTCATATCTTGCTTTTTTAGTAAGATTTCGGTTTGGTTATTGTGATATTATTGTTACTATTACTGTGTTTATTCATAGTTATCTTTTTTGGCTATATTTTTGCCTTTACTGCTGTAACAATGCTATTTTCCATATTGTGGATCTAATTTATCTTGTTTTATTACTAAGATACAAAGATAATTTAACTAGCTAATGCACATTTATTTAGAATATGAAAGGATGCCCTGCAACTGTGTCCTGTTCACTCTGCAGACTTGATGCATAGACTGGATGTTTACTGCTGAGGTGCTGCAGCATTGACAACATGCCATCATAGTGAGCTAACTCTGTTTTACAATAGACACACTGTACTGATTTTTCTTTTCGTTTCAAGTGAATCCAAACTTTGGACCCTACGATTGTTTCTTCTGCGGAGACTCTTCTTTTTGGCCGTCTCTTTATTTGTCCTCCCCTTACTCCGTGATTTTGTAATCCGCGCCTTACATCTGCGATACAGAGGTGGATCAGCAGCAGAAGCAGCAAGCGCGTTGCACAGCAGAAATGAAATGACCATCCGTGCCACACACAAACACAATACCCTGTATAGTGGTCTGGATTAAACAAGACAAATAACTTGCCTTGAGGCTTTTTAGTTATCAAATAACTCTAATTACTCAAGGAATCGTTTCAGCCCTAGTAACTGATAACCAGTGGCCAGACCTCACCATCAGCATTGTCTACACATTGTTTCTATGATATTCTCTTCTGTGCATGGTTGTACGTGTCTCTGTTTTCTAGTCAAATGAGTGACTGTGTTAGCTGATGACTTCCATCTGACTGTGCTAAAAAACCCTTATGTTGTGTTTTCACCTACAGTCCTGTTCAGTTTGGCTTGGTAGAGTGCACAATTACAAATGTTTCACTGTCAAATAAGGAGATTAGTTACCTAAATAACTAACCTGTGCCTGCCATGACGTAGCTGGCACAACCCTCTCTTCTCAGCACACAGCACAGCCCTCGAGTGAGAGTACAATTTGCAGTGGGAATGCAAACAAAATTAGGGTTTACTGCTTAAAACCATACCGAACTGCACTGAACCAAACCAGACCACTCAGTGGAAACGCAGCTGAAGTATTTCACAGACTGCTGAACAAATGGGATTTTAATGTACAACCATCTCTAGAGTTCACAGGGAATGGTCATAAAAAAATCCAGTAAGTGTCAGTTCTCTGGGCAAAAATGCCTTGTTGATGCCAGATGTCAGAGGAGAATGATGAATGAACAGAAACTCAAATAACAATGTTACTGAGTTGCCTGTTTCAATGTATGCAGAAGACAATTTCTTAACCCAAAACACGTCGAATCTTTTGGCAACTTAACTAAGACTCAGCATTAATCCATCCTGCCTTGTATCAGCTATGGTGGTGGTGTAATGATGTGGGGTATGTTCTTGGATCACTTATTGCCCTTCAGTACAAATCAAGCATTGTTTAAACCAAACAGCCTACCTGGCTAGTATTGCTGGACATGCCTATCCCTTTGTAACATGTCTGATGGCTACTTCCAGCTGGAAAATACGCCATGTCATGAAGCATAAATCCTCTCAAACTGGTTTCTAGAACATGACAGTGAGTTTTCTGTACTTCAGTGGCCTCCACAGTCACAAGATCTCAGTCCAACAGAGCACCTTTAAGATATTTTAGAAGGGGAGATTCACATCATGAATGGATAGTCAACAATGCTGCAGCAACTGATGCAAGCATGCCAAAATGGATTGAAATCTCTGAGGAGTGATTCCAGCACCTTGTTGAACACGGTGCCACGAGGAATAATGGCAACAGAGGGTCTGACACTATACTAGGTGTACCCATTTTAGTGCCCCTTTGTGGCTAATAGCAGGAAGCTACTCTCTCTTAAACATACACAAAGAAGCATTTGATGTACCAGTTTTGGGTCCCATTTTGATCTCCATTATCATACTACAGCTAAGCTAAAGAATCCTTCTTTTGTGGCATTCAGACAGCACATGAATATACGTATCTTACTTAAGGACCTTTGGACCACCTCAGTAAAATGAATACCTGTATGACTGAGAACTTTATCTGAATAACATGTTATCCATATGTTATCTACACTGCTTGTCCTTTGCATGGTTACAGTAAAAATACCACAAATTGAGGAGTTATATTTGACTCTCACTTTCACTTCAATAGCATGTTTGGGAATGTTCATACATGTATGTTGGGCTGAAGGAGCTTTTAGGTTCTATGCTTGCCAGCACGTCATGTCACAAAACCCAGATATTGGATAACCATCTCTTCCTGGTAAAAAGCCAATAATAATCCTGAGTTGCCAACACCATAAATTAATGTATGACAGAAACACAACAAATTAACAAGCCAGGTATGACCAGCACAGACAATACCTGCTCATATGTGACAGGATAAATGATCTTATTAATTTTTATCTAATGAAAACATCTTCAGCACAGAGCTCATACGGATTTGTCAGAGCAATGATTCTCCATAAAACATTATTTTCTACAGTTTGTCCTGGGAGGTTTTCCAAATAGCATTGTCAACAAGTCGGGTCTCTCAACCAGGGGACAAGCAACTGATCCCTGTCTGGTAGTCCATATATCTGATGTGTCCCAAGTCAAGGTGCTTAATGCCCAAGTGCTCCAGGTGCAGTGTCAGTGGTTTGTATACATGTATGAATATAATTAGTCAACAACAATGGTCACCTTACATAGCATCCTCAACCACAAGTGTGACCTGTTTGTGCCTCTAAAGGGGAGCAGCTGTTGCCATAAGGAATACTGCTCTTGTCATTCAGCCTCTGAAGTGTTTTCTACAATCTGTGGTTCTGAGCTTTGAAAAGGTTTGGATAGTATTGTTAGACATGAACATCAGATAGTACATGGAGTCATATCTTGTTTCCTTCCATGCCACATTCCTGTTTGCAATCTGATACTTGTGGTTTACACAAAATCCTTTTCAATAAAGGTGTAGACAAGCCAGCTGGCAACAGAGAAGTATTATTACTTGGTGTCATTTTGTCACTTTCCTTTTGCAGTGACTACACTAAAACCCAAAGACAACCATAGAATCTTACCAGTTCAGCTTTGTCTCGTGCTGTAAAACTTGGTGTCTGTATTCTTTCTTTCTTTCTTTCTTTCTTTCTTTTTTTGCAGTAGGATGAAAGTTACAGTCAGTAACACCAGCACTTTGCCCTGACACATGGTAACAGTGATATATCAGGTTGTGTACAGAACAGTGTTTCTTGGGTGGAGCGGGGTATATTTACAGCCACCCAAGTATATCTGACAGCAATCTTTTCTTTTTCAATTGTATATATAATATCAGGGTGTAGATGCACATATCCATTTGTGCATCCCTCTCATAAATGTGTCAGAGCATTACCTCTGTGATGATTCTGCTGTCAGTGACTTAACCCTGCTCCTAATGCCTCTGTTTCTGCTGTCTCCCTCCCTGGGAGGGGGCATGTCTCTCTGGAGCTGTGGCTCTCTGGATCACACCTACATCTCATCTGTGCAATCAGCTCTCCTTATTTAAGCCTGCAGCAGTCTCGTCACCAGTGCCAGATGATTCCCACTCGTCCATGTGGTATTGTTGGCCAGCTCTTGTATTTTGAAAATCTCTGCCTTCGTTTGTGTGCCTTGGCTTTTGTACCTGAAGACCCCACTCACTCCTCTCCTCTTTTTCAGTGTCTCCTTGGATCCCAGCCACTCACCAAAAAGCTCTCACCCTTGTTTGTGTATGTCACTGCTTCGTTGCTTCAATAAACCTGTGTTTGTGCACCTTTATCTGGTCTCGGTCTGCTTTTGGGTCCTCCTAAAACATCGGGGCTTGCCCCATCACAACCTCTCTGTGCCACTATACTCAAAGAACACTCACAGAGCACTGAATTTGATTTAAGTTTCTTCATGAAAGCACCCAGAGCATAAGAAAAGATACAAAATGGGACAGACACTTCAGCATCAATGTAAAAGAGAGATCTCATTTAGTAACTTAATGTCCTGTTAAAATTATTTGGATCAGCCAGGTTTAGGTTTATGTTAAAACCGCTGATTAATCATAAAATTACGATGGACTTGGCTCTGTTCTCCACTGTGTACATAAAAGACATCGGACATCCCATTTTGTTGTTTTGAGCACAATTATCATTGAGATTATTAGCTTGTATACAATCTTTAGAAATATTGCTCTGTGCTTTTGGGAGGATTAGAGAAGGCACCTGCGCTTCACACAAAAAGCCTTTGAACCAGACAAACAATAAGGCCCTAAGACTTGAAAGTAATTTCACTCAAGATCTGGCGGTTTGAACTACATGTTTCCTTTGTTTGATTTTGGTAGGTGAAAATGGCAAACTTATACACATTATGAATCAATCACATAGGCATTTTAGTCTATACTTGGTATCAGTATCATTATTGGCATTGAAAAATTTTGATCAAATAGTTCTTTGAAAAAGTTTGTCTACTCACACTGAACAATAATTTTTGCATTTATCAGAAGAATTATCATCACGGCAATATTGGACACTGTTATCACACAACACATCACATCTTTTCCTCATATCATGTAGGCCCAATCCAGGCATTCTGAGGGCACTCTCTCACATGTTCTGTTATATAAATGAAGCATTTTCAAAAACAGATATTCTTTTAGCTTACTGGTTGAAGGAGCTGCTTTGTGGGTGTTGTTAATAAACCTTTACAGGGTAAAGCCAGCAGAGACATTCATTCTGTACAATAGTCAACATTCCGCCTCTGAGGGAGTTTCAGGTTTTACCAGGTGAGATGGTTCTTTGAAGTCACATGATTTATCGTTATTTCATTATGGTTATGTCACAGCAGTGCCAAAAAAGTTGGTCCAGGAATAAAAAATGAGCCTAATGGAGGACCAGCAGTGATGATTTCAGACTCTTTTTAGAGTGTTGAAGCTTCTCTAAATTTAATCTCAGTACCCATAATAAATTGGTTAAAATGGAACATTCCCACAGATTGTTGATGACGTATACTTCAATTTATGCCAGCTATTACACCTATTTAAGATTCCTCACTCCTAACACAAAACAAAAAACGATTGCAGTCATCATGCTGACAGAGCACCTGAGACAAAAAGATGCTGGATGCTGGTAACTCAGAAATCAAAGGGATGGTTCAGTGTATTGGAAGTGAGGTTGTACAAGATTCATTTCAATAGTAAATACAGTGACTCTGGTCAGCTCTGTCTCTGTATGGAGAGGACTGGCATGGATGCTGGGCAATACAGTGCTGCAGATGGTGCCAAGAGTTCAGAGTAATTTACTAAATTTAATGATGGAAAGTAAAAGCAATGTTGTGGTGATTTTAAATTGTACTGCACACATAACTTTCTATTGTTGTTTTGGGGCTACTTCGCTACAAATTTGAGAACGAATGGGCTGTGTAGTGTGCCAAAAAAGTACTAATACAAGAGACTTGCCAGTAGAGAAGAAAAGCATGGTAAATATGTTCAGTTTTATGTAAAACCCTTCTAATGTTTTTTTTCTTTTTTTTTTTTTGTTTATTTTAAGCCAATATGTATCAGATTACAGAAAAGTCTTGGCCCCAACTGAATTAATGTATAGCCTAGCTTGTGTTCAGTTCTTCCTTTACAAAGGCAGAGTTGACCAAAAATACTGTCACGAATGTACGTTCCACTGAAGTAAAACTTATACAGCCTCACTCAAAAAAAACCCTGACCTTTTGGGCATTACTTTATAAAGTAATATTACCACTAGTTTGGAAAACATGATGCCACACGCTTTATTGTTTCTAAAAAAAAATAAATTAATAAAATGAATAATTTTATGGTTACCAATTAAAAAAAAAAGATTGTGTTGTAGAAAAATTGGTCTATCTTCCCCAAAAAGGTGAAATAAAGGATCTTGAACCAAATACTGCCTTTGTTAGTCTTCATTACAATAGAAAAAATACAATCTTGCAAGAATGGAGACAATCAGAATGATCAGCGACGGGCAGTCCGTCAGCTGAGAAGAAAGTCTGACCCTCAGCATAGTCACATTATTTTAAAGACATGGAGTATATGGGTGTGTTCATGGAGTGTATGTGTGTGTATGTGAGGTGTGCCTGTGAGGTAAAAAGTGCATGCGTTTATAGTGTTTGTGTGTGTGTATGGCCTATGTGAGTGCATGTGAGTGGTCTGTATGGGTGCATGTGAGTTCTCAGGAGAATGTGGGTGTGAAAAACACAACATACAAAGAGTTGGAGACATCTCAGGAACACGAGACGTAAACAGCTGATACCTAGAGACGTGAACAACAGATTGTCAAAAGGTTAGGATTCAGCCAAGGTCAGACATTTGGGCCTCTGTTTAGTTGTGTGTCCCCCTGTAGCATAAGCATTGTAACTCTACGAAGAACATCTAGTGCTGACACTTATGACTTAAGGTCATAAATGATATGTGAACCTAGGGCTAATACCTAAAAGGCCATATGAGGCTATATATCTGGTAAAGACACTGTTACCTTAAAAGGGTTAAACATATTAAACATGCATGCAATAGTAAATTTCCACAGCAGCTGTTACTAAGTCACCATTTGCCATGGGTGAGCAACTCTCAACATCCCAAAATATTATACATTTTTTTATTCAGTTTGTGTCTGTTGAAAAAAAACAAACAGAGAACATTGTCGTCCATCATGAGAATTGGTTCATACCAGTTGCAGATCATTTTTTTATGAAGATGGTAGAGTGAGCCTTCCTAAAGAAAAAGTAACTGATAACTTTTGGTACTAAGAATTAAGTGAGGTAATTTATTTCCTTGTTGTAAAGAGTAATGAGCAATAAGTAGGGGTTAGCCCAACACTGCTGCAGAGCATTGATTAGAAGTAACATTTTTTTAAGCTGCCACGCCAGACCGTTTAATTAATATATTTCACTAGTCCATCTGGACAACAGAGTGTTTGGGAATGGGCAGAGCTTTTTAAAAGCATATCCAGCAGGTGATTGGACGATCAATCATTATCTTGACTGGTCAATCAGTAATGTAGTAGGCAGGCGCTACTGCAGACAGAGAGGACAGAACATGAGCCACTTTGTAGAACAAACTCTTTCCAAAACATGTCATTAGCTGAGTGAAAATATCCTTTCAGCAAAGAAGTTTGTTGCATTGCTGTTTTTCATTTAAGAAAGAAATACAGTCAACAGCTGATAAAACTGCTGCTTAAACTGTTAGCATCAATGCTAATCTCTGTACAAACATTCACTTTCTGCTGTCGTCTTGCTCGTATCTTCCACCTCTTCCTGCTCTTAAGGACACTGAGTAGGGCTGCCCACTTTGGGCAGCTCGTAATCATTGCATATTGGAGCTTGACACTGAATCAGGCTGATTGATCTGCACTGCAAAGCTTCATTTCTTTAGGAGCTGAGACTTCTAAAGCTCTGGTACTAAAAACACCCTGAATACCATGCTGAAGTCTCACCTTCAGATTACAAGCAGAATGTCTTGTCATATCTCTCTTTGCCAGCAGATGGTCTCATTGAGCTAAAGATCCTCTGCTGTCTCAAACAGCTGTGAGTCTTCAGGAGGAGAGGCCTGTAGGAAAAAAATATAACTGAAATTTGCATCAGTTTTCTAACTTTTTATAAGTTTCCCATAATTGCAATTTCTGAAACATGGCTAGGCAATGATAAGGTCAAGGATGCGAAGTAGGAGGGACATGAATTATTTACTGCTTACAGGATGAATAAAAAAAAGAGGGTAGAGATGCTTTATATGTCGATGGAGCCTTGAGATGTAGCCAGATGAAAGGCATGTCAGATACCACACATCATAGATGTGAGTCTTTAACCACTGAAATCAATATGAAGAAGTCAAAAATGTTATCTTTACCTTTATATATAGTGCTCACAAAACTCACTAAAATAATAACGGACACAGCTACACTGTATACACAAATAAACATAAATACAAAATAGTGGGCAGACTTCTTAGAATTCCATCAGTGACCATTTTCCTGTTTTTGTGATATTTCAGAACATTTTTAGCAAAACAGATAAACACAATGTCAGCTCAGCTAAACTGGTATGACAAGAACACCAAACACCATTGCTGCCCCTAAAGCAGAGCGAGAGGAACAAAACTGTTTTTGCAAGAAATGATCATAACAATGCTTATGATGCCTGTGTTTACATATATAGTTCTTTGGATGAGAAAAAAAAATTGTTCTGTTAAGAAAAATTCACTGTGATTGCAATATGTAAATAAACCATGGATCACAAAGTGGATAAAGAGTGCACGTAAAAAGAAGACTATTCTATACAGGGGATTTATAAACATTGAACGTAAGAAGCTGAAATGAAATAGAAGGAAGTTAAAACTGTTACAGTGCAGTGCTGGTATCAAAACAGCCATGACAAACTGGAATATATAATGTACTGAGAGGCAGCTGTAAACAAACAAATCTTTCACCTTTATTAAAAAAAACTGAGTGTCATGAGACCTGAAGTTTCCTGGAAGTTTGTTCCAGATCTGTGGAGCGTTAAAACTGAAAGCCGCCTCTCCGTGTATGGTTCTGACTCTGTGGACAGAAAACAGACCTGTGGCTGAAGACATGAGCGGTCTGGATGGTTCGTATGGTAAAATGAGGTCACTGACGGACCCTGAATTATTCATCACTTTATAAACTAACAGGACTATTTCAAAAATCTATCCTCTGAGAAACATGCAGTCAGTGTAAAGACCTCAGAGCTGGAGTGACGTGATCCACCCTTCTGGTCCTAGTGAGGACTGGAGCAGCCGACTGAGGACTGGATCAGCTGCAGTGGTTTGGACTTTTTAGTCTGAGACATTTTTACAGTAATCCAATTGACTGACGATAAATGCATGGACTGATTTTTCCAGGTGCTGTTGATAAATATTCTTCAGGTGAGAGTAAGCTGACTTTGTAATTGCCTTAATGTGGTTTTGAATGTTCAGGTCTGAGTCCGTGACTATACCCAGATTTCTGGCCTGATCTGTGGTTTTTAACTGTAATACCTTGGAGCTGTGGGCTGACATTTGAACATGCGTCTTTTGGTCCAAACATTACCTCGTCTTTTTCATGTTTAATTGGACAGAATGGTGGCACATTCATTCATTTATTTGCTTATCCAGTGCCTTTATTGGATCATGGTCACCTGGTGACATTGAGATATAGAGCTGTGTATCATCTGCATAGTTATATCTTTTTGTCTTTCCCATAATCTGAGCCAGCGGAAGCAGTTTAACAGATTCACACTATAATCATCAAGACAAACTTTTATTTCATTTTTAAAGTTCATCCATGCTTTTAACTCAAATGAGATATATTTACAAAATCAGCTTCAAGCCTGTTTCTGTTGGACATTTAGCATCATCTTGCCAAGCTCCAATCTATAACGACTGTACTCGGCCCAAAGCAGCAAGGCCCAATCAGAGTCTTGTAGTTTTATCAGATTTTGACAGCATTTCTTTATTAAATGGTAAACAAATGACAACTACTACAAACTTCCCTATATTAAAGATATTTTCACTCCACTTCCAACATGTTTTGAGCTGAGTTTGTTTTACGAAGAGGCTCACATTTTGTAACGCAGTAGCGCCTGCCTACTACATTATCTGATTGGCCAGTAATAAATATTGATTGACGGAATGATCTTCCAATCACCTGGAACATATGATTCTGAAAGTTTCTGCCCTCCTCAAACACTTTCTATGGGCTCTGTCCTAAATGGATGATTATTTTGAACGGTTCATCTGGTGTGTCAGGTTAGGTAATGTTGATCATGGAACAAAAAAAGTGATAAAAATTTTGTGGATGCAGATCCAGGGAATTTTCAAATATTTGTTTAAACTGAGAGATGGGACAGTTTTTAAAAATTCCTTAACAACTTGGCCAAGAATGTCAAAAATTGCATAACAGAGGTTTCTAGTTATATATATGCAACCTTAATTTAATTGTTGATTTTGGTATACAACCTGAAAAATGATTAAAATGTTTCTGTTTATTGTATTTGCAGAAACTGAGGTCATATAAGTAAGAGGTAGAAAAGCTCTGTTGTGATGCAAGAATAATGTCATGGCACTGTTCATGGCCCTGTTTTGAGGTCATGGTGGGGTACAAATTTGTTTCAACAGAAAACAAGAAACAAAAAGTCCTCAATCTATACTTTCAGCTTTTCAGCTAACTTTGTTTTAGATTATGAGTAATGCAACTTATAATGAGGGAGAGTTGCAACCACTAATAAATAAAAATGGAGGTGATATACACTAACAATGAAGTGTTGAAATTTATTTGAGTTAAAAAGTGCTGTGCAAATAACTAAGTAATTTGATCAATCTGTGTTTGCTTTAATGAAAATTGTCAAAAATGGATGAAAATAGAGTTTTTGACTTATTTTGATGACAACAATCATTTATAATTTACAGCCATTTTTTTGTAAATTATTTTTTTATTATTTACAAGAAGGGACATTAAGTGTACAATGTTTACAATATTAAGCATTAAAGAATGTATGTGAATTGTGATCCTGAGCAATGAAATGCAATTGAATAACGCATAAAGTAATGAAAGGCAAGTGTGATAAAACAAGAGTAATAAGAGCATAAATTATTACTATTTATCTTTCCAAACATGTACTTTCTGTTCTCTGGACGTGACTCATGGCAAGTAGAAGGCAACAGTGTGTCCAGATAATCTTCAAATACATGCCATCATTGAGACTGACTACTCCTAAATGAGTGGGAGTCTCTTAATGTTTACAGCTCATGGTTGTTTCGATTTTGTGTCCAAAACTGGTCAGAGAAAATAGACCAGGAAGCATCTCAAACTTAAAACTCACAAACATGGGAGCAATTTTGTCCTATTTTATGACCGCCCTTATATTGAGCTCTTGTTGTTTTTGTTGCAGAACAGAGCTCACGTGTGCACAGCCAGCTGACGTTTATGGTCAGGGTGTGCCAGTATAATCAGACTGTTGTTTACTCACATGTCTGATAACTCAAACTAAACTGCGAAAACAAATAGTTCTTGTTTTCTTGTTTTGAGCAAGGGATAGGCAACCTGGGGTCCAGAGCTGAAATGCTGCATGACTCTTTACTAAACGTGGTCCACAAGCCAATTAACTCTAAACATGATGAAAACATGTCACACTGTATCTACTGTTAAAATACAGAATATACAAAAATTCAACTGAATCTCTGATTATTGAAACATCTCTTTCAGATGCATTTCTAGCTGTATGTAAAAAATAGAATTGTAAATAAAAAATTTCAGTCATCTTTTATTGTTAAAGCATTGTAAAATGGATGGAATCCTATTTTTAGCTCATTAAACTAAGCACAAGCGTATATAAATATTGTTTCAAAAAAATCTGATAATAGCTATACTTGCTCTGTTTGCTACATTATATAATGGTCAGATTTAAAAAAGCTTGTCAGTTTGGCTTGGTACGGCACACATCCACTGTTGTTTCCACTGGCAGGTAATACTTAAATAACTGACAGTCCCACTCTTTGGCACTCCTCTCAAGGTACCGTGTTTATCAAAACAACACTAGAAGGTTGAGCTAAAAGCGTTGCAGTCTGTTTATTAGTCACAAAAACCCACAATTCTCATTTGACAGCTGGAAAAACTAACACATATACCTCACTATGTTGAAATAAGTTGTGGATAAAGAATGATTTGTTCACTTCTGTTTTTATAAAGAATGTCATGAAACAATGCTCCACAGAGTATGGAGTGCTGGAAGTCCTCCGTTGTCGTTCTTTGTTCACAATTGCGCTCTACTGCAGACCGCTGCACTGTGTCGCACAGCTGTGACGTCAAGCATTCATGTAGCTGGGGTAATTAACACTTCCCAGCTCACATCCCCACCCTCCAATCAAGGTACAATTGATGGTGGAGACACAAACAAATATAAAATGAAGAAAATGCAAATACAATATTTAGGTCATGCTCTGTTTATTCATTAGAATGTGGTCAAACACTGAATTCAAGAAAACCTGTTGAACTTTCTTTATGTCTGTGGTCTATCTGCTTTTTAAAGTCGGTTATAATTTGATCATCTTCTAGTGTTGCCAATCTTGGACATATTTGTAACTTATGTGTGCATTTATAAATACAGTTACAAACTACCAGTCTCTGCAGTGCTTGTTAAGCTCACTCAGTTTCACAAAGGACAAATGCATGTGTGCAAGTAAAGCACAAAATAGACTAGAAAGCACTTGAAGAGCGCAAACCTCCGCTACGTTAGTTCACATATTGCTGTTAAATCTAAAAGCAATAGTTCCATGATAAAGTTAGTATCATAATATGATTCCTTGACCCTGAAAACCTGAGCACTCAGAATCATGTTGATTTCATTATTAGTTAGACAGTTATTGAGCAAATTGATCGTTCGCTAATGGCTGTTATCTTGATCACTACCAAAATCTAATTATTTTTAAGTTGGGCCATTACTAACACCTCCTGAAAATTTCAGAAAAATATGTCCAGTAGTTTTTGCTATCAGACAAAAAAACAAACATACTGTATACCAGCAAAACATAACCTCCCTGCTGGAGGTAATAAAATAAGATGAAAAACTAGAAGAAGACCCATATGACTGTCAGGCAGACAACGGGCTCTGACTGTTTATTTCCCCTGTATGAGCTCACCCACTCGTTTACCTCAGTTTACAAAAAGGATCAGTGTGGGGGGTTTAAATGTAGGCCATAGGAAACCTAATAGGAAACATAATAGGATGTAACCTTTAATCGCATCTGCGTCTCGAACTTTTTCTACCAATGACTTTTGAGACTGTCAAGTTTTGCTTCTTCTTTGATAGAAAGAGCAGATTTTAATGTTATGATAGATTAAGAGCAGAGGTTGCATCCCAAACAACAAATATTGAAACATTTCACAACATTCACGTGCCTTTAAACTGTTGTCGGTATCAAACCAGCCTCAAAGCAAATAAACAATCTGAGTTACACAGAAGCAAAGATCAAAACTGATGTTCCACACTTTGATACCTCCTGAATAAACTTGCTGTTTTTGTGGGGTGGTCATGAATCTTAGCTTAACTGTTTTAAAGGAGAAACAAGACCGAAAGGACACCAAAGGAAGCTTAGTCATTTTTGTCTGAGCCTCATTTGTGTTCTTATTTGGAAACATTATCCACATCAGTTTTGCCACAGTAACTGAGTAACCATATATAGTCAAGATGAGTAGATACCACAGATGGAAAAGCACCAATAATGTTGTTTTAATTTTGAGTCTGTGTACATGAAAAATGCACAGCACATTGTTGTTTGTTGTAAACTTTGTCTTCAACTAGTCAGAGATCATTTTGCAAAGGGAGGAAGTAACAAGCAACTTTAAATAAAGTAATTAGTTACTTTTGATACTATAAAATAGGTAATTTAATTGGATTTTACGTAAACAGAAATTTGTTTATGGTAACACTTGTTATGCCAAATGGGGTAATCACAAAAATTGCAAGCCATTATACTCGGTGTATTCCTCTTGACCTTTGACTTACAACCTCCAAAGCTGAGTCAGTTCATTCTTAAGGTGCGTTCACACCGAACGCGACTTTGGTGACCAAGATCGCGTCGCAAACCCAAGTCCTGTCGCCTGTTCATAGCTCATTTTGTCACCGTCGCTGTTGCTCAGTGATGTCACACCCACTCGAGTTTCACCCCGCAATCATATCATATATCATATAATAGGACGTATTAACTGACATTATTCCAACTGTATTCTTTCCACTCACCTACCAATCACAAAACACTGCAGCTGATGGCCCTGCAGCAGCATCTTCTGTGAGTTCTCTGCGGTCCGTCTAGGCGGAACTAATGTGCTCACTAATGTTCCCCACACAGACATAGATTGTCACTCTGTGGACCGGGAAGAAACAGTCTGTCACGGGTGTCAATCACGCACCCACACAGTGCTGATTGGCTCTCATGGCGCAACATCGCTTGAAAAGTTCAAATATTTCAACTTTGGCGACGGAGCACGGCGACCTGCTCCGCGTCCAAAGCGACCCCAGAGTTTCCATCTGCAGCAACAGGGGCGCCGCCCCCATGTCTCCATAGATGTGACCAAGTCGCCCAGAATGCATCCGTCGCATCGCGCGAGATCTGGTCGCATGTGGTCGTGGCTGATCGTGGCTGTACATAGACTCTGCATGGAGAGTGGCCGCCGAAGTCACCAAAGTCGCGTTCGGTGTGAACACACCTTTACAGGTATGAACATGCCCCTTTGTAAACCAATTCAGATAACATTTGTTTTGAATTGGTGCTCTTCAAATAATGACTGATTGATTGATAATATGTCATGAATTGAACAACCTGCTGTAGGTATAAAGATTTAAGGGTATAGATGAGCTAAATCTCCAGCAGGTATGACCCAGTTTGAACTTTGCAGGTGGACTCCTGGAAACCAGAAATGATGTGATCACACTGACAGGCTCCTGTTAATGTTTCTTGCTAATCATAAAGATACTATACCTCTCATAAACGATTTACAAGTTTAAACCTATAGCGCAACCTCTATGTATGTCAAGCAGTCTTAATTGAAGTAAAGTCTTCAGGTGTTTAACAGAATCAGGTCATGGTCACTGAGTTGATGCCAATGTTCTCTGAGTTAGCAAAGGAGCAGACAGCCAAGCACGTAGAGCAGGTGGAACACGAAGACAACCTTTGTCCTGGGAAATTAAATTTTAATGGCTGGGATTTGTACGGCACGTTTGACTGGATAACTGAGCCAGAGTGTTTAACAAATTTTAACTTTTCACAGTACAAATATGGACTGTGCATTTTTTTAATCACAAAAAGAGAGTCCCCCTAGACTTTTTTCCAAACAATTTAGTGAGATACCCACCAGCCCAACCCCCTACAAGAGAAAAAAAAAAGCTTTCATTTTGTGTCATTTAGTCAACTTATCGTTTTATCTCTGCTTCTGCTGCTGTGGGTTGAACTTTGTCAGATAAAGGTATGTTTATAAAAGGTTTTATATGCATCATTGCAATTACAGAGTACACTTCTGACACATTGTACTGTCAACAGAAAGACCAGTCCTTAATGCCAGGCTGGCTCATGGAAAATCTGCACGACTGCAGCAAATTGGACAGGGAACAGGATCCTGGCCTTGGCTATGAGACTGCTGTAGTCTAAAGTGCAGAAGTGATGGTGTTCAGTTTGCTGAGCGGGTGGATTTGGCAGGCCACCAGAGTGTGTTCATCTCACATTTGGGCAAAGGTACAAAATTCCTTCTCTTAAATCTGGATTTCAACACAGGCAAAAGCCAGCACAAAGGAGATGATGGGGTTGTTATATCCAGTTTTGTGAGCTTTTTCTTGACCCCTCATGAAGAAACTTACAGTATTCTACAGACTGCGTAGATAAAACTTATACTGTTGAGTCAATGATTATCTACATGACATATATTAAAAGACTATAAAGACTTCATAGACGGTTCAAAGACTAGTCTGACACTCTCACACCTGAAGACAATTTGTTGGTAACTTTAAAAAAAAAATGGAACTAAATTGTAATGATTTCAGGGATGATTTCTGATGCACCTTTCTATACACATTAGGTGTGGCATGTTTTAACGTACATATTGTGCATTTAAAAAAAAAATGTGCTGCAAAAGTCAAAAGGAGCTCGACATAAAGTGGCAATGACCCAGTGCTCAGACTGAGATTTTGCAAAGACTAGAAATCCTATATGGCCATTACAAGACTTCAACTAGAATTTGGTGCATTCAAGCCTATGTCATCATCGCTTAATGAAGGACCCTGCATGATACCTTTGATAACATTATTAGTTGTTTTGGGTCACTACATTTTAAGTATTTTGCATCAGAACACCTCAAACAGAGATGTTTGATAAGGGGTTATTTTTTTTATTAATTTAGGGCATTTGCTTTAATGTGCACTTCCCTGTATGTCACGGGAGTGTAAAGAAACAAATCATGAGGGCTGAGATTGCTTCCACTTTCCTTTTCCCCATTAAATATGCCACAGCTGGCTAGCTAAGGAAGTAACCACTGTTCTGAATGGGGCTGTGGTGGTCATTAAGCCAATGGGCTAGTGGTATATTTTGGCTATTCTGCTGTAAATCACTACTGTGGAAAGTAAATTATCATCTGCACATGCATATCTGTGCATATAGAAAGGAAAAGACTCAGAGGAAGCACAGCAGTAGGAATACTTATCTAAAACCTATGAAAAGCTCTCTAGCTAGCTCACTTAGCATTTCACCAATATCCCTTGTCTTCAGTTAATTCTGTCTTTTGTTTTTCCATTTCCTTGCAATTGTTGCTCAAAGGTAAGAACATGTCAAAGAAGGATTCTTGCTTTCTCTACAAATTGAAAAATTTCTCCATATTTTCCACAGTCCTGCAGAGCTGAACGTTACCTGCCACTGTTGTTTTTTTGACAACTCTCGCCATTGAACTGCACAATTTGCATGAGACAAAATCAGAGACTGACAATAATGTTTATCCGTCTGAGTTTTCTGTAAGGCCAAACTTAAATTGAGGGAATCCGATACGTGTTGGAGATGTGATAACAACAGAGGTACACTTATACATATGTTATATGAATGCCATAGGACACAGATCCTATGGGAGAACATAATTTTACTGCTTAATAAAATACTCAGAATAAACTTGGTTCGGAGCCCTGCACTTTGCATACTGGGTATAATCACAGAAGGGGTGGATTTGTCGGCTCAACAGACTGTGTGGTGTAGACTGGCCCTTACCACAGGTTGTAGGATTATCCTTAGACATTGGAAAACAAAATCGGTCATCCCATTTGGTGAATGGCTGGCAGAAATAACCAAAATAGCTAGTTACCAGCAATTAATTTTTAAACTGAACAATAGACAAGAGGTATTTTTGAAAATATGAGGCCCTTTGATGAACATAGTACTCAGTGGTTGAGAGGATTGTTATTGTGTATATGTGATGTATGTGTGTAGATATGTATGTAAGTGTGCATGTATGTATGTGTATATATATGTATTTGTGTTTATGTCCAGGATTCTGCAAGATATGCCAGATGTTTTTCATGACTAAAGAATACAGCACCTGACTCACCAGCAGAAAGGACAATTAAAGCTGTGACCTATCTTTAACTTCTTGAAGTCAAAGATGTTGCACCAAAGAGCCACGTCTGTTATTTACACTTAACATTCAATAATATTGGTCATGCAGTTGTGATAATTCAAATGTAAAATTCAACTTGCATGCAGTTGATACTGTTGTTAATTGTTCTACTCCTGAACAGCAACAGCCTCTCTTTCTGTTACAAGAGACCTGAGGTAATGTACAAAGACACTCTGAGAGAGTTACAACTGACATTCGACTCTGACAGAGCAGAACTCATAATCGTTACAAACTTGAAAAAGCCACTGAGTTTGCCTTTTAGTACATCTCAGAATTATGTGATTAAATCTGCAGTGTCTTCTAAATATTGTACTTCTGAACTCATCATTGCCCTATGCTCCAGTTGGCAGGTCATCATGACCACTCAGAGACAAATGATTGGCACATCCTGATTTGTAAGGCTAAACTGATCCTGCCCCCCTTCATACTTGTGTAATTATTGTATGTTCATTGGCAAAGTAAGTAAAGTCTCGACTCAGTGACTGCTAAAGATCTAATCTTTTCATCTGTCACTAAAAATGCTTCGTAACTGACTGTATAAACTGCAAATTCAACCTTCTAAGCATAACCATAACCGTCTGCATAGTGCTTTAAAGAGCAGGTTTGACTATTTTTTTTTAAATGATATTCTATTGAAAGTATGATATCAGATTTATTCCTCTTCTCCTATTTTTTTTGTATCTATTAGCACAATGAGACATTTTCTTGTATACCACAGATTTGGTTTAATCATCCATGTTTCTTTCTATTAGCTTTAAATGTTGCATCACCATGTATGTGTAACTGCAATGACATAACTCTGAGGTTGACTTAGTGTAATAAATGGCTGGCTGTATGACATGAAGTTCATTTAAAGTGACTATTTGAATTTTGATCTGAAGTGAAGAGATAGCACTAACAAAAGGCATCAGCAGTGAAGAGTAACTGATTCAGTAGTAATGTATGAATAAGGAAGAGATACAGAATCTAAAGGCCAAATGACCTGACATTACCCAAAGTTCATACACCAAGAGAGTACCTTAAAGAGTGCATCTTCTAATGATAGTAACTGATTTTAACTCACTTTAAATTCTTGTGAAACTTCTGTTGTAAAGAGGCTTTATACCCTACTGTGTTGTTAAAAGAAACTGTTAAGTTGAGTAATGGTGTCAAGGCTGTAAAGCAGGGCTTGTGCGCCACAGTCACAGCTGGTCACACTAGCAGGGAATCCTTTACAGATCAGACTTCTCATCTTAGTATTGTCTGATTAGCTGTGTGACTGGTGGCCCCTGAGCAGGTGAGATCAGCAATCTACACCATGGCTTACATTACTGATTGACCATTAAGGCACACTTCACATCTACACTACTTATCAGCATCTAAGGCCCCATTTACACGACAATGAAAACGGACGAAAACAGAGACTTTTCATCGTGTTTTCGCCTTCCGTTTACATGAGAATGGTGCCCCGTGTCTGAATCTGCAAACTTTTGAAACCATGGTCCAGTGTGAAAAGTTTTGAAAAAGTTTTTATATCTGTATCCGTGTAAACGGGAATCAACAGACGACTCGTGCAGTACTCTTTCAAACTTACTTTGACTGCATTTTATTTGGAGAACTTCTTCATCTTACTGAAAGAATCATACAGTGATACTTTTTCTTGAGTAAAACATGACCAACGTTTCTATATTTTTTACAATATTTTTGTATTTGCTGTATTAGCTGCCCTACAATAAGACAGAGTGTCCCAACTGCAAAATAAATTGATGTGAATTATTGATTGTATTTAAAATTGCTTATCTCTTTCAAGGCATCAATGGTACTACATTAAAAAAAAATCCCAGAGCTGGAGTGTGTCCACCATGAAAAATACAAAATGATATTCAGAAAAAACTGTGACATGTCACTCTCTGCTATGTCATTATCTTTCCTTTGTCTCATACTTGGCAGCTTAACCAAGAGCATAAAGTCATCCTACCACAGTCATTTCTCTAAAGGGTCCTCAACTCAGCTTAGAAAGTTTTTAACCAATAAAGTTTATCTCTACCAGAGTGTAATGAATGAGCCTTTAGGCACAGCCTAAGAGCTACGTTCAAAGTTACACAGAATACACATGCTGAGCTAACAGGCTATCTTGAAGATTCAAACAAGGCAACTGGACTGTGTTGAGTTTGTCCAGTCCAGTTGCCATGTTTGAATCTTCAAGATAACCATCAAGATAACCATGACCTGGATGAATGAGAATCTACACAGATGAGCTAACAGGCTACATGCTATACGCTACATGCTGAGCTAACAACTGGTAGTTGACGTTTCAAAAGTAATGTGTTTGATAAGAAACATTAAAATACTGCACCTTATCAGTCCACATGGTTTATTTGTCTCTCAGGAGGTCCCGTCTCTCTGTATGTCAACAAATGCACGTTGGTGTGAGGCGCTCGGTTTTACAACTAGTAAGCAGAAAGACCAGGATCTTACATATTGCTGCTTTAAGGCCCAATCCACTGTGATTGGTTTTGCAGATCTGCTCTGTGGCTATTTGTCCCGTTGCTTCTCTGTGCCATGTTGTCAACAACTCTGCATTCATTCTACCGTCAATGTGGGCTATTTTATTTTGTATGCTGGTGCTGTGGCATGGACAAACTCTCAGGGACAGCCAAGATGTCAGTCTGTATTTTTGGTACTTTTTTTCAAGGGCAAGTTTTCTTTTTTTCACAAACACAGAAAAAGATGCTCATGTTGTGAAAATAACATTAACAAAAATGCACACAATTTTAGGCAAATTGGTGTTTTGTTCCTTTTTTTATTGGATTGGTTGAGAGTGGCCTTGAGGCAGTGGGTCATTAATTCTGAAGCACTATGGCTCTTTAAATTCATTCATTCATTCATTCATTTTCTGTACTGGCTATCCCTTTTGAGGTTGTGGGGTGGGGGGTGGGGGTCTTTAAATGTAAATTTAAAATAAGTTTTAAACCAGTTCAAGGAAAAAATACATCAAGAGTAAAATGATTACCACATTAATCTACTATGCTGCCAGCAAGACTCAAAAAGAGTGTTAAACTTCACTTTGGGTCAAGGTTACTTTCAGGTTAAGGTTATTATAACTAAAAAGTAAGTACTGTCAATACAATACAATACAAGAAATAAATAAAAAGCTAAATGGTATTTTTCATGAGAAAAACCTGGGAACTTTTCTGTCTGTTTTACAGCACATGCAGTATATCATTTCACACATACTTCTGGTGAAACTGTGTATTTATCATCACACCGCAATTTCCAGTGTAAAACAGCCTCAGATGTGACGAAAGTCACAATGTGGTTTCTTCTTGTACGTCATGAAGTTAGCTTGCACCTTGTGGTGTGCGCTAACCTCAGTGCCATACAGTGCATCTGTCACTGTATGTGGGTCAATGAAAGTCTTACTCAAAAACATCACTGATTAACCCAGACTGACACAGCAGACTGAGAGCTATTACATGGTCATCAGGACTAAATCTGGATTTTACTGCCAAATGCTACATACGTTGCATCAGACTGTGTCACTAAATGACTTCTAAAGTTAAATGTCTATGAGGACAAAGAGCTGAGTGAGCAGTTTGCCAAGTGCATAGGTCACCAACCTGTAGATCTTGATCTACTTTTAGATCTTTGAGACATTTCTAGTAGATCTTTTTGACTAGATATGCATTACCTCTTAATCTAACACACAAGATGGTGAGTTTTATTTAGCCATGACGGATATGGATCTGGTGAATCCACTTGCTTTATAAGGTTCATTAGGCCTACTGACTTCCCTTCATCTCATTTGTCTCAGTATGAGCAAAATATTGAAACTGTCTCAGTTTTGATTTTTTGGTAAACTGTGTCAGTATTCGACTCTTAAAGTCCTGACCTTTGTTTTGTATTACACTGTGTCCATCTGAAAATGAGGGTCAGATGCCCTGCATCATGCAGCATTGCACACGGTGCATCACAATGTCAGTGCTGAAAGTAAAATAATTTTACTCAATAAAATAGATACATGTTTTGCTATTTTCACTATATTACACACATAAACAAGCTTTGATGAGTGAGAAAAGTCAGAGAATATCAAGGATATTCCTCCTGCACCTTATCAGAATCCCTCTTTGTTCACTCCTCGTCTGCAATGACGTGCGACGGAGGGAAAATAGAAATGGCATCAAGACAAAAACATGATTCAGTGTAATTAGCCTGATTTTGTAAAAAAAACACAGTAGGAGCTTTGTCCAGCCTGGACAAGCTCACTAAGCAGGAGAAGAAAACAGAACAAAAGCATATTTGCATTAACCTGGTTTTAAACAGTAATGCTTCCAAAGGTGCTGCCAGGGCTAAAAAAGACTGACCGTGTACACAAGTAACAGGGGATGGGGCGAATTGGGGCGACAGGAATTAGAGTAAACTAGGTGATTGAACACATCAGAATAGAAAACGTGAGGGGTGTCACAGCCCACAAATGATTTAGTTCACACCCTGGGTTTCTGGGTAATGTTTTGGTTGTTAGGATTTGGCTTAAACCATTCAAAAACACAACAGAGCATCCCACATGACTGATTTCTATGTTCCTCTTTAATTTTGATTTGATAGCAAAACAAGTTACAGTTTGTTCCATCTTGCGGTGGTTAGTACTACCTGAGATACACCTGAGTACATCTAGAGTATCCATACTGTAAGGTGCGTTCATAATTAAATATGTGAGTGTTTGCACTTGAAGCTACAGTAGCTTCGTCCTTAAATGCATGTAGATGAGTCTGGCCATTTCCTGACCAATTATTGCAGTTTAAAGCTTTGCGAGATGGATCGGCTCAATGGCAGACATAGAATCTGACTGGACTAGCTGCTTTGCAAGGTTAAGACTTACAGTTCATTGCAAATTTGGTGAGGAGAACATAGTCCAGGCCTGGCTAAATGTAAAGTAATATTTGCATATTGAGGCAGTATTCATTAAAATTAATTTAAAGCAAGCAATGGCAAGATGAGAGAATAACAAGTCAAAGTTGAAGTTGCTAGAAATCAAGGCAAGACACAAAAATGTATTTTCATTCACTTATTTTTACTCTTTTTTTTGTGACTCCACTGATCTTGTTGGGTCCTCTTGGTGGTTCCCTCTTTTCTTACATACTGTTATTCTTCTCACCTTCAAATCACTCCACTTCCTCAGATTTTAAAATTCTCTCTCTCTCTCTCACACACACACACACACAAAAACACATCGACCCTCAGCACCTCAATACAAAATTGTGCCACATGCCAATGGTCCCTGTATTGGTTTAGTCCTGTTTTGCTGCTATTTACACATCTTGTCTCTCACACAGTGTAATTGTTATTTCTGTCGTATCTTCCACCCTGTCAATTTCTCTTGTCTTGTACTATACTCATTTGCTGTCAGGTTGTCAAAAAAAAGAAAGAAAACGTAACGTCTTTATGAACCTTCTTTATGAACCGAAGTACACAGAGAAAGAACTTTTCCACATAGAGTCATAGAGAGGGATGGGTAAACTGTTGTGGAAACTGAGTGTGTTCCACAACGCCAGCTAATATGACACGTCACATCTAACACCAAGTGACACTTCTGAGGATGGCAGAAGTTTCTACCGAAACATGAAAAGTGTTTCACGAAAATGTGAAAAGTATACATGTCTGAGATAAAGGAAAAAAGAAAACTATTAACTGTAGAAATAATGAACACCATTCAGCCAGCAATCCCTTTAACGTGCCTTAATACTACACATCACCTTCACCCATTCACACTTAAACATTCATATGTTAATGAAAGCAGCTTCCATGGAAACTGTCAACCTTCCCACCATTACTAATCCAATATTTACACATTATCATCCTAGATGGTTGTGTCTTTGAGGATAAACCAGGGTTTAGTGATTAACAGGGGTCACTTTGATGTAAGAAGTTGTTGAATAGATAATCACCTGTGAAGAAGACAAACATCTCCACATTAAAGCATTACTTGTACA